>BSBN01001450.1:1200000-1722803 GCA_027924645.1 Cunninghamia lanceolata
GGTAGAGAATAGAAGAAGCTGTGATATCTAAATTGAAGGAAAAATTAGAAGAATTCTAGAATCTTGAATATGAAACAATGTTCGTGAAAAAATGGAATTAGAGAAGGTCAATGCTCATTTGAACATAAGTCTGAAGTTTGGGAAAAGTACAGAGATGCTTGATGAGATGATAAATAGTCAAAGGGTATCCTTTATCAAGTCTATTTTGGGATATAATGATAAAATGAATTCAAAGGCTGCTACACCTCCTAAGAAGACAAATGTGGAGAAAGTTGAATCAAGGGCAGAAGCATCTAATAAAATTGAAGATAATAAGAAGAAATAAGATGGGTTTACTAAAGTCAACAATCAGAAAAAGAGATTTAGAGGTCTAGCTCCTGCAAGGCAATCTTACATAACCAGGTTCAATTACTCTTTCTGTAGTTACTACTTCTTTTGTAATCAATATGGTCATAAGGTTATTGATTGTAGAGTTAGTACAAGATGAAATGATTTTGTGAGAAAGAATTCATTTGTACCTTTGGTTGATTTCAATTGTACCTTTGGTTGATTTCAATGTCACATGTTATAAGTGCAAAAATTTTGGGTACATAGAAATTTTTTGCAGAAGTGGCTTTGTGAAGCCTCATAGATATGAAAGAAAAGAGGATATTCATCCTAAGAAAGATAAAAGAGTAGATATTTTTGAAAATCGCAAGAAAGAACCTAAGAAGGAATGGAAAGTGAAGAAAGCAAATCAAAAGTTTGAGAAATCAATGATTGTTCAAACTACATTTCATGCTTGAGGTCAAGGAAATCAATGGGTTATTGATAGTGGATGTTCAAGTCACATGACTAGATATAAAATCAAATTCATCATCTTGGAGAAGTTAAATGGTGGCTTAGTGAAGTTCGGTGATAATACAACTACAAAGATATCAGTAAAAGGCACTCTAGGCATTGATGGGAAGATGAAGACAGATGATGTTCTATATGTTGAAGGCCTATAGCCTGATCTCTAAGTGTCATTTAAATGTGTGATAAAGGTTTTAATATCATATTCCATGCTCAAGGATGTGAAATCAGAAAGGCAAGCACTGGAAAACTTGTTGCAAAAGCAAGTAGGATTGCAAGTAACTTGTATAATCTCAGTGAGATCAAGGGTGGAAAATTTCTTTTGGGATAGACAAATGAGAATTAGTTATGGTACAAAAGAATGGGTCACATCAATTTTAATAATATTATGAAGATCAGTTCCAAGCATGTTGTAAGAAATATGCCTAAAATTGCAAATCCCTCAAGCACTTTCTCCAAGGAATGTCAACAAGGAAAGTAGACAAGAGAAAAATTCAAGACAAAGGAGTATTCTACTAAAAATCCCTTGGAGTTGATTCATACAGACCTTTGTGGACCAACAAAGACAAAAAGCCTACAACGTGAAAGGTATTTCATGTTACTTATTGATGATTTCTCTAGGCTAACTTGGGTTACCTTCTTAAAAGAAAAATCTGAAGCTTTTGAAAGATTAGATTTTTTTAAGGCTATGGTTGATAATGAAATTGGATCAAGGATAAAATGTTTAAGGTATGATAGAGGTGGTGAGTTTACTGTTGTGAGGTTCACAACATGCCCCATTTTACTCCTTAGCAAAATGAGGACCCTTGCTATGGCTTTTTTCTTTTTTTTCTTGTGTGTGTTGTTCTGCTTGGTGGTAAATGGAAAAGAGAGTGATAGTACAAACCTTGTTAAAAATAATGAAAAAGTTGCATTAAGTACCAAGGAAGAGTATAGGCGAATTCCTTGTCAAAAATGAACAGGGGTTGCTTTTTGAACCATCTTAAAATTCCTTGTATTTTGCAAGTTATGACTATTTTGGTAAAATGCATTGTTAAATGGGTTGGCTTGTATATACAAAGTCATTTGTATATACATCAGGTCGCATATACAATGGTCTTTGTATGTTAGGTCATTGTATCTTGCACATACAAAACTAATTGTATATCGGGTCATGCATATACAAAGTCACAGAAATTGGTTATCGAGTTTACATACAAAGTTGTTTGTATGTTTTTATACTTGTATGCATTTGCTAAAGTTCTATTTGTACATGCAGGTTGGACCTGACGCAGTTATGATTTGAAGTGAATGTTTGGTTAAAATCCATGGGATGCATCTTATGTTTGTATGTATCTTACATACATTTGTTATATACATTTCCAATGTGCAAGCCGCGGACCTGAAAAGATCATGAAATAGAGTTAAATTGTTGTATATTTGGCAATTGTATATTTAAAACATACAAGCGAAACATACATTGCTTTATACATTGGACAAACCCGAAATGTTTATGGAATACGGTATAATCATTGTATATTTCTGGCTTGTATGTATCCTACATACATTGCTGATATACATTGCGCCACATGTAAGTGCCAGAACCCAAATATTATGAAATGAAGTTAAATGCTTGTATGGCTCCGTGCCTTGTATGTATGTTTCGAAACATACATTGCAAGATGCATACAAGCCAGAATTCAAATGAAATTTAAATCTGATTTATGCAATGTATGAAAACCCGAATGTATATTAAGAGATACATTGCATAACATACATTGCTTTATGCATATAGGCTGGAATTCAAAAGAGATTAAATACAGAATATTCTTTGTATGCGTATACATTTTTATATCCGATATACATTCTGATATACAAGCAGAATATACAAGCGATAGATATAAAGGTAAAGATGCATTCTCAGACACCAGGCAAAAGTTAAAAAATGACAAAGTTGTATGTTTGGAATGGTTTGCATGTTCATAATATACAACCTGATATGCAAATGGGAAATATACAAGCATCGGACGTGAAGTGAAGACTAAATATTGAAAATGCTTTGTATATTTGTTGCGATTGTATATTTAAGATATACATTCGTGATATATAAGGATTTTAAGCAGGTAAAAAGGTGAGAAAGCAAAGTAAAGGGATTTTGAAGCTGTTTTGGAGCCCGATAGCATGTTTTTGGTCAACGATGGTTGACTCGGCCATTTTAAACATTGTATATGCATTCGGATGTGCAATTTTCATGGATTCATAGCCCAATATTTGTGCTGACACATTTAGAACTGAATTTAATGTAATATTTATCTTCCTGCTAGTTTATTAAATGATGATACTTAATTCCTGCT
This sequence comes from Cunninghamia lanceolata, assembly GCA_027924645.1. Lineage (NCBI taxonomy): Eukaryota > Viridiplantae > Streptophyta > Pinopsida > Cupressales > Cupressaceae > Cunninghamia > Cunninghamia lanceolata. Next base: position 1,203,168 of record BSBN01001450.1, read on the forward strand.
TGTTTGTTGCAAATCGAAATAGCTAGAAAATGTAGGGTCACCGACACAATGGCGGCGTGCAAGTAGATATAAAGACGAAGCCTTGATGATGATGACATCACATGGAGGGCGGATCATATCATAAAGAGTAGGAGGAGTCAAGGCCTTCAATGAAGAGACAAAATGCAGATGGGGAAACATTATTAAATGGAACAACAATTATTTTTGAGCTGTTAGGGTTTCCAATGGGCATCCTTACACCCAGTATGGGCATGTTGCTCAGATTTTTGGCAGGATTTATTCTCCACCGTTGATGCTGCACTTGGAGGGTGGACCATTGATTAGCTAGGGTTTTTTTGGCACCATATTGGGTATAATCAGAACTATATATTGAGCCCCTTTACTATAAAAAAGAAAAGGGGGGGAGGTCAATCATTTTGTAAAAATCTGACCAAGACAGTTTAATATAGGAGATCGGATTACTGAGACTAATGAGGATTGAATTGTTGAAACATCAAGGTTCTTTCTTCAGATCATTGTAAATGTACTTGTTCTAAAGCATACTGAATGGAGATGAAGCTTCAGATTACATCCTAATTGTAAACTTTATGTAATCTTCAAGTTGATTTTTGGGTATATACTGGTAAATGTTGTGTTCAATAGAAGCACTTTCATTTCATTGCACATTGTTGTCAACTTTTCCTTTGAAGATTTGCACTAGATCATGTGGATTTGTGGAATGTCCTGGTGAAGTATGATTCTAGTTTTTCTTCTCTTCATTGTTGTATCAAAATATGTATGTGGATCAGTCATCTCAGTCAAGTAATTTTGGGAATTTCATTCTCTAACCCTTTTTCTCATTTTAATTTCATAGAAACCACTTCCATAACTGTAAATCATGATGAATAATAAGTAAAACAGAGAAATATGCTAACATCCCGTAGATAACTGAATATCATTAGCATATTTGAGCTAAATGCATGTAGTGTTGAAAATATCATGCAAAGACTTGCAAATAATGGTATAAATCATGCAAGTATCAATCTATAGGCACATTATTTGAGTAAGTTCAAAATTTAAAGGAAGAAATTACTGATGAACGTAAGGCCCTTGAATGGAAAACAACAACACACATCAACCAATGAGTAACATCAGTAGATTATGAACTAATCAATGGAGACTTGGGATCATGAATTCTTTGAATTCATCTTATCTTTCAAGATAAATAAAGGTTATTGTGTAACTTTTGTTTATTGTTTGGTTGTGACTAACCTCACCATCAACAAAAAACTAGCGCTAGAAGGACGGCCTGAACAAAGAATTTGTAGATTTTTGTGAATGCTTTATACAACATTTTCTGATATTTCAAGTTTTATTCTGAGATATGATAGATCTCATTTAAATTTCAAAAATCCTAAAAATTGAAAATAGAGTCTCATTTTGATGGATGCATATGAAGACAATTATCAAGTTGATATTCCTTTATTTCAGGAAACTTTGAATAGGCAGCTTTACCCTCACAGTTTATCTAACTTTGGTTTATCCAGTTGTTGCAGGATACACCAGACTGTAGAGCATAGTGAAATTAATTGTCTAACTTTTCTTACAAGGTTTGATTTATATTTGAAAGGACTAATATCTTTTATAGATGTGCTCAGGGATGAAGTCTGGCAAGAAAATGAGAGAGTTTTGGAGCGACGAGACAATACATCTTCAGAGGCTAGGGAACATACAGAAGAGGTACTGGGTGAATCAGTTCTAGAAGGTAAAAATGAGGAAACAACTTTCCTTGAGTCATTTTATGGTGACATTGATAGGAGTTCTTCAAACGGGGAGTCCTGGTATAAATCTGTCAAAATTTGTAGAGAAGAAACCACTTGTCAAGATAAAGTCTTTGATTCTGATCCTAATACTTTTGATGAGAATAGTGAAACATCTTTCCATGAGTCATTTTATGGTGAGAATTGGAAGTCTCTACTTCCTAATACGGGTGAGGTAGAGTGCAGATATGAACCTTTTGAAAATGCTAGAGAAGAAAGTGCTTCTTGTTTCACGTCATTAGACAATCAGCAAGAAAGGATTGATGAGGTGGAAGATAAATGTGAAATTGATCTTGATACACTAGACAAATATATTGAATTATTAAACACTTGTCAGGAGGATCTTTCTTGATCTAAATTTAGCAGTTTTGATAGAGATGAGTTGATAAAGAAGTGTAAATAGGTGGTGGAACAATTTAAATGCATTGCACCTGAAGAAGTTCCTATCATAGCAACTAATGGAGTCATAGAAAAGGAAATAAATGCTGATTTACTAGGTGACCTCTTTAAATTGAATGATCAAATGCAAGAATGTTGCAGGTTAATGGAACTAGGCACTCTACTGGATGGAGAATGTGAAATATTTGAGGAACAATTTGTGAAAGTTGAAGATGTAGAAAGCCTTGGAGTTGTTGTGCATGATCAGATGCCAATCCAATGCCATTTTGAAAATGAAACAGGGGAGTATTCCTATTAGTCAAGTGTTGTTTCACCTTTACAGTCAAATGATTTAGAAATGATAAATTTTTGTATATCAGATTATGATTATAAAGACACTCATTTAGATGTTGATGTGCAGAGAATAGAAGAAAATATTGGGGTGTTTCCTGAGCTTGAAGATAAACTAAACATCCAGAATGAAGGAACAAAGCTGGATAAAGATGAAGAAATAATCCATCAAGAGCCAGAATGCACCAGGTTGTATCTTTCCTTTCCACAGTGAATAATGTTGATTATTATTTTGATTATGGAAATTTGGGAGATAAGACATGCATGTGGATTAATCATGAACATGATTAGCTTCCTCAGTTGTTGATTATCAGAGATTATTCTATTAAACACAATGAATTTAGAATACAAGGATATTTTTCAGAATACAAAGATAAATTTGCTAGGATCATAACCATAACTAGTGCCCTGATGCTCCTACACAATCTAAGGAAATATGCAAATATAGGAGTCCTTGGGTCTTTTCTTGGGTTTTATTTGCCTTGTAGTGTCTTGTACAGTTTGGTAGAGTAGTTGTTTTGTTTCTGTTCTTTGCTTTCTTATTTTTCTTTCTTTTGTTTCCTTTCTTAGGTTAGTTGTTTGTACGGTCCACTTGTTTTGGCTTGTTTTGTTGTGTTTCCTCAGTAGGGATGTTATTTTGATTTAGAGTAAGGAGCAAACTAACAACCACTAAAAACAATGGAAAATTTAGAATATTCAAGTTAATTATTTGAAATTTATGCATAACTTGTTGTGACTATCATGAATGTAGAGAGTTGTTTAACTTTGTGAAATTTTGTATTCAATAACTGTGGGTTGAGTATTCAAGGAAGGTTTCTCACAATGACACACCTAAAATCCTTGGGTTTGTTGAACTTACCAGTGTAGATATTAGGTGAAAAATCTGAGGTCACCCTTGCTACCATTACAATTCTCAGCTTAATTTCAGCAAGTGACCACTCGTTACATCATGAAGTTACAAATGCAATATCTTATGAAATCTCTATCAGATACAAAAAAAAGTAATAATAATAATAAATCAGATGGATTTTACTAAAAATCCAAATTAAGCCATCTAAGTAACTCTACCAGGGCTATAGACACTCGCTGGCAGTGGGGCTCTACTTAGGAGAATTGTAACGATAACCTTGTTAGGGCTATGGATGCCTACTGGCAGCAAGGTTCTATCTGGTTGGCTATGAGGGAATGACATCAACTATGTAGGCTAATATTAGTCACTAGTTTGTTCAACTGATCTTCAAGATGAGGATTATTAATCATGTGCACCCACTTAAACTGAAAAGGAAAATTCATGCACCTTATAGAATACATTGAGTCTCAGGTTGGATAATGATTTGCAAAAAAGATAGTTGGAAGTTATGAATTTATTTCATTTAGTTTCCTTTAATGGTTTGAATTTAATTGTTTTCTTTGGTGGCTAGTTGTTGTGAGGTTCACAACATGCCCCATTTTACTCCTTAGCAAAATGAGGACCCCTGCTGTGGCTTTTTGCTTTTTTAACTTGTGTGTGTTGTTCTACTTGGTGGTATAGGGAAAAGAGAGTGATAGTACAAACCTTGTTAAAAACAATGAAAAATTTTCATTAAGTACCAGGGTAGAGTACAGGTGAATTCCTTGTCAAAAATGAGTAGGGGTTGCTTTTTGAAACATCTTAAAATTCCTTGTATTTCGCAAGTTATGACTATTTTGGTAAAATGCACTGTTAAATGAGTTGGCTTGTATATACAAAGTCATTTGTATATACATTGGGTCGTGTATACAATGGTCTTTGTATGTTAGGTCATTGTATCTTGCACATACAAAATTGATTGTATATCGAGTCATGCATATACAAAGTCTTTTGTATGTAACTCGTATACAAAGTCGTAGAAATGGGTTATCGTTTTACATACAAAGTTGTTTGTATGTTTTTATACTTGTATGTATTTGCTAAAGTTCTATTTGTACATGCAGGTTGGACCCGACATAGTTATGATTTGAAGTGAATGCTTGGTTAAAATCTGCGAGATGCATCTTATGTTTGTATGTATCTTACATAAATTTGTTATATACATTTCCAATGTGCAGGCCGCAGCCCTGAAAAGATCATGAAACAAAGTTAAATTGTTGTATATTTGGCGATTGTATATTTAAAACATACAAGCGAAACATACATTGCTTTATACATTGGACGGACCTGAAATGTTTATGGAATGCGGTATAATCGTTGTATATTTCCGACTTGTATGTATCCTACATACATTGCTGATATACATTGCACCACATGCAAATGCCAGAACCCAAATATTATGAAATGAAGTTAAATGCTTGTATGGCTCCGTGCCTTGTATGTATGTTTCAAAACATACATTGCAAGATGCATACAAGCCAGAATTCAAATGAAATTTAAATCCGATTTATGCAATGTATCAAAACCTAAATGTATATTAAGAGATACATTGCATAACATACATTGCTTTATGCATATAGGCTAGAATTCAAAAGAGATTAAATATAGAATATTCTTTGTATGCGTATGCGTTTGTATATCCAATATACATTCTGATATACAAGCGGAATATACAATCAATAGATATAAAGGTAAAGATGCATTCTTGGATGCCAGGCAAAAGTTAAAAAATGGCAAAGTTGTTGTATGTTCAGAATGGTTTGCATGTTCATAATATACAACCTGATATGCAAAAGGGAAATATACAAGCACTGAACGTGAAGTGAAGATTAAATATTGAAAATCCTTTGTATATTCGTTGCGATTGTATATTTAAGACATAGATTTGCGATATACAAGGATTTTAAGCAGGTGAAAAGGTGGGAAAGCAAAGCGAAGGGATTTTTAAGCTGTTTTGGAGCTCGATAGCATGTTTTTGGTCTATGATGGTTGACTCGGCCATTTTAAACATTGTATATGCATTCGGATGTGTGATTTTCATGGATTCATAGCCTAATATTTGTGATGACACATTTAGAGATGGATTTAATATAATATTTATCTTCTTGCTGGTTTATTAAATGACGATACTTAATTCCTGCTTGTTTGTTGCAGATGGAAATAGCTGGAAAATGCAGGGTCGCCGACACAATGGTGGCGTGCAAGTAGATATAAAGACGGAGCCTTGATAACGATGACATCACATGGAGGGCGGATCAGATCATAAAGAGCAGGAGGAGTCAAGACCTTCAATGAAGAGACAAAATGCAGATGGGGAAACATTATTAAATGGAATAGTAGTTATTTTTGAGCTGTTAGGGTTTCCAATGGGTATCCTTATGCCTAGTATGGGCATGCTACTCAAATTTTTGGCAGGATTTATTCTCCACTGTTGATGCTGCACTTGGAGGGTGGACCATTGATTAGCTAGGGTTTTTTGGGCACTGTATTAGGGATAATCAGAACTATATATTGAACCCCTTTACTGTAAAAAAGAAAAGGGGGGAGGTCAATCATTTTGTAAAAATTTGACCAAGACAGTTTAATATAGGAGATCAGATTACTGAGACTAATGAGGACTGAATTATTGAGACATCAAGGTTCTTTCTTTAGATCATTGTAAATGTACTTGTTCTAAAGCATACTAAATGGAGATGAAGCTTCAGATTACATCCTAATTGTAAACTTTACATAATCTTCAAGTTGATTTCTAGATATGTACTGGTGAATGCTGTGTTCAATAGAAGTGCTTTCATTTCATTGCACATTGTTGTCAACTTTTCCTTTGAAGATTTGCACTGGATCATGCAGATTTGTGGAATGTCCTGGTGAAGTATGATTCTAGTTTCTCTTCTCTTCATTGCTGTATCAGAATATGTATGTGGATCAGTGATCTCAGTCAAGTAATTTTGGGAATCTCATTCTCTAACCCTTTTTCTCATTTTAATTTCATAGAAACCACTTCCATAACTGCAAATCATGATGAATAACAAGCAGAATAGAGAAATATGTTGACATCCTATAGATAACTGAATATCATTAGCATATTTGAGCTAAATGCATGTAGTGTTGAAAATATCATGCAAAGACTTGCAAATAATGGTAGAAATCATACAAGTATCAATCTATAGGCACATTATTTGAGTAAGTTCATAGTGTAAAGGCAAAAATTATTGATTAACGTAAGGCCCCTGAATGGAAAACAACAACACACATCAACCACTGAGTAACATCAGTAGATTATGAACTAATCAATGGAGACTTGGGATCATGAATTCTTTGAATTCATCATATCTTTCAAGATAAATAAAGGTTGTTGTGTAACTTTTGTTTAGTGTTTGGTTGTGACTAACCTCACCATCAACATTTACCTCTAATTAGTTTGAAGAATTTTGCGAGAAACATGGCACAAGGAGACAATACTCTATTGCAAGGACTCCTCAACAAAATGGAGTGGTTGAAAGAATAAATAGAATAGTTCAAGTGATGGCTAGGCAAATTTTGAATGAAGCTAAATTATCTGACAAATATTGGAAAGAAGCAGTTCATAATGTTGTCTCTATTCTCTATAGAGGATAGTTAAGAGTGAACAATGACAAGACGCATTATGAGGTATGGAAAGGAAGACCTACATCTATTAAGTATTTCAGAATATTTGGAAGTAGATGCTATATGAGAAGAGATGAAGATAATTTGAACAAGTTTGAGTCAAGGTCTAATGAAGGCATCTTTCTTGGTTACTCAACTAGAAGCAAGGTATATAGATGCTACAACAAGAGACTACATAATATAGTTGAAAGTACAAATGTGAGAGTTGATGAGGATTTACACCATCTACCACACGATAAAGAGGACAACTATTCAGAAGGACTAATAAGTACAAAATAAGAAGATGAAGTTGCAAAAGAAGAATTAGAAGAAGAAAATGCAAAAGTAATAGCTAGATATGTTTAGTGAAATCATTCTAAAAATTAGATCCTTGGAGACAAGGATGATGGAGTTCTGACAAAAAGGAGGTTGACAAGAATGAAAGTGTTGGATGATTGGTTTGTCATTGATGTTGAAAAGTTAGGAGGTGTTGATCATATCCCTGTTGGTGTTGTTGTCAAAAGTTTAGGATGCTTTCATGAAATGGTTGCTTCATGTTTTGGTGTTCATGCTCATGTCAACATGACAAGGGGATTTCTTTCATAGTGATAGCTTTATGTTTTTTGCTGATGTATTCAGTCAAAGTCACTATGATCAAACAACATACAATGTTCTTAATCAGAGTTATTATAATGTTTGATGTTGGAATTTCATTCGAAGTCATTGAATTAACATGGTTTGAGTTCTTGTTCCAAAACCCTATTATTTCTAGATTCCTAATGGTCTCTTATATGTCTACTTGTTTCCTATTCTCTGTTAGATTATCCCTGTCTGATTGGTGTCATTATTTTTAGGGTCTTCCATTTCCTATAAAAATCTTCTCTATAAGATTTAAATCATATATATTCTAAGTGTCCTAAACCCTAAATCTCATGTCTTAAGAACCTAAGACCTACCTGTATGCATGTCATGCACTTTTCTTCTAATATTTCATTGACTCCCTATAGCAAGTCAATGCCACTTAAGTGACAACCTTGAAGGGGTCACTAACATGTATTTACCGGCCCTTCCTCCCTATTCTACCAAATGCACCAGTCACCTTTCCTTCTATTAGGTGGTAAAATAAGATCAAAGGTTATGTTTGAAAGTTTTATTCGGTGCACGAAGGCCGATCAATGGCCATTATTTAACCCTCCATACTCTGACTGCTATGCTTCAGTTTGACGTGCTCTTGACTGTCAAGAGTCTATCACTGCATGGAGAGTATTTTTTTAAGGGATTAAAATAGCAAAAGCAACCTTGCTTTTATATTTTTCAACATGCAAAATCAAAATTAGGCCACTCCCTCGTGTAACCATGTGCAAAGGTTTATGAAGAACAAGTTTTAATATTTGATTAATATGATTAGTGGGAGCTAATATAAGAAAAGGTTTTTATGATGAAGTTGAAGTGGATGCAAAGTGGAAATCATGCATGGAGATGCATTTCTTTTTGCAGGTCTATATGCAGGAAATGGACATTGGGGGAATTGCCTAAAAATAGATAGGAGAATTAATATTTTTTGACAAGATTTATGATATTAAAAAAGTGTGCTTTGAATGAAAAAAGGTGGGTTTTATGTGTAATGGTTCTTCCTTTTTGAAATTGGACTTAATGCAGATAATAAATGTTGGAATGGACTGCATATGATAGTGGATTTATTTCTTGATAGAGAATTTTGAATAATTTATTTGAATGTGTATTGTATATGGGTTTTTTGCATAACATTGTGAAGGTAAAATATGTGATGGATATTGAAAGGTTTTTAGTCTGAGAATTAAGATGACTGAGATATGTTATTGTAGGTAATTTATGCGCAGCATGAAGACATTATGCAACTGACTATTTAGAGTATGAGGGGTTTATGTAGATGAAGACAATTTTATTTGCATGAATGGATATCATTGAATAGTGTGATTCTTTTGCAGACAGGGATATGTCTTGATATCAAAAAGAGGTTGATTTTGTGCAGTGAGTTGTAGAGAGAAGAAGAAAATTTCATAGAGTATATCATGAAGAGAAAATAGAGAGTATGCAGTTTTTGATACAGAAAAAGAATAAACAGAGCAGTGTGAGAATACAAAGAATTTAGTGAAATCATGACTTGAGCAGAATTATACAAAGAGAGAGGGTTTTTGATGGAATGGAGTAGTAGTTTAGACAAGATTGAGAGGATGAGAAGACATGTTTTGTAAATTAGATGTCTTGCCATTATGGAGCAGATATGTAGAGAACAAATGTAGGTGAATTAATTTCCTAATTGAGAGAAGAATGTTATGTTGATATGTGCATTATAGTGAAACAAAGAAACCCTCTGTAACATCTTGTTTTTCTTCTAAGATTATTTGTATTGCCAGTAAGGCACACTTTGTAACTAGTGAGGTTTATGGCCAGTGAGGCATGTTTGTGATCAGTGAGATCATTTGCTAGTGAGGCATTGTAACCAGTGGGGTTTATGGCCAGTGAGGCCTTTTTGTGATGAGTTAGATCCTAGCCAGTGAGGCTTACATGTAACCAATGAGGTTTGCCAGTGAGGCTTAATGGAGATCAAGTTTATAGTGGTTTTTACCCTTTTGGGGTTTTCCACTCAATCACCTGTGTTATGTGTTGATTCTATCTATCTCCTATGTTTTGTTAATGCTTTCATATTCTAATTCAACTATCTTGTGTTCATGATCATGTTAGATTGTTTTATTGTGTGAAGATCTTGGTTTTAGAATTAGTTTTATCTTTCATCTAATCATTGATTCACCCCCCTCTCAATGATCCTTAGTCTTCCAACACAAAGAACATGTAATTTTTTCTTTATTGTCTAAGATTGCACCTAAATATTTTGTAGAGGCTAGCAAAGATAGGAATTGGCTTGAATCTATGGAAGAAGAGTTGAATCAAATTGAAAATAATGAGACTTGGGAACTTGTTCCAAGACCTAAAGACAAGAATGTGATTGGCACTAAGTGGGTATTCATAAAAAAGTTGAATAGAGATGGAAAGGTGATCATAAATAAAACAAGATTAGTCTATAAGGGATATGCTTAGGTAGAAGGCATTAATTTTAAAGAAACCTTTGCTTCTGTTGCTAGAGTAGAGGTAGTTAGGATATTCATGGCATTCTCAATCTATAAGAATTTTAAACCATATCAGATGGACGTCAAGTTTGCATTCCTAAATGGTAATCTTAAAGAAGAAGTGTACATTGAGCAACATGAAGGATTTCAGTTGATAGAGAATCAAGATTTTGTCTGCAAGTTGAAGAAGGCACTTTATGGAATCAAGTAGGCCCCTAGGGCTTGGTATTCTAGATTGGCCAAGTATCTACAATAGAAACAATTCAAGAAAGGTATTGTAGATAGTAATCAATACATCAGGACTGAAGGTGATCATATGTTGATTGCTATTGTCTATATTGATGACATTATTTTTGGTGGAATAAATAAAAAGATGTGGAAGGAATTTACAAAAGAGATACAAAAAGAATTTGAGATGTCCATGGTTGGTGAGTTGTCATTTTTCCTTGGTTTGCAAATTGCTTAGTTAGATAAGGGCATTTTCATATCACAGTCTAAATGTGTAAAGGATATGTTGAAGAAGTTCAGAATGGAAGACTACAAGCCATTTAGTACACCTATGGTGATAGGATGTAATTTGAACAAGGCTGATGAATCACCTCAATCAGATCAAACTTTGTATAGATCAATGATTGGTAGCTTGTTGTATCTAACTACATCTAGGCCTGATATTTTGCAAGCAGTGTGTATGGTGGAAAGATTTAAAGAAACACCTAAGGAAACACATGTAAAGGGAGTGAAGAGGATTTTCAGATATTTGAAAAATACTATGGACTATGGTCTATGGTATCTAAGAAGTGATGATTTCACTTTGACGACATATACAAATGTTGATTGGGTAGGAAGTTTTGATGATAGAAAGAGCACTAGTGGTGGTGCATTCTTTCTTGGAGACAAACTTGTGTCATGGCTAAGCAAGAAATAAGAATTAGTATCTTTGTCAACAATTGAACTAGAATACATTATTGCAGTATCATGTTGCACTCAAGTGATTTAGATGAAGCAGACTTTAAAGGATATAAAGGTTGAGTATGATGAACCTATTTCAATTATTTTTGATAACACAAGTGCAATCAATGTTTTAGAGAATCCATTGATGTATTCAAGTACGAATAATATCTCAACCAAATATCATTTTCTAAGAGAAAAGGTTGCAGATCAATAAGTTAGATTGGAATATGTGGATACAAAGGATCAAATTGTAGACATATTTACAAAACCCCTTCCTAAGGAGACATTTGAGTATCTCAAATAGAAGCTAGGAGTAGTAACTCCTCATCTCTAGTTGAATAGATAAAGCATTGGTCCAAGGGGAGCATTTTAAAGCATTATTCTTCACCCTTGGAATATCACTATTGAGTGGGGGAGATAACCTTGGGGGGAGCGGTCATGTAAATATAGATGCATAAGAAGGTATGATATGTATAGAAAATTAGGGAGAGAGATTCAAGGCACTAAATATGAACATGGAAAGAATTCTGTGCAAGGGGATCATACAGAGCTAACTCATATAAGTCAGCCCTTTATCATTGATGTCAAAGGCAGAGAGAACGTTAGGTAGATTTCACCAGATTTAGGAGAGATAGAGAGTTAGAATTTTTTTGGGAGGATATCAAAGATCTATTTTGATATCAAAGGAATAGGAGAGAACTAAGAGAAAAGAAATCAGTTGATTGTCAGATTAGTTCTATTGTTCAGTTGTGTTGCCATCAATGATAAAGGGGAGATTGTTGCATGTGGTTGTCATTGATGTCAAGGTCTCAGGCAGTTGTTGTTGTCATGGATGTCAAGGTTGCAAATCTTGTCAAGTTGTAGTGTTAGTGTTAGAAAAGTTGTCATTTTCATTCTTTTCTTTGCAAAAGTTGTTCTTGGTATCACAGTTGTAGAAAAGTGGTATAGCTTGCATGGAATATTGTTGTAGACATCTTGTTGTGATCTGATTAGTTGGATTATTTTTTCATGGACCCGGAAATCATTTTTTTAATCTCTATGATCAAATTAGAGTTTATTTCATGTCCTAAACCCTAAACCCTAATTCCTTATCATGCACCTTGCAATTTATTTCTAATTTGATGTTGACTAACTATGGCCTATACTCGGTAGCTTAAGTTATAACTTAGCCTCTTCTGTCATGCACTTCCTAGCCCTCCCTTCCTAGCCACACTGACTATCTCGGCCACCTTAAGACTGTGGTTTGGGTGATGTGGATGTTGGTCCCACTAGTCTTCCAACTCAGCTCTAGTTGGCATGCATTAATTGGTAGTGCATAGGAGTAGGCTATGATGACTTGGTTTTAGTTCAGGTTGTGAGGCTATGATATTATGGCAAGTGTTAAGAAAGTGCAAGCTCACAAAAATTAGAACGAGACCTGACATATTGGATGCAAAGCCATAGAATACCATGACCTAGCCCTATGTCAATGCAAACCCCTAGCACTCTAAGTATGACTTGTCAAAGTGTTAGAGTGTGATGGATCCACATGTTGAGATAGCATAAGTGTGCGAAGGAGGAAAGAGAATATTTATAAAGTCATGGAAATGTGCCACATGTCTAACTCTGGACACGGACTAAGAAGGAAGATTTTTTTAACTAATGACATGCTTCATTTTTTGCTATCATGGTGCGATATCATTTGTCGATGACTTTTCAATGTTGATCTTTCATGCAAGGCAATCCTATCTCACATCTATTCCATTCATTCTTTTTCATGAAAGATAATATCAATGGCCTACATTCAATTTTTTAATGGCTAGTCCCTAGTTTAAAATTTGAATTATAGAGGTTGACAAGGTAGTGATAAGTCTATATTTTTGTTTGTAGAATTTTGATCGAGTTAACAATTGTTTCAAGGAATCTAGTCCAACATGAGGATTGTATCTAAATGTATAGATTTGTATTTAAATCATATCATTTCATTTTTGTGAGTAGGTGAGCATAGAATTTAATTGTGATAGTGAGTGATTGCAAACAGACTGTAACTCTGTTTGAGCACTTCATAGCTTATCATTCAGGGCAGAGATGATGTTTGTAATGTAGAGCAGATTGTACATTCAAATCAGTCAAAATTAAAAGGTAGAATTAACCATGTTCATTCTAATATTGTGTAGAGATTATTAATGACATTATATGTATGTCATTCCTTTTATAGTCATTTCAGTGGTTTTAGAGGTTGGTGCCTCTTGATCCTTGTGATGTTGGTGCCTCTCTTCATTTCTTTGTATGATGATAGATTTGGGTAGTAGATCCAAGTAGCTTTCTCACTGTGGTTTTTCCCTTCTAGGGCTTTCCATGTATATATGGTGTTTGTCTCATGTGAATGTGTTCATTTCTTGCATTGATAATTGTGTTGATCTTGTTAATACTTTGATGGTAAATTATTATTGGTTTGAAGTTAAAATTGGTAATAGATTGATTCACCCCCTATCTCAGTACATTTATGTGTTCTACACTTCTGTGGTTCTATTCCTTCCCAAGGGGAGGAATGATGTTCAACATTCATGGATCATCTTCAACATCTAGTATTGAGCATCTACTAGCACTACAAGAGGCATTTTGAGGGGGGATGCATGTTTTTCTCTTCTCATATTAATTTTGGGAGGGAGCATTTCCTCGCATGGAGTTATTTCATTCTCACTTTATGGGGGGTCACATTGACCTTCTCTCTTTTCTTTGCTATGGGGGAATATTTCATGTACTTTTCAAATAGAATTAGTCATTGAGGGGTCATCTTGGGTCCTCGTTATTATTCTTCATTTGTATATTTATTTCATGCATTATCTTTTGGAGAGGGGTTTTTCCCTCTAAGTTTTCTCATTTACTCCACTTATGAGAAATTTCTTTGTACATGGGTACCTCATATGCCCTCGTAGCTAGGACCCATCATCTTTGTATCGCTTGTACCTAATTTGCACTTAAGGAGAGTGGTAGTGTAAATAGGGACATTATCTAACTAGTTAGCTTTTAGCTTACCTAGGAGAGTCATGTTCATACTAGTTAACTCTCCACTTAGGGACCTTTGGTCTTTTGTCTCACCTCGTGTAATTGAGATGCGTCCTCATATTTTGAGACACCTAGTGTATGCATACTTTCCACTTTCTCAAATAAAATTCATTTGAGCTCACAAGTGTTGAACTTTTGGAGGGGTATTAAGTCGTTGTTTCCTATCTTCCTACCTTCTCTTCCTTTCCTATTTATGCAAAGATTATTTGTAAATTTTAATCAAATTCTAAATATATCAATTAGGCTTATTTTGTGTGATCATTTCTTGAAGAAGTCCATCTTAATATTTTTTTTTTGATCTTGGAAATCCCAAAAATTGGACCTAGGGGGCTATTGGTAATCATTTATGTTTAGGGTTTTAGGCTTGAGCTACTGATGGTGCCTGCATAAGTATTTAGGTTTCAAGCATTTAAACATGTAGGCATCCTCCCAAAATATCCAAAAAAGTCTAAGTCTTTGGGCCTCCTCATCATATTTCAAATATCAGGTGATCTTAGTTAAGATCACCCCGGTGTTGTTTTATCACCTGATGCTGCTGACATCAATTTTATTTATGAGGGTGATGTGTGCATGTCCACCGGCTTCATCATATTCCGAAGGTGGGGGTGATATTTCTAATATCTGTCATATTCACTATATCACCCCGATGTTACAACGAAGCTACAGTGTAGCTTGATATTTTGCGGGGGGGTGATATTCTGAAATATCAAGTGATCTTGTGAATATCACCCCGATGTCAATTTGATGGTGACGTCATCAAGGTCCGAAGGGGTCATATTTTCCAACATCGGTCATCTTACAAAGATCCCCCTGATATTGCAATATGATGATGATGTCATTTGGATATGAAGGAGTGCATGGTTCAAATATGCAGGAGGACTTTTTTGTGATGCAATAGGGTGATGTTTCTTGTGAGGTGATATTTCCCGCAGGGTGATATTTCACATCTGCGTGATGTGAAATATCAGGGTGATATTTTCATATCGGGTGAGCAAGCATGGGGCTCGCCGATATCGGGGGTTAGGCTGACGGGGTATCATGCAGCTGGTTTGTTGACATCATGGTGATATTGAACATCGGAGCATCATGCGGAAGGGTCATGATGAGGTTTATATTAGCGTCGTCGGGAGAAAAATCACCGACTATCATCTTCAGGTGTGGCCATGTATATAAAGTGTTTAGGAGGTCCTGCGGGGTGCATGTGGGATAATTAGTTCCCACATGATTTAAAATATCAGGATGATATATCTTGGCGGGAAAGTTTGAAGAGCGCACAATCAACTATTTTTCCCAAGGTCACAGGTTGGTTCACCATTAATGGCAGATGTTACAGGGTGTGGGTGATGGCATGGACAGATCAACCACCCGATTAAGGTTGTGAATCCCCAGGTGGCAGCGTAAGGCTCAAGACCTCTCCTATCTCTTCCTCTACCTACTGCATTCAATGTTGAGTGCCTTTCTCTCATGGAACTGTATCTGGCAAATTTTGAATCACCCAGTAATTAATGCTGAGTACCTCTCTGTTGTATATAGCAAACTGTGTTACTCATTTGTTGTGGGGGGGAAGACTTGGATATTTTTTTTTGTGTGAATAATGAAAAATAGAGTGTTTCCTATGTGTTGTATCTCTGTAGAGTTTATGAGTTGCATCTGAAGTGTATCTTGCACATATGTTTAGTTTCAGTGTTAATGTTATATGAAAAATACATTATTGCACGTGTTTATCTGTTTGTCTCCATTTGTTGTATGCATTTTCTTCTTTTGAATCTAGTTGCTAAGGGTTTCTCAGATTCTAGGGTATAGTCTTGTTGTACCACATGCTTAATCTGTTACTTCCATTCAAGGAGTGGATTAAATTGTTTTAGGTTAAAGTGTGGGGAAGATTGTATGTCAGCTGGGATATTCATAAGCAGAGACAGTAAATACCCATTCTTGGGTGATGTTTGTAAGGCAAACATTAATCTAACCCCTTGAAATTTGAATGCCAATTGAAAGCCACTCTCATGTATATGTCTATGTGACTCCTTGCCCTGAGATAGGCACCGTCTGCCCTTGTGAAGTAGTTCTGACCCAAACCCCCTATCTTGCATCCAAACCATCAAACCAATCATTCCATATTTCTAACCTGTTAGTTGTAGGAGTAGGATTAGGACCCCTGCATACTCTCATACCCAACTAGACACATATGTCCAAGAATGTTTCCAACCTTGTGATGTATAATACACATCTTGGTCCACACATGAGAGTATTCTACCTATTGTTGTCATGCTAAATATTCATGTCATTGGGTGAGTTAAAGTGTTAAATATTTAGCTATAGGGATACCCCCCTTGGTGTGGTAGAACCAGAAGTGAAGGAGAGGCAGCTCACGCAACCTCCTGTATTTGTTGGCCGAATCTACCTATGCATTGGAACTGACAAACCCACTGCTAATTCAGAGAAAATTACCAACAAATTGGTGACTCTACTGGGGACAAGAGTCAAATAGTGTGAAATCATTATTGCACATCCAGTTCTTTCATGTGAATATGGTGCTCTGCTGGTGGAATGAACATAGAAAAATATTTGATGAGCTTTCAGTTATTTGAAATTTTTATCCTCTCTGGAGAGGTGGCGACTCTGTAAAAGTTTTTAAGTGCACATGAAAGGCTGATGTATGTTATTGTGATAAAAGAATGTTTTGTTCAGATTGTAGCATCTGGATGAGAAAAGGTTCTTGGTTTCCTCCCACTTGTATTTGTTGTTTATTGCATAAGTTAGATGCCAAGGGAAGCCTTAGGTCTTAGGTAGACAAAGGATGTCTAAGAGTGAGATTTATATGAATCCAAATATGTATTCACCCGTACTCAGTCATGAGGGGGATGAAATGTTGAGTAAAAGAATGGAAGAGATAAAAAATAGGTTGATATACTTAGAGGCTCGGCAAGCTCAGTTAAATAGTAATAACCCTGTTATGTTTGCCAGTCAAAAGGTTAAACCTCATGCCAGCCCTTTTGATCCTTTGTATGACCAACTAGATTTGTCATGGGTTGACTATAAAATTGAAAGTATACCTACCCAAGTGTACAATTAGATGCCTAGATTTAGTGGACATAGTGTGTGTGATGGGGGTGCACATATCCAAAATTTTCACAGTTTTATGGAGAAACACTCATTTAGAGATGAGGATATGTGGATGAGGATTTTTGTTAGATCCTTTGATGCAAAAGCTAGAGATTGGTATTTGAGCTTTCCAAAGAGATCCTTTGCCTATTGGGATGAACTTGCTGACTGTTTCAAAGAAGAATTTGTACGAGAACCTACTGATCTTGTTGCAAGATTAATGGAAATCAGAAAATAAGATAAAGAGCCCTGTATTGATTTTAGTCATAGATTTGTAGTAGCCCTTTCACAAATCCCAGAAGTCTTTAGACCTGATATTTTAGCCTGTGTTGGCATATATCTTGAAGCTTTTGAGGAGGGATCTAGTGCATTGTTGAGGGAATTCAAGATAACAAGTATGCAAATGGCATACAAGTTTGTAGAATACATAGAAAAAATGAGGAATGAACACATGCTGAATTCCCTGCGCATAGGCCTTGGTATAAATAATAGTTGTATAGCTGCAAATGACCAACTGATCATGGCATCATGTGAGGATAAATGTGAAAATGAAAGCATAGAGGTTGAGACTACTGTATTTGAACATAATGCTAATAACAATGCTCAAATGGATTATTCACCAGTTGAGGATGCCAACGAAAGGATCAATGATGACTCCCAAGTTGAGGTTGAGGTGTCTGGTTCTGAAAATAATGATGAGGTTATGGACAGAAATGAACATCTGTTTGAATGGATTTGTGGAGATGATTGTGAGTATTGTGCTCAAGATAGAGAAGAAATAAGCAAATAGAGGAACAGTCCCATGTTTGAATCACTACCTTTTATTTAGACACATGGAGATGATGAAGAGCAATCAGGGATTGAAACAAGTGCTAGTGCAGAGCATGATTGTTCTTTATTTGATTATAGTTTTGCTTATGATACACAGGTTGATACTCCTCCACATAAGGAATTCATTGTGAATGAAAAAGCATGTTATGCTGCCCATGAACCACTGGCATACCATAATGAAGCTGAAACACCTGGATCACCCATTTTTGACAAATATGATGATGAGGATCTATTTGAGTATGGTGGGAATCTAGGCACTGATGTTGATATAGATTCTAGTTCTCATCCTAATGAAAGAGAAACCAACAAACATCATTAAAACTATTGCAAAGAGATGCCAGAGCCTAATCTTTTCCAGCATGGTGTAGCTGATGGTTGTGTGCATGATGTGCACAACTGTGAATCTGAAAGCTTTTTCTTTGATATGCCAGCTTGTGATAAGATGAGCCCTGATGTTCCTAGCTGCATGATGGACTTTGAGTGCTTTCAGTTTTCAGTCTAGCTAGGAGATCATTTTGCAATGCATAATACTAATATAGATGATAACATGTGTTATATTTCATTTGAATATGCATTGTTTGATAAATATTGCATTCACATGTTGCCTGATGTTGAGGGTTGTTTGCATAAGGTTGAGAGGAGCCACCTCAATGAGATAATTGTATATGCAAATGACAAGGTTTGTTTGTGGTCAGATCATGGCAGCTTCTTCAGGCCTGATCCAGTGATATCAGATGAAAATAAGGTATTTGACAAAGGAAGATATAGGTTTTTCCTTTCTTGGTGGCCTTAGGCAACCAAGTGTGATTGGTGATGTAGATCGGTGTAGTATTTGACTCTATGCCCAATGGATAAGGACTGGTCTACATCCCAGAGATCTGTGGTTCTTGCCATGCCTGCAAGAGGCATGCATCCCCAGACGAAGCCTGTTGGTAATCATTTATGTTTAGGGCTTTAGGCTCAAGCTATTGGTGGTTCTTGCATAAGTATTCAGGTTTCAAGCATTTAAACATGCAAGCATCCTCCCAAAATATCCAAAAAAGTCTAAGTCTTTGGGCCTCCTCATCATATTTGAAATATCGGGTGATCTTAGTTAAGATCACCCTGCCATTGTTTTATCACCTGATGCTTCTGACGTTAATTTTATTTATGAGGGTGATGTGTGTGTGTCTACCAGCTTCATCATATTCCGAAGGCAAGGGTGATATTTCTAATATCGGTCATATTCACTATATCACCCCGATGTTACAACGAAGCTATAGTGTAGCTTGATATTTTGCGGGGGGGTGATATTCTGAAATATCAGGTGATCTTGTGAATATCACCCCGATGTCAATTTGATGGTGACGTCATCAAGGTCCAAAGGGGTCATATTTTCCAATATCAGTCATCTTACAAAGATCCCCTTGATATTACAATATGATGATGACATCATCTGGATATGAAGGAGTGCATGGTTCAAATATGCAGGAGGACTTTTTTGTGATGCAATAGGGTGATGTTTCTTGTGGGGTGATATTTCCTGCAGGGTGATATTTCACATCAGCGTGATGTGAAATATCGAGGTGATATTTTCATATCAGGTGAGCAAGCATGGGGCTCATTGATATTGGGGGTTAGGCCGACAGGGTATCATGTAGCTGGTTCGCTGACATCATGGTGATATTGAACATCGGAGCATCATGCGGAAGGGTCATGAGGAGGTTTATATTGGCATCATCAGGAGCAAAATCACCAGCTATCATCTTCAAGTGTAGCCACGGATATAAAGTGTTCAGGAGGTCGCCATGGGGTGCATGTGGGATAATTAGTTCCCACATGATTTGAAATATCAGGATGATATATCTTGGCGGGAAAGTTTCAAGAGCGCACAGTTAACTATTTTTCCCAAGGCTGCGGGTTGGTGTGCCATTAATGGTAAATGTTACAAGGTGTGGGTGATGGCGTGGATAGATCAACCACCTGATTGAGGTTGTGAATCCCTAGGCAGCGGCGCAAGGCTCGAGACCTCCCTTGTCTCTTCCTCTACCTACTGCATTCAATGTTGAGCGCCTTTCTCTCATGGAACTGTATCTGGTGAATTTTGAATTGCCTAGTAATTAATACTGAGTACGTCTTTGCTATATATAGCAAACTATGTTACTCATTTGTTGTGGGGGGGGAAGACTTGGATATTGTTTTTGTGTGAATAACAAAAAACAGAGTGTTTCCTGTGTGTTGTATCTTTGTGGAGTTTATGAGTTGCATCTGAAGTGTATCTTGCACATATGTTCAGTTTCAGTGTTAATGTTATATGAAAAATGCATTATTGCATGTGTTTATCTGTCTGTCTCCATTTGTTGTATGCATTTTCTTCTTTTGAATCTGGTTGCTAGGGGTTTCTCAGATTCTAGGGTATAGTCTTGTTGTACCACATGCTTAATCTGTAACTTCCATTCAAGGAGTGGATTAAATTGTTTTAGGTTAAAGTGTGGGGAAGATTATATGTCAACTGGGATATTCATAAGCAGAGACAGTAAATACCCATTCTTGGGTGATGTTTGTAAGGCAAACATTAATCTAACCCCTTGAAATTTGAATGCTAGTTGCAAACCACTCTCATGTATACGTCTATGTGACTCCTTGCCCTGAGATAGGCACTGGTCTGCCCTTGTGAAGTAATTATGACCCAAACCCCCTATCTTGCATCCAAACCATCAAAACAATCATTCCATATTTCTAACCTGTTAGTTGTAGGAGTAGGATTAGGACCCCTACATACTCTCATACCCAACCAGACACATATGTCCAAGAATGTTGCCAACCTTGTGATTTATAATACACATCTTGGTCCACACATGAGAGTATTTTTCCTATTGTTGTCATGCTAAATCTTCATGTCATTGGGTGAGTTAAAGTGTTAAATCTTTAGCTATAGGGATACCCCCCTTGGTATGGCAGAACTAGAAGTGAAGGGGAGGCAACTCACACAACCTCCTATATTCATTGGCTAAATCTGCCTGTGCATTGGAACTAGCAAACCCACTGCTGATTCAGAGAAAATTACCAACAGGGGTTAAATATGACTTTAGGACCTGGAAACAAGTTATTGGATTTCAACAGAGTGGGTTTCCTAGTTCACTAGGGTAGGTCACCCCTATGGATCAACTTCAATGGTAGGGTAACCTCTAGGAGATCCAGAGTCAAAGTGGGTGACCCAAAATTAAGGAAATGCGTGTTCAAATTGATGATTGGAGTAAAGGAGGTTAATTAGAGGCCTCTAGAGTGTTGAAATGTTGGATAATGGCTTAGGGAAAATGAATTTTTTATCATGTGATGTAGGTAGTTCATGTGGAAAGGGCTAGAAAGTAACATAAATAAATTGTTGATGTTATCAGAAAATTGGAATGATTATCAGTAATATCAAAATAATCCAAAGAACTCAATGGAAAAGGAAATAATCAAGATTGAACAAACAAAGACAAAACCTCGCAAACCTCTTTACTTCATGGCTTCCATTGGTTGCCTATCTCAAATGATCTTGTGTATGAACATGGCCCTCAGAAGGTGCACTTCCTTGTTATTTTCTAAGATGTCAAGTGGGAATGGCTATGATAGTTTATTGCAATAAAGATGAGCTTCACAACAAAGGTAATGGTGATGGTAACAAGTTGATCACAAGAAATGGAGGAATTTGCTGCAAAAAGTGCACTGCGATTCTTCCAGAGTAACACTACTAAAAGCTTGGATGATAGAAATAGAGGAATTGAGTTCAATTTATAGACTTGTGAGAGAGAAGATCAATGGTATAGAAAGAGCAAGAAGATCAATGGTAGAGGATGATTGAGAGGATGTGCATGAATAGGAAGAAGACATGTGTCACACAAAAGCTATTTTGTTTGAGTTAACTGCTTTCTTTTATAAAGATAAGATTTGATTTCATAAATTAGAAAGCTTTTTTCTAATTTAAGAGTTGTTGATAAAAACAACATTGATTGAGTCAGTTAACTCAACAGTGATTTTGCTTTTGCATGATTTGAGAGAAATTAAATATTAAATTATTTAAATTTGTGTGCATGAAGAAGAAGATTTATTTTTAGAAGATTTGGAAGATTTTTGAGCAATTAGAAGATAAGAAAGCAAATTAAATAAATAAATTTATTTAATTGTTTGTGCATGCTTTGGAAGAATAAATAAAATATTTGATTATATTTTATTTTTAGAGATTGAGAGAATTTAAATAAATTTGATTGATTTATTTAAATTTGGAGGAAGAATTGACTTAATTAAATAGTTAAGAATTATTTAATTGTTTGGAAGAATTTAATTAAATAAAGGATTTTATTTAATTATTGAAAGACATTAGAAGAGATATATAAATAATTTGATATTTAATTAATTTAGAGGAATATGAATCGAATAAATAAATTGATTTATTTATTAATACAGGAATTAAATGGAATAAATATTAAGAATATGTATTTAGACAGAGTCGTGTCATTTTTAGGCATATACAATTGACATAAGGTAATTGGTGAAGTTGTAGGACCTTAAAAGGTTAGCTAGAGGATAGGAGAGATACAAACAAAGTGATTAACATCAATCCAATTGTTTCCAAGATGAATATTGTTTAGACGTCGTATTTACATGCTTACATATACATGTTTACAACTACAACTCATCATTATATTACCATGTATGGTCATCCAACTTTTTAGTGCTTATAGAACTGGAATTAATTGATTCCCAACTAGTGAGAGTATATTCTTCCTCTTTGTCTTCATCTATAAGTGATGCAGGAGCATCGCTAGTTCAAGAGAAATCTTGCATCAACCAAAAACATTTGCATTTTAGTTCTTTCATTTTCCAGTTCAGTTAGTAGCAGTTCTCAGCTTATGGTCCAGTTTTGGCAATTCACATCTTACAGATTTGGACTTAGCATCTACTTTCATTCATCTACATCATATCAATAATTCAAAGCATTTGGATTAGTTATCGGAAAGATATCACTATCAGAAGTTGACTATTTTCTCAGAGAAGAGCATTCTGATAGTTTCTAATAACCAGCTGAAGGAGAAGGCTTGCAGATCGTTCCTTAACTTGCGGATCTCATTTGCACATCATTCAATATTATGTGGTTCATGGCTGACCTTCCCCAAGGGTCTTCATATTGTTCCATTCATTTGAGGATGTGTTCTATGCATTTAGGTCTGACCTATCTGTGAACACGTAACAACTCTTCATTAGAGTTTGTGACCTTCCTTGGCTGACGCAGAGGAATCTATTGGTCTAGAGATGATATATAAAGATGTAATAGACCCTTAGGAAAGTAGTTAGAAGTTGATTCATATTCTATAGTTTATATTTTTGTGTGAAGGAGCTTCAAAGCCTTATCTTGCGCATGTATGTAATCAGGCCTGCGAGCCCTAATTATAACCCTGCATGTTGCTGGCTAGATTGTATTTGAATTCTATGATATACTGAATGACTGAATCTACATTTGTTCCATTTCTTTGAGTTGTTTCCATTGTGTTTACTCTTGCTACATAGTACAGATAGTTCATTTTGTGAACCCTCCTACCTTGACTGCACCAAGTGGTATCAGAGCGAAAGTTTGAATCTTGGAGAGAGAAAGTTTGATTCTTTGGAATGAATTGGTGAATGGGTTCCATAAGATGTTGTTGTAAGATAATCACCAATCCAAGGCAGGTTACTTGTGTGCAACAATCACTGATTGAGAGGCAGTTGTAACTTGCAGCCTGATTATCGAACCTAAGGTAGTTTGCACTTGATCCTAGGAAGATGCTGCCATGAAGAGTTCCTCATGTTGGTACAATTGCTAATAGAATGGATGAGATGACAGAATTGATGAGAACAATGCAAATTAATTTGGATACTGTTGAAGAAGATAGGCAAAGAGGATTGAAACTGAGACGTAATGTTGAAAGTGATGAGGAAGAATTTCAATCTGTTGAACACACTAGCGAAACCCTAGGAGGTGATGAAGAAGAAGAATCAGATCAGATAAAGATGTTGTGAGTTATTTCAAAGATTGGAAAGAGACCTAGAGTTGATGTTCTAAATTATACTGGTAATTTGAACCCTGAAGAGTTGATTGACTGGATAAATGACATGGACGAATACTTTGAATATGAGGAGATTGAAGATTCAGAGAAGGTGAAATTTGCAAAGACAAAGTTGAAAGGGCATGTTGCTATATGGTGGAAAGAAGTTCAGTTGGAAAGAAATAGAAGAGGAAAAGAAAAGATTACAAAGTGGGACCAGATGGTGACAAAGTTGAAGAATCAATTCATACAGGTACTGATTATGAGTTGGAATTGTTGAAAAGATTGCAAAACCTAAGACAAAAGGAGAAATCTGTGAAGGAATACACTAAAGAATTTCATAAGATGATCCTAAGAATAGGTCATAGTGAAGAAATCAAGGAGAAAGTGGTAAGATATATCAATGGACTGAAATTGAACATTCAAGAAGAACTAAGTTTGGTAAGGATGACATCTTTGGAAGAAGCATATCAGTTTGCCCTAAAAGTTGAAGAGAAGCTAGATAAGAAGCATGATCTGAGACAAAGAAGTAGAGGAGGTAAATTTCAGAGAGGGAGATCATTTTCTAGATATGATAGATCATTTGTGGAGCAGAACAAATTTCGCAGCCCAGCTAGAAAAGATGACAGAGATAACAATGCGTACCAGAGAGATGACAAAAATTTTTATCAGAGAGGAAACTCTAGTGCATACTGAAATGAAGGATACAGAAGATAAGGAAGAGGATTTGATAAGAAGACATTCAGAGGTACTTGTTTCAAGTGTGGAGATGAAGGACATAGAGCATTTGAATTTAATCAGGGTAGTACAAGAAAGAAGACAGAAAATAATGGGAGAGCAACCTATGTTGAAGAAGAATCTATTGGATCACCTTGTTCAGTTAGCAATTTGGAGAAAGGAGAATCATTGGTGATGAGGAGAGCACTATTTAAAGTAGAGACAAATGAGGAACCATCACAGAGGAAAAGTCTATTCAGAACTAGATGCAAATCAAGAGGTAAGTGCTTTAAAGTTGTAATTGATAGTGGTAGTTCAGATAACCTACTTTCAAAGGAGATGGTGACTAAGCTAAAGTTGGAAAGATTGAAACACTCTAAGACTTATCAGATAGCATGGATTCAGGATGATTATAAGGTACTGGTGAGTGAACAATGTTTGGTGAAATTTCATATTTGATCTTATCATGATGAAGTCTTGTGTGATATTATGCCTATGGATGTTTGTCATATCTTGTTGGGTAGACCTTGGCAGTATGATATAAAATCTATGCATGATGGAAGGAAAAATACATATACTATAACAACAAATGGGAAAATAATTATTTTCATTCCTCTAGAAGATGATCCTAAAAATGTGGTATGTGGGAATGCTAGAATCTGTTTGGTAGATGGAAGGAAATTTTGGATGGCTTGAAATAGGAAAGTATGTGTTATACCTTGATTCCTAAGCAGCCTGAAGCATTGAAGAAAGAGACCGAATCAGATGAGATAAGAGAGTCACTGATAGAATATGAAGACATCATATTAGATAATGTACCTGAAGGTTTACTGCCTATAAGGAATATCAGTCATCACATGGATCTTATACCAGGAGCAAGTTTTCCTAACAAGGTAGCACACTAGATGATACCGGTAGAGAATAAAGAACTGAATAGACAGATACACGAGTTGTTGAGGAAAGCTTTGATCAAAGAAAGCTTGAGTTCTTGTGTAGTACCTATAGTGTTAGCACCTAAGAAGGATGGAGAGTGGAGAATGTGTACTGATTCCAGAGCAATAAACAAGATCACAGTTAAGTATAGATACCCTTTACCTAGAATGGATGATATCATGGATTGTTTAAGTGGAGCAAGATATTTCACAAAGATAGATTTGAAGAGTGGATACCATCATATCAGAATCAGAGAAGGAGACAAATGGAAGACTGCTTTTAAGACAAATGAAGGATTGTATGAGTGGTTAGTGATGCCTTTTGGATTGACAAATGCACTGAGTACTTTCATGAGGTTGATGAATGAAGTCTTGAAGAAATTCTTGGGTAAGTTTGTGATTGTGTACTTGGATGATATTTGATTTTTAGTAGGACAAAAGAGGAACATTTGTTGCATATTAGACAAGCTTTGCAGAGGTTGAGAGAGGAGAAATTGTTGATAAACATCAAGAAGTGTAGTTTCATGAAGGAAGAATTGGTATATTTGGGATTTATGATTTATGTAGAAGGATTGAAGATGGACCCTAAGAAAGTGAGAGCAATTGTTGAATGGCCTACACTAGAGAGCATTGGAGAGGTTAGATCATTTCATGGTTTGGTTAGTTTCTACTAGAAGTTCATCAAAAAATTTAGTTTAGTTTGTAACCCTATGATAGAGACAATGAGAGGTGACAGAAAGGATTTTAAGTGGACATCAGGAGCAAACAAAAGTTTTGAGTTGTTGAAGCAAAAAAGTAACTAAGTAACCTATTTTGGCATTACCAGATTTCAATATGGTATTTCAAGTTGATTTTGATGCAAGTGGAAATGCAATTGGAGCAGTGTTAAGTCAAGAAGGTAGACCTGTAGCTTATTTCAGTGAAAATTTGAATGATGTAAGGAGAAGATATTTAGTTTATGATCAAGAGTTCTATGCCATAATTCAATCCTTGAAGAAGTGGAGACATTACTTATTGCCTAAGGAGTTTGTGTTGTATACAAATCATCAAGCTTTACAATATTTGAATGGTATGGGAAAGTTGAATCAGAGACATATGAGGTGGGTGGAGTTCATGCAGAGTTATACTTTTGTGCTGAAGCATAGGAGTGGTAAATCAA
The DNA here is from genome assembly GCA_027924645.1 of Cunninghamia lanceolata. Taxonomy (NCBI): domain Eukaryota; kingdom Viridiplantae; phylum Streptophyta; class Pinopsida; order Cupressales; family Cupressaceae; genus Cunninghamia; species Cunninghamia lanceolata. Next base: position 1,230,103 of record BSBN01001450.1, read on the forward strand.
ACAAAGTTGATGATGCCTTGAGTAGAAGAAGAAACTTGTTGACATAGATGACGGTTGAAGTGTTGGGATTTGATGAATTGAAGCACATGTATGAGGGAGACACTGATTTTGTAGAACCTTAGAAAGCATGTAAGGAACCTGTTGTGGTAGATAGGAGTAAGTGGTTAGACTATTTCATTCAAGAAGATATGTTGTTCAAAGGAAGTCAGTTATGCATACCTAGAAGTTCTATGAAAGATAATTTGATCAAGGAGAAGCATAGTGGTGGATTGGCAGGACATTTTGGCATTGACAAGATAGTGGCTTTGGTAGGTGAAAATTACTTTTGGCCTCAGATATATAAGGATGTCCAGAGATTTGTACAGAGTTGTAGAGTTTATCAAGTTACAAAAGGGAGTAGTCAAAACACTGGATTGTATAAGCCTTTGATAGTACCGGAGAGACCTTGGGAAGACATAAGCATGGGCTTTGTAATGGGATTACCTAAGACACGGAGATGGTATGATTCAATATTTGTAGTGGTTGATAGATTTTCAAAGATGGCTCATTTTATACCTTGTAAGAAGACAACTGATGCAGTGCATGTAGCTAACCTATTTTTCAAGGAGATTGTGAGATTGCATGGATTGCCTAGGAGTATAGTTTCAGACAGAGACACTAAGTTTGTTGGATACTTTGGAAGAAGATGAAGACAGATTTGAATTTTAGTTCTACTTTTCATCCATAGATAGATGGATAGACAGAGGTAGTGAATAGGAGTCTAGGAAACTTGTTGAGATGTTTGGTTGGAGACAAAGCCAGAAGTTGGGACTTAATTCTTTCACAAGCAGAGTTTGCATATAATAATTTAGTAAATAGGAGTACCAAAAGAACACCTTTTGAGATTGTTACCAGAGTAAATCCTAGAGGAGTTGCAGAATTGAGAGACATCATTACAAAGGAAAAGAGGAGTGTAGAAGTAGAAGAATTTACAGATCATATGAAACCAGTGCATAATCAAGTGAAGAAGCATTTGGAGGATATGAACATTAAGTACAAAGAGAAAGCAGATGAGAAGAGAAGACATAAGGAATTTGAAGTTGGAAATGAAGTGATGGTGTACGTGAGAAAAGAAAGATTTCCAGTTGGGACATATAACAAGTTGAAGATGAAGAAGTTTGGACCTTGTAGGATACTCAGGAAATTCTATTTAGGAAACACATATGAAGTGGAATTACTAGAGACATTGGGTATCTCACCTATTTTCAACATTGCATATCTTTATCAGTATCATGAAGTAGAGTTCAGTGACAGCATGGAAGAAGACTTGAAGAAGCAGTTACCACAACAAGCCCCGAAATGGATTGAAGATATTTTGGACAGCAGAGTTGGATGCAACACTAGATGAAGACAATACCAAGAATATCTTGTGAAGTGGAAAGGTAGACCAGGAGAAGATTCATCTTGGATTTCTTAGGATGAGGTGGACTATCTTGGTTCTCCCCTAGCCCCAGCAAAGTGAGGGACTCACTTTTTCAATAACCCCAGATGTCTGATGCAGGAGCATCCCTAGTTCAAGAGAAATCTTGCATCAACCAAAAACATTTGTATTTCATTTTGTTTGTATTTCAGTTCTTTCATTTTCTAGTTCAGTCAGTCGCAGTTCTTAGCTTATGGTCTGGTTTTGGCAATTCACATCTTGCAGATCTGGACTTAGCATCTACTTTCATTTATCTACATCATATCAAGAATTCATAGCATTTGGATCAGTTACCAAAAAGATATCGCTATCAGAAGTTGATTATTTTCTCAAAGCAGAGTATTCTGACAGTTCTTGATAACTAGCTAAAGGAGAAGGCTTGTAGATAGTTCCTTAACTTACAGATCACTCCTTAACTTGCGGATCTCATTTGCACATCATTCAATGTTTTTTGGTTCATGGACGACCTTCCCCATGGGTCTACACATTGTTCCATTCATTTGAGGAAGTGTTCTATGCATTTAAGTATGACCTATCTATGAACACGTTACAACTCTTCATTGGAGTTTGTGACCTTCCTTGGCTGACGTGAAGGAATCTATTGGTCCGGAGATGATATATAAAGATGCAATAGATCCTTAGGAAAGTAGTTAGAAGTTGATTCATATTCTATAGTTTAGATTTTTGTGTGAAGGAGCTTCAAAGCCTTATCTTGCGCATGTATGTAATCAGGCCTGTGAGCCCTAATTGTAAGCCCGCATGTTGCCAGCTAGATTGTATTTGAATTCTATGATATACTGAATGACTGAATCTGCATTTATTCCATTTCTTTGAGTTATTTCCATTGTGTTTACTCTTGCTGCATGGTCTAGATAGTTCATTTTATGAACCCTCCTACCGTGACTGTACCAATAGGTTATTGAGCATGAACATGAGAAATGACTAGATCTAGGTAATCAAACTTGCTAGAATCTAGCCAACCATGAGCACCACACCCATAAGAAGAGGAGAATGGTGGCTAAGATGGTGTAACATCCATCATTTTTAGTTTCTTTGTGAGCGTATGATATTCTAATTTTGTGATAAAATTAGATAAGCTTTATTATCCTATGTTAAGTGTAAAGTGTTATTTAAACACATTTTGTGTATAATGTGTGATTATGATACCATGGTTAAGTGTTAAAGGTGGTTATATGATTATATTATTCCTAATAATGCTAATAAGGTATGTGTGGAAAGATTATGTTGTGTGACAGTTACATGTATCAGGGAAGGTGAACTAGGTCCTAGTGTTGAAGTATCCTTAGATAATCCATTTGTGTTGGTAATTAATAATTAAACTAGATTTAAATAATTAATTAAAAGGAAATAATTTTTTTTGGGGATAACTCAGGTTTTTAGCCTGGTCCAAGTCTAGAGAGACCCTTACGGTGGATCTCTTCCCATGGATTTATTGCCAAGACCTGTATTGGGGGTTCTAAGTCCCTAAGGCATTATCACTTAGGCATTAGCACTCATTCAAACCCATGAGTTTGTTGGCTTAGTGAAGGCCCATAGTCTATGAGCATGCCAACATAGTGAAGGATTTGTGAAGGCATATATCCTATGAGCACGATAGCCGAGCAAAGGTATAAGGCTTGTGAGATCTTTGGCCTAGTGGTGATTTGAACCCTAGTGGTGATCACAATTGTTATAAATGAAGACAACAACTGCACAAGTGGAAATCTGATTTAACTAATATTTATGGTCTTTAACAATGTAGAAACTATGGATATAGCAAATAGAATCAAAATCCACAACACAGAAATTAACACCATAGAAGAAATGAACACATAACATAGTATGTAACGTGGAGAAAACCCTTTTAGGTAAAAAACTCCACCAAGGAAAGAGGTTTCAAGTTGTATTATCTTCAAACTTGAAATACAATTCATGCACTTCCTTTGTCTCTGCAATCTTCAATCCAACAAAACCTATGTACAAAACTTATGAGATGTCCATAACACATACAAGGCACTAATTTTATAGAGGTTTTATGCTCCTCAAACTAGGTGTCCACTTTCTCTCTCCTTGGAAACTCTAACATGCAACATTAAATGACCTCTTACATGTCCATGCCACTTGTCAATAGGAAACCATGCAAACTTGGACATCCAAGGCCAAGAATGGCAACTTACATCTCATAAATACTTTTCATAGGATGTCATATTGCCATAGAATCTTATGACAACTTATAGTTTCCATAGAATCTTATGAGAACATATATTTGTCATAGATTCTCTTATATCTTACCAACCTTATGACGAATGTCTTACAAGAAAAAATAAGCACATTCATCCAATGTGGTACCTACCCTTATTAACTTTATCTTTTCATAATAACCATCAATAAATGTTATCCCATAACTACCGATGATAACTCCATAACTTACTAGTTGCTTTCCCAAAATTTGAAAATTTTGTTCTACTTCTATTTGCCTTGTGTCTTTGAGTCATGCTTCCATGTCTTGGTTCATTTTCTTCTTTATCGGCAAATTGTTCCATTTTCAAACTCTAAGTTTAAGCCCTTTTCTGCTTCTGATGTCCTATTGGCAAGCTCATCCTCTTCTAAACTTTGGAATCTTATCGCTATTATGCCTTGTTAGTAAATTTAAGTTTTCAAAAACTTGGCTTATTCCTTTATTTTATGAAGAAATGTCTCAATTGGTGAACTTGTTAGAAACCAATCGAGTTTATGAACTTTATCGATAAAGATTTTAGTTCTCGAACCTTTATTTTTCTTGACAAGTCTTCATGGTCATACCTTGTCTTAGCTAGCCTTTCTTCATTTGTACGAAGTTTCATTTTTGGTTTGTAAGTTAGGTTTTTCCCTTATTCACTGATTTCCAAATAAGTCAATTTGGCATGTTCTTTATCGGCTACCTTTGCCTTTTGCTAACTAAAGTTTTGGTTCTCAAGTTTGGTTTTTCTCTAGTTCCCTGACAAGACAATAGTCATTGTCCTATCAAATATCTCACTGATAAAGAAGAGAAGTCTCAAGCTTATAGCCTAAAGTTCATGGATATTATATTTTGCTGACTACAGTGATACTTTTCAAGTTAGTTCGTGAAAAGATAAAAATGTCAATAAAGTAATGGAGGCTTATAGTTGGGCATACAGGAGGTTCATGAAAGTTACTTTTTTTCTGACTAGATAAAGGCAGTTCTCAAAAATGTACTTTGTGAAATAAATTTTTTTGCCGATAACTGGGTTTTGAAAAAGCAAAATCATTGATAAAGAGGAAAATGTGATTTTACTAAAAGTGCTTCGATAAGCAAGGGTAGCACTTATTACAAGGGATATTAATTGTTTTAACCCTATTCTCATCGCCTTATAAAGTAAAGTCTTCTCCATAAGAGTCATTTTCTATTGCTATTTGGAGAAGCACTCCCAGGAATTAACCGCAACTAGCTTAGCTATCCTCTTCCCATAAAGCATCACTGTCAAGGTAAATTTCTATTACCTTCTTTTCAATTTGAAAGGATTGTTTCTAGCTAACTGAGTGTGGGGGTGTATTTTTGGGTTTTTCCATTGTTCATGACATACAAAACCCTATTTTTCTCCACCATCCATCATAGCTTCCCTTTACTCAATCTGAGTTAACCCTGCTTAACCCTAGTTTAGAATCTTACTCACTGGTTACTCGAGTCAATCAAGATGAAATACAAATATAAGGGTTTGGACATTTCTTTCATTATTGAAAATGAACTATCAGGAGCCAGAGATACCAACCTAGGACATGTAGATCTTTGTGAATTTTGGCTCCAGATGAATGCCAACCCCAGGTCTCCCATTGCTCAAAAAACCTTTGACAATAGGTTGGTACACACCAGGGGTTTTCCCCTAACGGTGAAATGCCCATACTTGATAATGGCTTGCATTTAGAATTATAATGCAAATGCTAGAGAAATAAGAATTATGAGTGGATAAATAATCTTGCATAAATAATCTTGCAATTAAATGTTGATTTCATTGCTGATAGATTAGGATTGCTGGTTCACGATGAGTATGCTGATATAACGCAAGAGCAAGCCACAAATTTTTACTTTGATGTGGTGAAGATATGTAAAGATATGATTGCCACCACCTAGTTGAAAAAGGAGAAAAGGGGGGTTCCCAATTACCTAATAATCTAGTAAGGGGTCATTTCAAAGATGAAATTTCAGACATTATCAACCTACTGTATAGAGTGATGGGGAGTAGAGTCTGTGATGAGTTTGAAAATTGGATGTGTCAATATATTCTTGTAATTTGTACAGGGAAACAATAAATTGATTGGTCCTAGCTAATAAGTATCCTACTGCATGATAAATTAGTAAATTTTCACAATAAGAAGAGGTTTCACATGTGTTCATATTTGATTTATTTATTGGTTACCATACAACTAGATTGGCCAAGGTTACAGGTAGCAGGACCTATGACTCCAGAAACAAAGGTATATGATTATTTTCCTCAATTAAAAGAGGAGAATGCAAATAAGGTGTATAGAAGGGTACAAATGATGCCTTCTTAATGCTTATGGTTAGAAGGATTTGGGAAAATTGAAAAGTTAGAATCTCAACCGAAGATACCAACTGGGTAATGGGATTTGGCAATTATTTCATTCAGTATAACAAATTTACCTATATCTGAATTGGAGGTTTTGAATTTTCCCCACTCAAACTACCAAGATATCCTTCAGATTATATAATATTTTTGGAAGTATGTAAACAATCTTATTTAGCAAGGAAAATATATTATGATGCTAAGAAGAGAGGGTACCCATTTCCACTTAAGTTGACTCACTATACTTCTTCTAAGCTAGAGGATGTCAAAAATGTGGATAGATTGTTAAATCACTTTCACTTTCAATCTTATGGATCTAGGAGTAACTTTGATAGTAAAGACTCTGTTAAGAAGAAATTGTATTTTCCTATATTGACAATGCATATACCTCATTTAGAGGCTTTTTGGGTTGACTATGTGGACGAATATGAAGTCAGAAGAAGGGATTGGTCAAGACTGAACCTTGACCAAATGAGGATTTATAGGCTTGGTTGGGAAATTCTTGATATAGTTGATGACTATTTTTGTGTGGTTGACCCTACCTTTTCTACTGAGAATGTCAAATCACTGCTCTTAAAACTAGAACTTATTCTATATTGCATAGAAGTCAAGCATGGATACATTCTAAGTTGAGTAATGGTGTTGTACGTTCCCCTTCTCACAAGGAGCTAGTTATGGGAACACCACAAGTTTTTGTGAGCACTCCTGCTCATAGTAATCCTTCTTTTGTTCAAGATTCCATGCTAGATCCTCCCATTGTAGGACAAAAGGGGGAAGATGGGCCTACAAAGAAAACAAGTTCCAAGAATTTAGATGGAGAAAATATTCAAATTCCTAAGAAGAAACAGAAGGTCAAGAAATTCCTTAACCCACAAATAGACAAGATATCAGAGGCACTACAACAAGAAAAGAAGAGTGTGGAGGATGAAGAAGCTACATCAAATGCAAGGCAAAGTGGAACCCCTCACATTTCTCAGGATAGGTCATTTCAGATGCCCCCTCCTCCTTAGCTAGATAAAATTTCTTAAAAGGATATAGGTGATTGCTCTGTGATAGCTACCTCGACTTGGTTGAAAACAAAAGTTGGAAATAAAAGAAGGTATTCCCAAATTATTGACACATAATTTGATGTAGTGGCTAGAATACTTAAATTGGAGTCTACCCCAAAGAAGGCCAAAAGGATGTCTAGACTAATGGTAGATCCAGTCTCCAAGCACTGATATGTGGAATTAGAAAAAGTGATGGTGGATAAATAAATGGAAGACATATCTGTAGATGATGTTTAGGTGAGTACTATGGATTTGGGGTTACCTTATATGCAAGGTGATATTCACAATTCCAAGCTATTAGTTGACATTTTATCAGGCACATTAGAAGAAAAGGAGAATGAAAATGAGATCTTGGAGGATCAAGTGGATATTCTGACCTCATATATTAGATCCATTGTTGACACCACTTCCCAACCAATAGATGCTACCACTGGTGTTCCCAAAGATGTAATTACTAAAGTATTTGACCAAATAAACAAATATAAGTATCTGGGGAGTGCAGTGGAAGAGTGGGTTGAGAAGTTGATACTAGATGGCCTTCATTTCATTCATAATGCTTTTAGTCTTTTTGGTAATATTTCTTATAAGTAGATAGAAATTCTAGATGATCTAAAATGAATCAAGAAAGATGAAGCTATGTTGAATGTAGTCAAGATCAATCTTGCCACTATGGTCAAATTAGATTCCAACATCCTAGTCACAGAAAAAGTCATTGAGAAGCCTAAGGATAATGAATTAGTGAAGTGGTTGGCTAGTGTAGACTGGAAATTGTATATGGAGAAACAATGCATTAATGACTTGAAGACCCTAGTCATGAATAATCAGTCTTATTTGCTACATCTTAGAACTGCTTGTGGGACTTTGGGGGTTGATCTCTATGATGAAATTGAATCTAACATGTTAGAACTAGAGGCTATCAAACAAGATTTTAAGCATTTGTTGACTATAGGAAGTCCCATAGAATGCCTTAGCAATGTGTCTTCTCACTTGTTTAATTTCAATAGGGACATTGTGGAAATGGAAAGAAAGTATGAGGAAGCTAGCAGTGTGTAGCAAAAGTGAAGGGCAAGACTGGCCATCACAAATATTCCCAATGCCAAAAATGTTCTCTTAATCATAAGAAAATTCAAAGTCTTGCATGCTAAGTTGAATAGATTGCAGAAGGTCGAAGATGAAGAAGATAAGAAGACTCTAGATGAAGCAGAAAAGTTCGATGCTTCGAAGGACGAAGACAATGAAATAGTTTCATAACTGCTCTTTGGATTTTCTAATTTGTTATGCTAAAACTCTTTATTATTTGAGATTACTTCTTGTTTAATATTTCTAATGGAATTTATTTTATTATGTATTGTTGGTTGTATAAGTGTTATACGGGGAAGTTAGTTCCTCTCTTTTTACTATATAATGTAGATGTAAAAGAGTAGGAGGGATTTTTTTGGAGAAATTTACTTTTCAAAACTAGATCACAAATATTTCTTTAGGGGAAGTAAGGGGATATTTTGAGGCAATGTATGTGAATGATTGAATTCATAAATATTAGAGGAGGATTGGTAGTGAGTTGATTGTCTATTGGTATTTGTTATTTATTCTTCATATGTTGAATATATGATGTGTTGAATCCTAATATCTACATTACACTATGTGGAATATTGATAACCTGCTTCTATATAAGTTTATTTCCATTTGAGTGACTCCTTTCTTATGTTGGGATTTGATGCAAAGGTGGTAATGATGTTATAGTGGATTGGCTATTTCTTTTCTTTCATTCTTATGTCTGAAGGAAGATCAGTTAAATCATTAACTTAATAAAATTTCCTACCTACAATGTAGTGTGTGTTGTGGTTTAGTTAGATTTCATATTTGTATGTAATTGCCTTTCCCGCTTTCTAGTTAAAAGTGGAACACAAAACTTTCTAAATTATTTTAAGAAGGGATTTGTACCTTATGAAACCTTTAGAGGATAATTTATAGAAACACATTGTCCAACTATTAGTGAAATTGTTACTACCAATAGGGTGAGTCAAACAATACAAGCAGTGACAAATCTATTTACTAACATTTTTTTGGTGATTGTACTGGGGAGTACTAGATAATTAAGATTTTTTCCATTTTAAATTATTAGTTTTTCCTTCATCAAATCCATATTTTTGGTTCACTTTTAATGATATAACATCATTTGTTGTAATCATTCATTTGAGCATAATTAATTTTTTAAAAGAGCATTTGAATCTCTTCAAGTTGTGATGGGAATAAGGAATACGCATAATCAGATTCCTAGAAGCCTTTTTTTTAACAAAAGAACGTGATTCCTAATGATGCTCTGAGGAAGGATTGTGTTGGTGCTTTAACCCAACATAGATTGGCTCAATGGTGAGAAAGAAGATATTGTCACTGGGTTACAAATTCTAGCTTGGAAAAATAGAATAAGTAATTGACAATTTCATGATGTGAACAAGGAACTTGAGATCAAAGAAGTACTTGGTGATATATTGTGGGAAAATGCTAGACTTTTTCATGAGGCTCAGGAAGTTTTTATGGTAGAAGCAATTGCTGGGGCACCTTGAGAAGAATGGCCCTTTCAAATTATTCATGTCCCTAACAATAGATGGAACAATTAGCAGAATAATCAACCTAATGACGAAAAGAATAACCAACAAAACAATCATCAAGGAAATCAAAGAAACAGTCAATGAGTAAATCTTTGATTCAACCCCACAAATTGAAAAAGGTGGTGACTCTATTAGTGTGTATTATATTGTTCTATTATTAGTAAAAGTTGGCTCCTAAAAGATATACGAGAGGAGAAAGGAATAAAGGTCTTTCTTACCTTGATTTTGAATTTATTGGATTCTACCAATTTTACTACATTTCCTGTAAATTGCAGAGTCAAGTCTTTCAACAAGGCTTCTTCCCCAATACATCCTATTGCATCCCCGGTGCATCAATCACTAATTTTGCATGGCACCACCTTACCCATGGTTATCAACTTGCAACCTCCTACATGGCTCACTTGTAACAACAGAAACATGTTCCATGGGGTACTACTATTGGCCCATTGGCACTTGGTAATCAACTACATGATTTGTCTAGGGGTTTAGGTGTGATCTTGCCCAAGTTCAGAGGAAATTGTAAGGTCACTCTTGATAAACATATCAATGCTTTATTTACTACATGTTCTATCTTGGGCATCTAGCATGAGAATGTCTCTGATAGACTCTTTGTGGAGACCTTGTCTAAGACTGTTGTTGAATGGTTCTACCATCTGGCTCCTGGCTCAATTGATAGTTGGGATACCATGAGGACCAAGTTTGAAAACAGATTCAAATCTATAGAAAATGAACATACATTACTAGCTCAACTGACCTCCCTGAAGGAGATACATGAACCCATGAGGGAGTTTGTAGCCAAGTTCAATCGTATTGTGAATAGGATAACCCTTGGCATGAGGCCTAGTGATGAGATTTAGAAGTGCTTCTTTGTAAACTCTCTACCTCTGGATATCATCTATACTCTCTGTTATGTTAGAAAATGTCTCCTTGGGGGCTTTTCCCTCTAAAGGCTTAGCTCTTGGGTCCTTAAATTGCATTTAGAGCATCTTGTGTGTTAATTTTGACTCCTGATGAGAAAGCGCTGAAGTCTTATGGCAAATAGGACCTAGGGGTGCTATATTGATGATCCCTGAATAAAAGCAAGGGGGTGGACTTGGGTGCTAGCACCCTAGTCTTGCCCTATTTTATCTCTGTCCCAAATTTAAATGTCAGTTTTATGACCATTATTTAGGTCTTATGCAAACATATCAAGTTTGAATTATGAAATTCTTAGCGGGAATGTTTGTAGTTGCATATATAAGCATGATTAGGTTTCATTTGTAAATGAGATGGACTTTATACATATGTGTTATTATAGAGCATTCAAAATATTCATTGTGTTCTAGAGCAAAGCATTGTTACTGTGTTTATATTTGCATATTTGGCTCCATCTCCTCATGGCATGAAGAGCATCTTCCTTCCATGAGATCTACACTTCAAGATGATATCTATTATGTTTTCAAACATTTATCATTTGGATTTTTTGCCTCTATCCTATCAAGGTATGCACTCTTATCTGACAACGGTGTTCGAAAGACTTGAATGTCTCTCCGGGGCTTGACCGAGGCAAGCCTCTAAACACCATAACCCCCTCCCACACTCCTTTGTGATTGTAGGTTACAGGTACCAATTTTCACAGAGTGGAGTTTCAGAAAGGAGGTTGCAGACAACAGAGATTTAGGATCTGAGAAGCAAAGGACTCCGGTGAACATTTCAAGACAAGGGCATTAGTCCTTTTGTCCTCCATTTTTCCTAAGATAGAAATGGAAGATATAATGTCGATCAGTGTTGGGAGAAGTTATAGATTCCATGATGAAAAGCATACCTTAGACTAGGGCATTAGTCCCTATGTCCCTGACTTTTTTGCTTTCTAGACATCAAAAAACAATGAGTTTACCTTGGTTTGAAAGGATTTGTTGTAATTTGATAATTTGCTTACTATTTTGCTTATTTAGGGTTTTAAGTTAAATTGAGCATTAAATTGAGATATTGTGTGATACATCTAATCTTTTGCATCACTCCAAGTGGTAGTCTAACCTGGTAGGGGAATGCTCCTACTAGTGGAGATTCAACTTGGTTGATATGCCCTTGAATGTTTGGTGAGAAGGGAGGATTTGCCTTTGAAACTTAAAAAAAAATATCTCCCCCCTTTTTGCCACTAAATTTTTTGGTAAACCCATGATTTTTGACTTTTGGCACCTTTTTGAGTATTGTTTGATAGATTTGCATTCATTCATCTTATTGCATTTGAAAAATTACAAAAAAATTGGAAATTTTGAAAATTTGGCATCTTAGGCTTGCATTTTAGCATAATTTGAATTAATTAAAATTTAATTTCATTAAATTTATGTTATTTTTATTATATATGATTTAAATTACATAAATTCATCAATTAGTATTCAATTGCATTGCATTTTCATGCTTAAATTATCAAAAATTGCTTGAAATTGTGCATTTTTCATAAAAACCTAGTTTTGCATTAGCTAGGGTTTGTAGTCAAAATCTTGTTTCAGATTTTACTACCTTTTCAAACTATCATTAGGACTTATTTCTAATTGTAGTGTTGCATCATAGTGGTTTTCTTGCAAAATTTCATATCTAGGGTTTGAAAACCTTGCATTTTCACTAAATTTGGCCTTATTGTCTCTCTAGAGTTGCATCACAAGCATGTTGTAAGGGATTCTGTTGCATTAATTTTATTTTATTAGGGTTATTATCTTCTTCCCCTCCTCAAATTCCTTACAACACCCTTTTTATTAGTCTTTGCATTGAAAATTTGTGAAAATTTGCATATTTTAGCTATATTTTCACTAGGGTTTGACTTAGATTGGCACTATAGGCATGTTGTGATTGATTTTATTGCATTAGGTGACTGATATTACTATTATAATCTTCTGTCCATCATAATTTTTCTCACAACATCCTTACTCTTATTCATTTTCATTGAGAATTGTTGAAAAATTACATATTTTAGCACATTTTCACTAGGTTTTGACTTGTCATCACTCTAGGTTTGCATAAAAAGTGTGTTGTGAAAGATATTTCTACATCATTGGACTATTATTAGACATACTATTTTCTATCCCTCTTGAAATTCTTGACAACACCTCTTCTCCTGGTGATTCACATTGAAAAAAGTTGACAAATCAACTATTTTAGGTCATATTCATACATACTTTTGCTTTAGTTTCTTGCACAAGTGTTGAAAACCTTTTGAAATTTGATTTGGGATTCATCTACAAACATACACATGGCTTCTCACTACAACAATAATGCTAGGCTTCCTCCTAGGCCTTATTTGAAAAGATAAGCCCCTGAACTTGAAATAACATTTACACCTCATGACAAAGAAATGGTAGATACAAAAGGGCCTCTTTACATTATAGTGAAAATAATGGAAATGCCTGTCGATGGAACACTTATAGACCTCAATTTTATGACTGATGTGGTTACAAAATAGTTTCTCCTTCAGCATGATTTGGCACAAAACTATTACCAACCGTCAGATTTAAGAATTAAAACACATAATGGAGCTTTGATCAATACATTTGGAAAGATAACCTTATTGGTCTCGGTTTATGATAAAGTTGTGGATCAGTTATTTGATGTTATCCCCTTATCCAACCTCTTCTATGTAAAACTAGGACATCCATGGCTTATGGCTATGAATGTCATCCCCTCAACTATTCACAAATGCTTAAAATTCCCTTTGCATGGAGAGATCCATACTATCCGTTGTAACTCATACCAACCTCTAGCTAAGAGCAAGAATTTCACTCTTGATTACTTTTGGGTGCAACCTAATATAGACCCTGAGCCATGAAGAGACCAATCCTTCCTAAATTACAGACGATACAAAGCAAAACAACTAGCTAGAGTGGCTAGGCCTCCTTTACAAACAATCAGATAAGAACAACATATATTTGAAGATCCTCTTAGAGCAAAAGGAAAATGACAAAATGACATAATAATTACACAAGACTACAATGAATGTGATGAGAAAATTGGCATCATAGATGTGGATAAGGAAAATTTTCATAACTCACCTCGTCCACAAAGAGATGGTATCTATGGTGAGGTCCTTCCCCCATCATCCTTACAAGGATCAAGAGGTTTTCATCGACAAGAAAACATTCCACCAAGACCAATGAAATTTTAGCATGGTGCAACCTCCTCTAATGTACAAAACCCTATGGAAAAATATGACAATGCCTTTGAAGAGATAAGTGGTAAAACAAGAATAAATAGACAAGCAAGAGAAAGGAGGAGGAGAAGAAAAGCTTTTTCCCAACAAATTGCAACTCAACAAGAAAACATTCAACCTAACATTGAACCAAACATAGGAAGCCTTAACACTGAGCAATTCGAAGATAAGAACAAAATTTAGGCCATGGTACCTTACACACCTCTTTCCTCTAGCATTTGAGATTGGGAAGAGGATGATTTGCTTGATGACAACCCTTAGTTTGGTTGTTTCTATAGGTAAGTATTTCTAACCTTTTACCTCTATGTTGTGTTTCCCTCGTGTTGTGTTATGTTTTGTTTAGACTTCTAGGTAGGATGACCCTTGATACTCTTGTAAGGTTAAGGATATTAGGAGACCACCTCTGTTGTGTCCCTTATTCTATTTGTATCCTCATTCTTCTACATTGCTTCTTCTCTATTTTCATTGTTGTGTGTTGTGTCTTATGGACATAGCATTGCGGTTGATGACTTGGGGGCACCCTCCTACATGAATGTCCCTAAGGTACTTGTTTCTCCTCTCTTGATTTATTGTTTCCCTTTCTCTAGTGGTTCTATCTAGTGGGTGGATGACAAAAAACATATTATATTGATGTGGACCTCATGTCCCTTCAGCGAGAAATCAAAAAAATGGACCTAGTCCATACATGACGATGGGGTTGATATATATTATCTGACGCTTGGCTACTAGAATCACTCTATGTAATCTTGATGTTGTCTTATCACACTTACAAAACATAACAATACTGCTGCTCCGTGCATTTTGTTTATCTTGGATCTTGTATTCCTTGATTCTTTATGTGAATGATTATATGAATTATTGTTTATCATGATTATATGGATGCTAACACCTTTTCTTGTAGGGAATTGTGTGTTTATAGGAATATTTGGTGATCGTAAATTACATGTCACCTTTGGGGGCATGGGCTTTGTGAGAGCTCATGTTCCCTTGTGTGTTTTCTTCCTACCTTAACATGCTTGATATCATTACATGATATCAACCACCTTAAGGTGGGAGCATATTTAAGGTAAGTTATCTAATCTAGATGCTAGCAAATTGTGTTTGTAAAAATTAAATTTATTGCAATCATTTAAGCCCTCTGCAGAGGTGGGATATCACATATATCCTTTTATCTTAAGCCCTCTGTGGAGGTGGTGATGGTGTATTTGTCAAGGAGATTGCACAATCCTATCATTTTCTAAAAGTCATTTGTTGAGGCGAGGAGCGGATTTGAGACTATCTTAACCCTTAAGCGTGTCTTTGGTGATTGTTGTGGTGAATCATAATCATCAATGTGTGCTTGTAATGTACCTAAGATTCCTACGAACCTAGCAATAGGTTTCTTCCATCGCTTGTTTGCCGTGTTTTCTCTATGTCTTCTATGTGTGTGTATGGTGTGTTTGTTCCCAAGCATAGTCTAAAGATCGGTGGTGATGAGTCCCTCCTACGCTTTGAGATTTGTATTGTGTGTTTGATTTATATGGCGTGTTTGCTCTCAAGTGCAATCTTAAATACTAGTGGCAATGAGTCCCTCCTACACTCTAAGATTTGTATTGCATTTTTGTTACCTCGTATGTAGTTTAAAGACCGGTGGAGATGAGTCCCTCCTACATTATGGGTGGTGTGTTTACTTTCCTTGTACTTGCACTTGCATTTCATATACAAAAAAAAGAAAAAGGAAATAATCACTTCATTCACTATATTCACTGTGTTTTGTGTGTCTTCAATGTTGTATTCTCTGTGATTTGCATTACTATAACTGTCTTCTCCATGTTTTGCATGCCTATTACTATGTTCATTGTGATTGGCGTGTCTTCACCGTGCTCGTCATGTTTACTGTGTTTGTTGACCATACTTTAATGCATGTATTGGCCTTGCATTTATACATACATTAAAGTGGGGACTAAATGTTATGTTAGAAAATGTCCCCTTGGGGGCTTTTCCCTCTGAAGGCTTTGCTCCCGGGTCCTTAAATTACATTTAAAGCATCTTGTGTGTTAATTTTGATTCCCAATAAGAAAGCCCTAAAGTCTTATGACAAATAGGACCTAGGGGTGCTATTTTAAGGATCCTTGAACATAAATAAGGGGGTGGACTTGGGTGCTAGCACCCTAGTCTTGCCCTATTTTAGCTTTGTCCTAAATTTAAATGTCAGTTTTATGACCGTTATTTAGGTCCTATGCCAACATCTCAAGTTTGAATTACGAAATTCTTAGTGGGAATGTTTTTAGTTTCATATTGAAGCATGATTATGTTTCATTTGTAAACTAGATGGACTTTATGCATACTTGTGATTATAGAGCATTCAAAATATTCATTGTGTTGCAGAGTAGAGCATTGTTATTGTGTTTGTATTTGTAGATTTGGCTCCATCTCCTCATGGCATGAAGAGAATCTTCCTTCCATGAGATCTACACTTTAAGGTGATATCTATTGTGTTTTCAATCATTTATCATTTGGATTTTTACCTCTAACCCACTGGGGTACACGCTCTTATCTGACAACGGTGTTCGGAAGACTTGAATGTCTCTCCGGGGCTTGACTGAGGCAAGCCTATAAACACCACAACCCCCTCCCACACTCCTTTGTGATTACAGGTTACAGGTACCAAGTTTCAAAGATTGGAGTTGTGGAAAGGAGGTTGCAGACAACAGAGCTTCAAGATTTGAGAAGGAAAGGACTCTGATGAACATTTCAGGACAAGGGCGTTAGTCCCTATGTCCTCCATTGTTCCTGAGACAGAAATAGAAGATACAGTATAGATCAGTATCGGGAGAAGTTCCAGATACCATGATGAAAAGTGTACCTTTGTCTAGGGTGTTAGTCCTTATGTCCCTAACTTTTTTGCTTTCTGGACTTCTAAAAAAAATGAGTTAAATATCTTCGTCCTTTACCTTGGTCTGAAAGGATTTGTCGTAATTCAATAATTTGCTTACTATTTTTCTTATTCAGGGTTTTAAGTGAAATTGAGTATTAAATTGAGATATTGTGTAATACATTTGAGCTTCCGCATCATTCCAAGTGGTAGCCTAACCTAATAGGTGAATGCTCCTACTAGTGGATATTCAACTCAGTTGATATGCCCTTGAATGTTTGGTGAGAAGGGGGGATTTGCCTTTGAAACTTAAACCAAAACATCTCTCCCCTTTTTACCACTAAACACTCTCAAAAGGGAAGGAGTGGAAAATCTTCAATGAGCCCAAGAGGTAGCCATATCTATTGAGGATGACCTTATAATAGTGGGAAAGTGGATAGAGGAAGCGCAGATAAACAAAGGATAGGCAAGTACTGATGGAAGTTTGTCATTGATGTCAGAAGGTGTGTAGTGCATTCATGAGGTTTGGTGTGTGATGTCACAAGTGATTTGGATGACATAGTGTGATTTGGATAACATAGTGCCTTCATAAGGTTCACAGTGCTTTGGAGTTGAGTTAGGTGATCAAGGTTTTGCTGATCAGATGTGTTGCTTGGAGATGTATTCTATATGTATGAGCTGTCAAGCCATAATCCTTTATCAGGATTTGGTCTCAAGATTCCCATTGCTACATCAGGATGTTATTTGATTTCCTATTTCAAGGCCTTCTTTATCATGCTTGTCTTCATGCTTGTCTTACATATGTTATCATGTTCCGGTTGTTTGATGCTCAAGGTGTTTGATGCTACCAAGGGTTATTGTTGATTGCAAGTGTTTGACAAAGACATGGTTGAAGAAATTCTCATACTTCATGTTTCACCATACTTCATGTTTCAAATAATCATGACAAAAGTTCACAACTTGATATAGATTTTAGAGCTCATTTACATCCATGGTGTTTATAGGAGGTTACATGGTGTTTAGATTATGTCTTCATTGGATTAGTGTATCATGCTTAAGCATTTTGGAAGCATTGCAAGAAGGTGTTAAACATCATTTTTATTATTAGTTTGTTGTTTGAAGTTTAGCTAAAGTCCTAAGAAAGATTTTTCAAGATCTAGGGTTTAGTGATTGAGTTTTGTTGAAATCCTAAAACCTAAGTGAAATTCTAAAACCCTAAAGCATAAAGCTTAAGGAATAAAGCCTTTTCGATCGTGTTTTTTATCTTTTTAAGTAGTGACTTGATATTGCAGGTTAAAATCAACTTAAGTAAAGACTTAAGGGTGTTAAGGTCATGAGGATACTGACCCCTTGACCTAGTGGAACCGGCCATCCCAGTTAAGTCATATGGAATAGGCGCTAAAAATAAAATAAGTGGTTGAGATTAAAAGTCATAAAGGCACAAAATGAAGATGGAATGGTAGAGATTCTAATGGTTTTCAAATACTAATGGTTCATCTTCCATGGTTGAATTTGATAGGTGACCCTTTATAAAAGGTTTTAACTACCTGCAACCATATTCTCTAATGAGATAGAGGGCCAGGGAAATTGATAACTTGCACTATTTGATATATGTGTAGGTGAGACTTGGATGGATGTATTATAGGAGGTGATCTCTATCTGATCATATTGAGATTATGTAGTTTTGTCAAGGGAGACAGGGGTTTTGAATAGTTTAAAGTTGAAGGGTGTTTTCTAGTGTATAACAGAGGGTTTTGTCTAAAAGATGGGAGAGGTGAAATAGGATATGACATGTTTTGATTGTAGAGAAAGTGGAATCTTTGATTTGATGATTTGAGTTTTGTGGAGGAACATCTACATACTAGTATGAAAAGGAGGGTTTGTATGGGTGACTTGCAAGATGTGTAAAATCAACACATTATCTTTGTCTGTAGGAGAAACCTTGTCAAATTTAATTGATTAGTTATATGTATGTAAGTAAACTAGAAATATTTTATGAACATATGTTTTGTGACATGATATCAAAGTACCTATGTGTAGGTAAGGTGGATAATATTTGTATAGTATTGAAGAGAAAACATTTTTGGTCCTAATAAGGGAGACATAAGATATGTGATAGAGTTTGTTTATAGATGGATTGTCTAGCTTGTATACCATGAGACATAAGGGTTTGTATGCGCTTTCAGGAGGTTATAAGGTTATGTGCTATAGAGAATTAGGGTAACCCCTTGAATTATTTTTCTTCTCCTTTTGTATACAGGGAGTGGGTGCTCCTACAAACATTGTAGCTAGTGAGGCTTGCATGGTTAGTGAGGCCTATTTGTTGCCAGTGAGGCTGTATTTTACCAGTGAGGGACATAGGTAGTGGGTGATTCTACAAACTATTTTTCTAGTGAGGCTGTGTTAGTGAGACACTAATTGTACCTAGTGAAGGTTTTGGTTTTTGGTAGTGAGGCATAATAAAGTACAGCATTCAAGAGTGGTTTATAATCCCCTTAAAGGGTTTTCCACTCATAAAACATGTGTAATGGTTCCTTGTTGATTGTCTCTATATTTGTACCCTGATATCTTTCTTTTGTTCAAGGTCTTGGTATCACACTTATCATTGTATATGCATATGTGTTTGATGAATCGTTAAGTTATCTTTAAACTTTGTGTCTAGTGGATTAAAGGTGTAAAAATTGTTAAAGTCTATCAACCACTAATTCCCCCCCCTCTCAGTGGTCCTGTACTCCAACAAGTGGTATTAAAGCATAGGTTCCCTATAGAAGTCTAACAGGCTTGGGTAGGTCCTGATAGTGGAGTACCATGGGAAAGTGTAGAAGAAATAGAGAAAAGAAAGATGCCAAGTAAAAGGTTGTACAACAAACCCCAATCAAGTCATGTGATGAGTTGTTGCATGAGTCTCACTTGAATGATGATATAAAGTGTGATAAAAAGTATGATCTTGTAGTTGAGAGTTTTGATAAAAATGAAGACTTTATTGTAAGTATAGATGAACAAGAACTTGATGAAACAAAAGATGATTTTGCTGTTGAGATTGATGACATAGAAGGAGACCTCTTTATGGGTGAAAATGATGATGAACAAGAGTATGATGAACAGGAGTGTGAAGTTGATTTAGAAGGTGAACTTTTATGTGCTCTTGATACAATCAAGCAACTCAAAAAAAAGAACAAGAGACTAGTAGATCAACTTCAACAAGAAAAAGATTCCAAAGACAAGGTATGTTCAGAATTTGTAAAAGTTTCTTTAGATCTTGAAGAGTCTAACAAAGTAATTATTAGTTTAAAGATAGAAATAGAATAAGCCAAAAGAGTTGTTGATTTTACAAAATCTGATCTTGAAGTCCAAACTAATGAATGCCCAATATTAGAGTTAGACATAGTTTATTTGAGAAAGGAATTGGAAAAGGCATCTATTAAGTTGCACAAGAATCTTCAGTTTGAAAAGAGTACTGAATGTTTGAATGACATGTTGAGCAAGAAAAAGCATCATAAAGACACTAGAGGTCTATGTTATGAAGAATGTCAAATCTCTAATGTCAAGAATACACCAAGGAAGAAGATAGATTTAGGTCATCATGTTGCTGCTTCTATAGATAAGATAGAAAATATATGTGTTGATGAAGGTAGAAGGATAAACAGGTTCTCAAGACCTCTACCTGTCAAGCAATACCATTCAATAAGATATAACTACTCTTAGTTTCATGGTTATTACTATTCTTGTCATATTTATGGTCATAGAGCTAGAGATTGTAAAACTTATACAAAAAATGGTTTTGGTTAGAATAAGGATAAAGATACTTATAGCTTGTCAAATCAAGACTATAATAATGTATTTTATAACTATGATAAAGTTTGTCACCTAGAAAGAAATTGTTGGATGAATAGAAGATATGATCATAGAAGTACTTTTGGGATGACAAGAAGATATGATTTCTTTACTCCTCTAATTGGTTATAATATCACATGCTTTAAGTGTCATAAATTTGGACATAAGATTCAACAATGTAGAAGTAAGTTGAAAGCATCATCTAGAAACAAAAATGTAGATGCATTGTACAAGAAAAAGAAAGGGCCCATATATGTTTGGAGAAGAAAACTTGAGAAAAACATGGAGGATACTAAACTTGTGAACCTTGCACAAGTCACATCATCTATTGCATGAGATGCAACATGAGGTCATGGGGAGTTGTGGGTAAATGCAAAGAGATGGGGGACCAAAAGTCACCACCATGTCCAAAAGTAGAGCAAAATGCAAGCGTGTTATAACTTAAAATGTGTGCACATTATAACATGAGCACATTATAACTCACTCGCATTTTTCTTTGTATAAAAGAAAAAAAATGTATTTCTCCTCACATCCGTGACCATTGTAAGCTTAGCAGCAAAAAAACTCAGGTGAAAGCATGATCGTGTTGAAGAAAAGCCTATCCAATCAAGTGTAAGAGAGAAAATGACAAATTCACGATACCACCTCACTGCGAAAGACGTCATCAAGCAAATTTGGAGGCTCTAGTATGGGAAGAAGGTAGGGTTTGACTGATTTTGTTAGTTTGAGAATATTTTTTGAGTTTTGCAATGTTGATTTGTTTTTATATTGCATTTACAGTTATTGGGGAAAGAGAAAACCCAAATCCAGCTGATGAGGGTGAAAACAACCCCCAAAACCCTCCAAACCCTCAAAACTCACCTTCACTTCCTCTCAATGTAAGGGATAGTCAAGAAAACTACCTACGAATAATAGAAGATGACAAGAAACATCTTCAAATTGTTATTCAAATACTAAATAATCCAAGTGGAACCACTGAATGTAGGAGGGCGATTGCAAAATCACTAGAGGAGATTGTTTCCCACACCGAATCGGTGACAAAACAAATCACTAAATTCCAAGACTATAGGGAGAGTTGTCGGCAATATTATGCTGACAAGTTGTCATATGAACAAGTCAAGAATGAAAAAATTACAAAATCTCAATTATGTGCACACTTTATTAATCCTAAAACTGGCCAAAGATTAGAAGAAACTTGCAAACGGTTTCCTATTCATTGGTGTAGGAATGAAGAAATATCCCAAAACTTTTGGGATAGATGGTACATGGTATTTGATGAGCACCCATGCAACAAAGATGAGGTACCACAATATTTCTTGAGGAAACTCCATTGCAAGTTTGTCCTCAACAAGATTCCTAATTATTTTGACATTCGGGAGTTCCAGGGTAGAGGTGGTGGCTTTGCCCAAGATAGATCCGGGACTTAATGAGATGAAGACTATGTGCCATACCCCTATTGAGGCCAGAACGTAGATCACTCCCTTTGGTTTTGAAGGATAGTGTTGAGGTGGAGACGTTACATTTATTGACTACTCTCACCCAAACTCTATCATTGCATGCTAATGATCTTACCCAAGTCAATGAGGGTGAGAGCAGTAGGTTTCATGTGTCCCTACATTTGTGCAGTTCATGTGGGAACCTGTGTGACTATGGGACATAGGACGCATGACAGGACTCTCAGCAGGATGCTAAGACACAGGACGCATAGTAGGATGCTACGATGCAGGAGCAGCATCCAATGATGGAGACATTCATATTGGATCAAATTGTTATCACCAATGATCTCTTATAGACTATATTTGGTATTGACTCTCAGATAATTTGTTACAAGTTTCATCTTAATTGAATATATTGTTATTTGAAATTTGTAAATAAATTTATATGATTATCTATATTATAAGTCAAAAATAACATGTATGTAATTACTTGCACACTGAAATTCCAAGGTCAGAGTCTTCATCCTACCTCCATTCACCATCCATTAGTGGGTTATGAGACGAGGTCAAGTCAGTAGGTATGTAATTTATCACATGATTGTAATTATTGTAGATATGTCAATGGTAATATTATTTTGTGACAATTTGATGATTTCAAAAGTCACCGACACCTCCACGGTTTCCTTGGTCCCCTAGACACAAATCCACCACTTTTATAGAGGTAAATTTAATCATTTCTAATCATTATGCATTTTTAAAATAATGTTATGTATTTATTTTGGTCGAATAATATTGAACTTGATTTTCAAATGTTGAATGTGGAGACTCCTCCTGATCTTCGTGAGTCAGTGCAGATAGGCATTGTTGCAGCCATGATGTCTTCAAATCCTTTGACCGAGGTATGAGCCAATAACATGAAAACATCATAATTTTGTATTTCTTGTTTTATCTCATGTCATTTGATGTACATAAATGATATTTATGTTTAGTCAATTTTGCTTCTTGATGCTTCTCATAGGAGGTCACAACTCCAGCCTGTCCAACTACAGACAAAGAAGATAGAGAAAATATGATGGAGAGTGATCATCAAATGGTGGCAAGTGATTGATTACATATGTGATGTTATATATTTCATGTATATTTTCTATAGTAATGTGCATATTGTCTGATTGTATTAACAGGTAGGGCTGCATGAACTTGAACTGTTGAAGAGGTCTACTCGATAGCAAAGAGAGGATGAGTCACAGATTGGCTCTCCATCTTCATGGTCAAGCAAGGGCCACTGATTATTTCATAAAAGTCCATAGGAAACTAGTTTTTGGGACATTTTTTGTATGCTTAGATGGCTTTGTATGTACATACTTTTGTATGTTACCGACGTATAAGTTTGTATATATGCCTATATTGCTTTGTTTGGACATGCCTATATGGATTTGTATGTAAACTAGATGTTATGTTCATGAAATTATGTATATGACAATTGATATTAAATATTTAATATGATGATCAAATATCATTACAGGAATTTGGTTTTACACATGCTAATTGTATTTGCTTGAAAGTAACTAATAAATCATTTTCAAATAATCTATTTTGTGTATATCTTGAAATCATTGCATTCTGTGGGACTATGCATTTCTTTGAGACATCATTTCAAATAGTTCACTCGCCTTGTCTATGCTTCCACACTTTCCATACATGTCTACAAGGGCAGCTGCAAATACAATACATGTGACAAAATTCCTATATCATTTATGCTTTGATGGTTGTCCACACCATGTTCCTCAGATCCCATTCTAGCATAGGCAAGGAGGAAGTTGGATAAGGTTGTGTAATTTGGTTTTAGATGTGCCAAAATTTGTATTTGGTTGAAATTTACTTTTGTGCATTTTCTTGAGAGTTTTTAAAGCCTTATGAAAAATCCATTTCGTGCATATCTTGTAATCATTGCATTCCATGAGACAACATTTCTTTGAGGCATCATGTCAAATAGTTCACATTTGTTGTATATGCTTCCACACTTTGCATACATGTCTTGCAGGGTACTTACAACTACAACATTTGACAAAATTCCTATATCCTTAATGCTTTGATTGATGTCTATACCGTGTTCCAAATATACCACTTCTAAGGTTTTTGGAATTTGGCGTTACGTGCTCGCCAATTGCATTTTCTCAAAACTTTCTAAAGGATTATCAAAAAATCCATTAAATGTTCATATCTTGCAATCATTGTATTCCATGAGGTGACATTTCTTTAAGGCATCATGCCAAACAATTCACATGCCTTGTCTATGCTTCCACACTTTGTATACATGTCTCTGAGGGTAGTTGCAACTACAACATCTAAGAAAATTCCCATATGTTTTATCCTTTGATGGATGTCCATTTTGGCATAGGCAAGGAGGATATTAGCTAAGTTTGTGGAATTTTTCTTTACACCCGCCAATCGCATTTTCTTGGAAGTTTCTAAAGCCTTATAAAAAAATCCATTTTGTTCATATCTTGCAATCATTGCATTCAATGAGGTGACATTTCTTTGGGGCATCATGCCAAACAGTTCACATGCCTTGTCTATGCTTCCACACTTTGCATACATGTCTACAAGGGCAGCTGCAAAATTACAGCATGTGACAAATTTCCTATATCCTTTATGCTTTGATGGTTGTCCATACGCTATTCCAAACAATCTATTTTGGTGGATGTCCATACCCTATTCCAAAGACCCCATTTTGGAATTTACACCTATCAATTGTTTTTTCTTGTATGTTTCTAAAGCCTTATCAAAAAATCCATTTTATGCATATCCTGAAATCATGACATTCCATGAGACCACATTTATTTGAGGCATCTTGTCAAACAATTCACTTGTCTTATCTATGCTTTGACATTTTACATATATGTCTTCTAGGGCAGTTGTAACTACAATATCTATCAAAATTCCCATATCCTTTATGCTTTGATGGATGTCCATGTACCATGTTCCAAAGATCTCAGTTTGGCATAGGCAAAAAGGATGCAGTCAAAGCTTGTGGAATTTGGATTTACACCCACCTATCAACAAATCCATTTTGTGCATATCCTACGATAATGGCATGTTCCATGAGATCGCATTTCTTTGAGTCATTATTCCATGCAAGTACAATATTTGATAAAATTTCCACATGCTTCCACATTTTGCATACATACTTGTTGTACTAGACTCTTTTTGTATCCTGTCAAATGGTTCCCTTGCCTTGTTTGTGCTTCCATATTTTGCATACATCCTGATAGAATAGACCTTGTAGATGTATGTAGCATCATGATGCATCCTGAAGGAGAAGTTGACCTTTTTGATGTGTTGTTTGGTACTAGACCTTTGTTTG
Organism: Cunninghamia lanceolata; assembly: GCA_027924645.1. Lineage (NCBI taxonomy): Eukaryota > Viridiplantae > Streptophyta > Pinopsida > Cupressales > Cupressaceae > Cunninghamia > Cunninghamia lanceolata. The sequence goes on from BSBN01001450.1 coordinate 1,255,474, forward strand.
TTACTGATTGTAGACCTGGAGGCAACAACTTTATGATCCTCTTGTAGTGTCAAACTTGCAGGCTTGATAGATTCTCTTGCATATGTGTTGTTGTAGATTTCAATGTTGTTGTAGTTTTGTGATGGCAATCTAGTGACAGTGATCATAATGTTGTTTGTCAAGTGTGATCCAGTTTATAGTTGTTGCACATCTATTACTTACATAGTTTGAACATGTTAAACATATATAATATGTTGCATATCCATTAGTTTCATAGTTTTAGTTTGTTACATAGAGAGGACGTAGTCAAAGGTTGTGGATTTTATCTTTACACCCACCAATTGGTTTTGCTTGAAAGTTTCTAAAGTCTTGTCAACAAATCCATTATTCGCATATACTGCAACCATGCCATTCCATGAGACCACATTTCTTTGAGGCATCATGTCAAACAGTTCACTCACCTTCTCTATGCTTCTACATTTTGCATACATGTCTTCTAGGGCAGTTGCAACTACAACATTTTTCAAAATTCCAATAGACCATATTTTTTGAGGCATCATTCAATGCAACTACAACATCTGATAAAATTCCCATATGCTTTTTGTAAGAATACATGAGATACTATATATTTCTATATCATTACCATAATTAGTAAGAATTAATAAGAAAGAAGCATAATGGTAATAATTAGCATTCAAGGATTTCTAATGAAGACGTAGGGTTTGGGTGCCAATGGAAACTCACCAAACCCTCATACACAGTAAAGAAGGTACAAAACAATCAAAAGCATGGATGGGCAAGGGACTATCATGAAATCATAAGGTTGTTATCTAACAAAATTTTGGTATCCTTTATGCTTTGAGGTGTTAGGTCAAACCATCCATGTGCCTTGTCTATGCTTCCACACTTTGCATACATGTCTACAAGGGCAATAACAATTACAACATCTAGCAAAATTCCTATATCCTTTATGCTTTGAGGTGTTGTATGATCAAACAGTCCATGTGCTTTGTCTATGCTTCCACACTTTGCATGCATGTCTACAAGGATAGCAACAATTACAACATCTGGCAAAATTCCTATATCCTTTATGCATTGATGGTTGTCCATACCATGTTTGAAAGATCCTAATTTGGATGATGTTGGAAAAGGTTGTGGAATTTGGCTTTACACATGCCAATTGCATTTACTCAAAAGTTTCTAAAGCCTTTTCAACAAATCCATTTTTTGTATATCTTGAAATCATTGCATTCCATGACAGAAGATCTCTTTGAGGTGTTAGGTCAAACAATTGACATGACTTGGGTGCAAAACAGGACCATGCCTAGCCTAAACATATCCATCTAGATGCATTGGAACTGTCAGTTTGGTCGCATCAGGAGTGAGATGAAAGTTACACCCCTTTGCAACTTTACACTACCTACATTTTTGTTTGTTGGCTTACTATTGTTGATGTAATGACACATCATGTGACATTACTATCCTTGGTGCATAAGGTGGAACCCACACTCTCATATGTGCTCATTAGATTCTTGATAATTGATTTTTCACTTGAGGCATTTGATGTTCTTAGGCCAAGAATCTTCATAGTGGGCCTAAATTTTAGATTTCTCATCAATTCAGCAAAGAGTTGACATCTTCTGGTTTCATTTAAATTCTCAAAGAAAATTTTCCATATCTTATTTTCATATCTTTGGCAAGTGCGCATGGGAATCTTATCCTGCATGGGCTTCAATACATTCTCATCAATATCAATTAGAAACTTAGGCTTCCTATGCAAAATTCTAGGAGGCATTTTAATTGGTAAAGTAGACTCAACATTAGGAATTTATTTAATATTTACTTGAGATGGGATAGATGACGTACCTTCAATTGGAGTTGAAAAAGATGAAAATGGTGTACCTTCAACTTGAGGTGTGAATGATGGTGTGCCACCAACTTGAGAAGAAAATGCAGATATACCTTCTACTTCACCTGTGAAAGATGGAGTGTCTCCAATTAGAGAAGATAATGATAGTGTTCCTTCAACTTAACCTGTGGATGATGGAGTGCCTCCAACTTGGAGATTCTCTTTGCTTATAGCATGAAGGTTTTGCATTCATTCCCTTTGTGCCGTCAATTCCATCTCTCTCTTAGTTTCATTAGACGTGTCATGTTCTTCTTCAATTGGCAATGGTGGAATGTCTTCTTGTATGGTTGACAATTTCCTACTTTCCCAAATTCACCTCATTATTTCTCTTTTCCTCTCATTCTTAGCTTCATGCTCTTTTGGTTTTAGTGTCTTTACTCATTTCCTTGGCATGATTATGATTTCTACAAGCATGATGAATAAGACAATGATAATTAGAACATTTATAATGACAATGAATAATGGTTGCAATGAAAGAATATAAAATAAGTTATCATGTTTGGTGATTTCCATCACTTTAGGAGCTCCAATTTCATGAAATTCATCATTGTCCTTGTTTATTAAGATATGATAGACCATTATCAAAGTTGAATCATAAAAGAGGAATGTGGATTTGGGAGGTCATCACGATGTTGTCTTAGTAAGGATAATCTAGTGCAAGAGCACCCTCTTCGTCAAAATGTTCAAACTTTGGGTTTTGTCTTATTTTGTGTTGTTTCATGTGAATAAGGTTATTTTGGGCCATAGATGATCATTTGGAGTCATTATGGAAAGTTTGGAGTCAACTGGTTAAAATATGTAAAAGTTGCTATTTGTTGTCAATGTTGTCAATGCCAACTTTTCTATGTAATGAACCAATTTGCAAAGTTGTTTCAAAAGTTAGTTGGGATCAGTTGAATGGTGATATGTGTTATAGTGGCCAAAAGGCTATCTCAAACTAGTCTCACTTTCTAAATGTCAAGTTAGCTCCAAAAGTTATGTCCAAAAAGGGCTTTTTGAAAGGCTACAAGGATCAATGGTAGTTTGAGAAGGAAAGCCAATAAATAATGACTAAGGATTCTTATGAGTGGTTTTTTGATTGTTTTTTTTATTGCATTTGTCTAAGCTCTAAAATGAGAACCACTATACAAGTCTCATGGGACTGTCAACAAATTTTCTATGAATGTCATCCTATAAACCTCCAATCCTATTACAGATGAAGATGGCGATTATATTAAGTGTTTAATAGACTATTATGATGTGATTACAACTCACACATGCTATCATCAAGATGCTAGTCATAATCATTACACTTGGAAGGTATTTATGTGATCATGTTATCATGTTACAATAAAGAATTACCAACAGCCATAGGACAATCCCTAGATGACTATCATTAACCCTCATGATTATCATGAGACATTTACCCAAGGTGAGCTTATTTAGCATCAGGGAATTAGTCAACATGTCTCACAAGATGTTAAACTTTGTAGAAGGATTATCATGAAGGAAACTAGAAGGTAAGGGAAAGGGTTGTCATACCAAAATCACTGAGAATGATGGGACAATTATGCATATCTCTTCCATAATAATTGAAAATGGACATCTTCATAACCATCCATACTCTAATGGATTGACAAGGCTGCCAATGAGTTGTGAAGCACACACACAAGTCAGGGTAATGAGTCTGGACCAATAAGGATATAATAAATCTCTCATTTGATGGTTGCCCACTATGCACATGATAACATTTTCTTCTAAACTCAGACCTACCTCAGTGACCTAAGTGATGTATGTGCAAGGATAGTGATAGGAAGGGGATATTTTTATATTTTGCACCCTAATTTCCATTTCTAGTAAATAAGAAGTTAGTTTTTAGTACAGAGGAGGGCTGCATATAGGGTATTTGGAAGAAAACCATAGCCTCAATGTCCAATTTGATTGCGAAAGGAAACCTATCAAAATTCCATGATTTGGACTGTCCTAAGCAACATTTTGAAATTGTTTAGAAAATTGTCAATACCCTATCTATGAATAAATCTCTCCACACCTCAAGATTATAATAGTGAAGTATGGGTCAAGTGACTCATGAGATCCTACAAGCTTGTAAAATAAGGAAGAAGATTATCTTAATTAAGAAGAGATGTGATTCAGCTACTCGCTAGTCATGCCTTAGTTGTTACAACAGTGGCAAAAAGGAAGACAGACTCATGAAATATGTTGTGAATAGTAGTGAAAAAATTATGCTTTGGATTAGTGTAGAGGGTGAAGAAGGGATATCAAGAGACAATTATTGAAGTCAAGGCTCATTAATATGGCAATGCCAAACTCAAGTAGATAATCATTTGCACAAGCTAAATTGCCATAAAGGCCACTATGAAGAAGGAGACAATTTGTTGTCATAACCAACACAAGTAGGATAATCATATATAGGTACAAATGCCTTGCTCAGGAGTGTTGTTGATATTTTCAATTAGAATGAAGGTGAGGATGGGTGTTGCAAAAAGATATCCTAGACAAGTTCATCACATGGAGACAGGACTGTCATATTCAAATGCAAATAAGACTGTCACAACTATGAGGGCAGTCATAACAGTCCTAACTATCTAATACTATCACACCTAGTTCTAGAGACAACCATTATTTTTTATCACTTTATGCACATGATAATAAGTTTATTCATAAGGTTCTAAGAGGATTATTTTAGAGATTTTTCAATACAGACAAAAGGTGAATGTTTGAAGAAGATTGACCAAGTGCTCATAAAGGATTGTCATGCCATAACTGATTTATTTAAAAGGATAATCATATTCATGAAATTTGGATTGAGATTTATTTCATTTGAGGTGGTGTGGTGGAGTTTAATTATGTTTAATAAGTTTCACATACGACTATCCTAACACTACAAACCATTGAAACATACATGAAGGAAACCTAAATTGCTGAAATACATAGTGTGCAATTCATAGAGTAGTCCTAGGGATAGCCATATGGGGTTATTATGATTAGATAATTATGGAATGATGAATCCACTATGACATGATGAATTATTCAAATCATGAAGACAATGATGGAGATCCATGGAGAAATCCAAGGAGGATAAGATACGACATGAAATTTGTAAAGTTTCCAATGGCAACAAATTTACCACCTAGCTATCTTTAACTAATCCATCATTGCAAATGGATGTATGTTGGCTTCTATTGACTAAATGTGACTTATTTATGATGAATATAATGGTTGGAATTGTTTCTTATAGGTCTAGGAAGTTCCAGAGACGAGTGGACATTAGCTAGATCTATCTTGGAAAAATGATTATTTGGAGACATACCTAGGACTATCATAAAAATCATTAAACTAATCTTTGTAATTTAGTGTATTGAAAGGTATATAGCCGATCAAGGTAACCACCATCATGTGCTAACAAAGGACAATTAGGAAATTTTGAAATATTTTTATGTCATGTGCATACAAATCATCATGAATAGGTGCATAAGGAATGCCCTAGCCCAAGACACTAAAGAGGTCTCCACATCCTCCAAACTTCTCCAAGAGAATTCATACTATGAAACATGCGTGGAGAAGTTATCAAAAGGATACCTAGCAATTATGTCTAAATGATCAATAGAGACAAGTAGGATTGTCATAATAGGGGGCATAGGATAGTCTAATATTCAAGCCATTGCATGGTTCTATTGAATGAATTGAATTATGCATATTAAGGAATAAATCCTTCTATATCATCCTAGAGCAAAAATTAAGAGTCTTCCAAAATCAATTGTGGCTCCATTGATCATGAATATGAGTATGACAAACAATTGTTACTAAATTTTTTTTATGAAGTATTTGATATTGTTTTTCTCTTGTATAGCTAAAAATAGGTGAAATGAAGGCATGAAAGGCCAAAACAAGGTGGAAACATGAGGAATTTGGAGTCTCTTTTACTGAACTAACTGATATAACTAGACACATATATCTTAGAACATAAAGAATACAAAGACATTTAAAGACATCAAGAACATAAGAACATATATATGTGAATTAAAATGGACATAAGTTGAACATACCTTAGAATTCGATATTGTAGTTGACCAATTCTCCAAAATATGGCTTCAAAATCCTCAAATTCTTCTTTTTTGCAAGTTTGATTATGAATTCTATATAATTCTAGAATAGGATTAGTGAAATTTATGGAAAAAACAAACATATATCATCAAATTCAATCTATATATCAATGGTAATTAGCTTTGAAACAATATCACACATGAAACATGAAATTTTCAATTTAAATAATCAAATTTTATCCAAAAACATGCAAAATCAGTTCTTCTACATTGAAAAATCAAAAAAGGTGGTGGATTGATATAAAAATGATTCTCAATAAGTCAAACAACATAAAAAGCATTTTGCTATATGATATACTACATGAAAAGTAGGAATAATAGTCGTGTGGGGTCTAAAACATGGATCCCACATGCTTTTTTACTATTTTTCATGTTTCCCATAATGCGCTCGGGTTATAACGTGAGTGCGTTCTGGGAAGCATGAAAACATAAAGGTTCATGCATGCAAAAATCATAACCTTCTCAATGTTGGTGCCAAAACCATGGTTTAGGATGTCATACTCTCACATAAAATATATTGTAACTATGCATGTAGTGCGTCAAATACGTAATCAAGTGATGGTCCAAGAGCATCCCTAGACTCAAATATCCATGTGGTTTGTGAAATAGAACTTGTTTATACTAGGAGGGACAAATGTAACCTTGTATCTACATGGGAGTCTCTCTCTCTCTCTCTCTTTATTTCTCTATCCTATATATAGAGAGGGATCGGGAGACATGCAGAGATAGAGAGGGACATGGACAGGGAGAGAGCTCGAGGACATCCAGAAAGAGATGGAGAGATAGAGATAGAGTTAGAGAAAGGAAAAAATATAGAGAGAGGGGAAAATAGAGAGATAGAGAGGGATAGGTGGAGTTAGAGAGAGGGGATCAAAAGAGAGAAAGATAGAGATATAGGGAGAGAGAGAGAGAGGAGACAAAGATATCTCTCCTAGGCTCAGTCTCCTCTATATCTCCCTATTGTCCTCTCTACCTAAACCATAAACCTAAACCTCTAAACCTTAACCCCTAACCCCTAAACCATAAACCCTAAACCCTAAATAATGCCCTGAAACCCTAACCCCTAACCCCTAAACCCTAAAAACAAGAAACCCTAAACCCCTAACCCCTAAACCCTAAAAACTGGAAGCAACCCTAAACCTCTATCTCCCTATCTCTCCCAATCTCTATTGGTCCCCTCTCTCTATCTCTCTAAACCCTAAACCCTAACCCCTAAATGTGAGCAACCCTAAACCCTAAACTAGAGCATCCCTAAGCCCCTAAAGCCTAAATAATTCCCCTAAACCCTAACCCTAAATCCTATTTACTCCAGCAACCCTAAACTCATGTAAACCTCAAATAATGCCCCTGATCTCTAAACCCTAAACTCGAGCAACTAGTCTAAACACCTAAATATATAGTTCAATAGGGGATGATGGAGGATCAATGGGAAATGGATGTAGAATTCTTGGATCTTGATTAAATCATTATACTCATTGGGATGTGATTTGATAGGATCCAAGTTATTTGTTTGATTGTCTATGTTTTCTTGGGGAACAAGTGTCTCATCATGGGATATTGATGGATAATGAATAGGACTAGCACAGGATGATGGATAGGAGTTATGTGGCTTACTTGCTCATGGATAAGATCTTGATCATATATAATATCTTGATCACAGGGGGGATAAGCATGGATAGCGTGATATTAGATATGGGTAGGGTAAGTGGGGATGCATTGATAATCATTGAATTGGGGAGTAAGAGGTGGTGAAGGGGGTTTACTAGGAGATGTTGGAGGATTAATGATGGGATTGATGTACAGAGGGGTTGACCATGAGATGGTAAGGGAACCAAGATGTGATTAGATGGGATGTTTAGATTTTGATTAGGATGGGTGATTGGTGTTTCCACATTCTTTAGACTAGGCTCTTAATGTATAGCTATTGGGTTTCTTAGATTGATGTGATGGGTTCTTGAATCCAAGATCAATAATCTTTGGATGTTTGAAAACATGGCTACACATGATGGGGTTTGACTTGGACCTATGGTAGGAGTCTCTTCAATGAAATGGATAGACATAGGAGTGGATTATGGTGTTGGAGTGGTATACATGTTATTAGGAGGTTCTTTGTTAGGCTCAAGGATAGGAATTTGAGTACATGATGTTCATATGTTCCTTTCTAATAGTGCTTGGGTCACATCCTTCATAGATTCATGGGTTGATGGACTAGGATATGCATATAGTTGATGGATAATGATGGAAGATGTTGTGGGGTTAGGATTAGGATCGAGTAAATGGATATAGGAGGCCCGGAGAGATTAGGATTGGGAGTGTTGGAGGGGGATGAAATTGGATTAGTGGATTTGGATGGCTCCATATCTTTGCTTTTATTTTTTGATTTTGTAAAGACTCTTTGGAGAAGATTTTTCAAGCATTCACATGGGTTGATGGATTAGGGCTTAGAATGTTTGATGGTGGATGGATGATAGGGATTTATGGATTAGGAGATGGGTGGACTAATGTGTTAGGATTAGGAGGATTGGAGGGAAATTATAAAATAATTCCCCTTTAAGCCTAACCCCTAAACCCTAAACCTAAGAAACCCTAAACCCTAAATAATACCCCTAAAATCTAACCCCTAAACCATAAATCTGAGCAACCCTAAACCCCTATACCCTAAATAATTCCACTAAACCCTAAACTTAAGCAACCCTAAATTCATAAACCTGACCAACCCTCTCTCTCTCCAAAACAAGAAAACTAGGAAAATCTATCTCTATCTCTCTCTCTCCTTATCACCCTATCTCTCCCCTCTCTCTCCCATCCATATCCATCCTCCCTCTTCTGATCCCTCTCCTCTCGCATGTTGACAAAGAATATGGAAATAAGAAAACTAGGACATGTAAAGAGGGATGAGGATATAAATTAGGATGATGAAATGGAAACAAGATAATTTATGAAATTTCATTGGATGGGAAGAATGATGAGGAGAGGTAGAGAGGAGAGGGAAGTAGAGAGTGAGAGAGAGGATAGGAGGTAGAGATGGAAGGGAAGTAGAGAGTGGGAGAGGATTGTAGGAGGTAGACAGGGGAAGGAAGAAGAGAGAGAGGGTAAGAGGTAGACAGTGGAGGGAAGCAAAGACTAAGAGAGAGGACCTAGGAGGTAGACATGGGAGGGAAGTAGAAAGTGAGAGAGAGGGTAAGAGGTAGAGAGGGGGGAGAAGAGAGTGAGAGAGAATGTAAGAGGTAGAGAGGTGAGGGAAGAAAATACTAAGAAAGAGGGTAGGAGGTAGATAGGGGAGGGAAGTAGAGAGTGAGAGAGGGGGTAGAAGGGAGAGAGAGAGAGAGAGAGAGAGAGAGAGAGAGAGAGAGAGAGAGAGAGAGAGAGAGAGAGAGAGAGAGAGAGAGAGAGAGAGAGAGAGAGAGAGAGAGAGAGAGAGAGAGTATGACATAGAGAGGGGAGGGAAGTAGAGAGTGAGAGAGATGATAGGAAGTGCATCTGCCCTTGTAGACATGTATGTAAAGTGTGGAAGCATAGACAAGGCATGTCAATTGTATGATGTAACAACTCAAAGAGATGTTCTATAATAGAATGCAATGATTGTAAGATATGCAAAAAATGGATTTCTTGAAAAGTCTTTAGAAACTTTCAAGCAAATGCAATTGGCATGTGTATTGCCAGTTATGCTCAGCAACATGCTTGTGTTATGTGAAATCACATAACGTGAGCGTGTTATAACGCGCTTGATTTATTGATTTCACATAACATGAGCACATTATAACGCTCTAGTGTTATGCTTAGCTTTCTTTGATGTGTTTTTATCAGTTTTTAGCAAAATCTGGAGATAATCTGGAGCGTGCTCCCCATCAGGATGGCACTTTTTTCAATGAAAACTTTAAAAAAAATACCACCATAATCTTAATCTCTCTGTTATCTATCTAACCATATAATTTTTTCACATTTTGAGTATGTTTAGTGTTTCATCTTGAATTTCTTTTGTTAGTGTGTCCATTTTTTGGTCAAAAACCAGTGTCTAGTATTTTTAACTTTTTTTTAATCGTTTATCAAAATTTGAAATAAGTTACATTTTTAGAAACTAGACTCCATTCTACACGTATTAAAAAAAAGATTTTTGATTAGTTTTCAAAAATTTTAGGGGGAAGCATGCTCAGATTTTTGTTTTTAGGATGTGTCCACTTCAAAAATTACTAAAAAATCAATTATTCATAAAAAAATTATCAAAAAAATTAGGGATAAACTACATGGTGATAGCTAATTTCTCACCAGAGCGATTATTGAAATACTAAAAAAAGTTAACATTTTAGGGGGAGCACACCAGACACTATGTTATGTTTCTTTTTGAGAAAAATAGGACCAATTTATGTGCTTCCCCTTTTTGAACCCCTAAATCTCAACCATTTTTGGAAAAAAATAGTAGTTTAGAAACTAGATTCAAAGCACTACAACTCTTATTTTTGTACCATCTTCAAATTTTGATTGTACCTATCTTAAATTTCTCATCCAACATCAATGTTTCCTGATTTCAGAAGAAAAAAAAGTGGCAACTTAAGACCCCATTTTGGTCCCTCATCTTTGTGCACTTACCCTTGTTCAAATTCCTATCTTTTACCCCCAAGGATTTTCAGGAGGTTTATTGATGAATGTTGTATATAGTGCAAGGTGCAGTCATTATGGAGGATGCTACAAAGAGTGTTAGAGATCAGCTGTGAGGCCCACCCTTGTGCGACTGTATTGGTTGCACTGGTAGCCCATGTTATTTTTTGCTCTACCCTTGTCAGGCCTACTTTTTTCACTCCTTTGTTCTTACTTCCATTACATTTTAGTTTGATGACATTTAGACATTTGGGACTATTGATCCCAATATGCAGACTTCTGTACTCTATCCCTATATTTTGATTTGATTAGAGTAGTATGTGGTGGTGTGACTATATCCTGACCTTGATTTCCACTGATAAATTGTATGACATGTGATGTGCATTTTGATGCCATTAGAGATATGGTTGTGAGATTTGTAAATGAAATTATTGTGTGAGTTTAATCTTGAGTTCGTATTTAGAAATGCAGTAAAACTATATATATGGTTAATGATGTTATGTGATTTTATTAACATTTTAAATGATTATGTGATGGCATGAGTGTATGCTTTTCCTTGCTTTAGCTATGATATACATGTTGGACTAATCTGTTTGTTTAAGTGCATAGGTGATTTTCCCAAAGAAACAGAAAATTGGAGATCATCCCACACATTTTGTGAATTCCCGTGTTAAGTCAATCTACTTCCAAGAGGAACCAAGATCAACTGTGTGAATGCATGATGAAATTTCGTAATGTTTGTGTGGTGTCATTTGGGATAGGTCTACCCTTTTTCAATTGATTCTATTTTGGTGTTGTAAAGGTGTAATGTTTAATTGATTTCATTCTTTGAGTTTTTATTTTTCTGACCCCTTTTCATGTGATTTTACTCACCATATGGTGTTAAAAATGGGTTAAAAGTGACCCTGGGTTGTACCCCTAGGGTCTAGGGACCATTTGAGATTGTTTAACCTTAGGATAACTCACATTTGGTCACTTAAACTTCACTCTGAAGTAAAGTGACCAAAATGGAAGTGTGGGGAGGAGTGGAAGGTTGGGTCGAACACCAACCTTATCCACACCTCATTCCAAGGCTTGGGGAGTCTTCAAGACCCCTAATTATGGAGGACCCAATTCCAAGGCTCTCTCACATTGGTGAGAGTACCTTGGGGTTTTGTGTGCTTTCATGGGAGGATAGGATTGGGGCATTTGTGGTACCCACATCCTTCTTTGGCTCCACTTTTCTCTCCCACATGTGTGAGAGAGCACAAGTGGAGGGGGCAAGACTTGGTGGAATGGGAGGGTGACATGTGTCACCACCACATTCCATGAAGCTTGCAATTGGATGTGAAGAGGAATAAGGTGACATGTCACCTTCCCATTCCTCAAGGCTCATGAGGAGAGCCTATTTTAATCCCTCTTCAAGAGAGGGAGGGGTTGTTGATTTCATTTTTATTTTTCTAATCTAATTGGAATTTGGGGATAGAATTGGAGGGAATTTTGGAGGCACATTTGGAGAAGGACTTGAAGGTGGAGTTGGAAGAGCTATACTTCAACTACCTACCATTGCTGGGCTATTAAGATAGGATTCAAGGCTTGATGCCTTTCCATATGCAATTTACTTTCTTGTGTGTTGCTTTGTATGTGTTTTGTGTGTGTTGTTTTGGGTTTTGAGGGTGGTGTAAGAGCCGCTCCACTTGGAGAAAATGCTCAACATGTGTGGGGTGGGGGAGGAGTGAACCTCCTCAAGGTTAACTCCTATTTTTTGGCATTTTGGCCTTGAGGGCAAGTTGTGAATATGAGCATTTTTGAATGGCTTGAGAACCATGGAGAAATATGTGATATTTTGGTATAAATGTGTTGACTTGAGGCCTTGTTAGAGTTGAGTTTTGAGATATTTAGAGTGGCACTCTTGAGTTGAGTGATGTTCACTCCCCTACCCCTTTAAACTCATTTCTATGAGTTTTGTTTTGTGTTAACTATGGGTGTTCTTCATGTGTGTTTGTCTTTGTGTTTTAATGTGTTGTGGAGTGAAGGATCCTTGTGTGTCGATGACCTCCAAGCTCAGGGGTGACTCATGAGTGAGTCTATGGTAGGGAGGAGAGTGGTATTTCGTGGCTTTTTCCCCCTTCCCATACTTGTTGTTTGTAGGTTTATTGTAGCATTGGAGCTTGGAGGAAAAGGGCTATAAATCTTGAGTTTTGTCATTTTGGCTCCTTAAGAGCCTTGTCCAAGTTTGGCCTTTGTGTAGTTTGTTTTCAAGAAAAGAGACAAGATCTTTTTCTCTTGTTATGTAAAATTACATGATTATATTTTGGGTTGTATGTATTTTATTTTGAAGTTGCAAATAAAATTTAGTGGCTATTTTATTTTATGGGATTTTGGAAATGTTGCAATGAAAGAAAAATGTTTGGCATATGTTATTTTATCCTTTAATAGTTGTTCAAAAAAATATATATACTTTGATGCTCAATGGTAATGTGATAGAAATATTTACATTGCGGGTTTCATTTTATAGTTGCTATCTCTTTAAAAAAATATATTTGTAGGTATCTTGTTTTCAATCAAATGTATCCAAAGAATAGAGTATAGTTGTTGCAATTTTTATTTTTACAAACAAAAAAATATGCCATGGAAAATATACATAATTTGCATTTCATTTACCTACCTATAATCTCCTTGTCTTATAAAAAAAAATGTTATTTGTGTATGTGAGAATGAATTATATTTTTATATAAATGCATATGTATTAATTTATATAAATATATATTTATCTATTAGATATTTTTAAATTAAATAGTCTTTTTTTAATAGCTTGCAGGAAAATTTATTGTCCTAACTATTGAATTTGATATATATATATATATATATATATATATATATATATATATATATATATAGTGCATGGAAATCATGTTGGGAACTCCATTATGGCAGACTGTGTATATCACACACACACACACACATATATAAGGTTGAGTTGGCGGTTGTCACCCCCAACTTTATTTCCGTTGAGCTTGTGCTTAAGAGATGGGAGGGGGGAATGAACCCCCCACCCATCTCCCACCATACGATGCAAGATGGGTGGGGAGTTCGCTCCCCACCTTCCCCTTTTATTAACACTTGTAGCTATAAGCATGAAATAAAATATCACTATTATTTTTTGCGACAGCACCACATCCATAAATCTGTCACCTACTCCTTATGTCATTTGACCCTGTATCATCTGCGAATGATATATATATATATATATATACGTTTTAAAAAAAGAAGAGGCTTTCAAATAGATATATACCCAATGTATATACCACCATGGCTTCCATGGACTTTTAACCATCAACAAAACAAGTAGAGAGAAACAATGAGGAGAAAGAAAAATAGAGAAAAGAGAAATAGAAAAAATAGAATGAGAGGAAGAATATAGGGTTAGGGTTTTGTTATTTTGCCTCTTCATAAGGAAATGATTTTCTATTGGGAGAGCTTTTAGGTCAGTAAATTTTAAAATTAGAATTTATTTATTTTCCCTCTCCCTTTTATTTTGGGAAATTTCTCATTGTATTCAAATATTTGGGAAAGGGGATAATTCTTACTCAAGTGTGAATCTTATTTTAATAAATTATGATTGTTTGATGTTATTATATTTATTTATAAGTAGGGAGATTAACTTTTGATTTATTTATACTAGATTTTAATGCTATCTAAAAATTTAATATTGTATTGAGGAGTTTTTAATTTAAATGTCTAATTATATTTAGGGATCATGTAGTTAGCATTTTATATGGGCTTTTTCCATCCTTTTTATGCCTTTTAATTTTTAGGATTCTAAATTATTTTTTTTAGAAGTGGGTTTTGATTTATTTGATTTGGAAATCCTTTAAATTGTCTTATTATTGCCTTTTCGATTTTTATGGGTTGGGGAAGATTGATTTGTTTTTTTTTTTTTAGAATATTATGTTTAATACTTTTAGAGGGGTTATATAATTGTATTATAATTTATTTAGTTAGGGTGAAGTTATTACCCTTAAGTCCTCTAACTTTGGGGAGATTGTATTTGACTTGTTAGAATAAATTTAACTGTTTGGATTATATTTATTAGTTGGTCTTTATTTTATGGGGTTAATTATTTAATTGGAAAGTTAATTTTAATAACATTTATTAGATGATTTAATTTAACCCTTAATATATTTTTTCTCATACGTATTAATGTGAAACTTTTTTTAAATTATTTATTTTGAACACTAATAAGGCATTATGCTGCCAGATTTTTCCAGGAAATTAGGGTTATTTATCATAGAAACTTTACCCCTTTTGTTGAGTAATGTTTTAATGTTTCCACCAATTAGATGTTTTATTTAAGTGGTTATTTAATTCTTTTATGAAATTAGAATTAGGGTTTTGATTTTGACTCGTATCAAAACCTTGTCACTCACCTAAGAAAACTTAGGGTTTTGATCGATCAATCCTAACCCTAATGGCGATGCTTCTCACATTGCATTAACCCCCGTAGTTGGCTATAATCATGTAGGGGATTGTGCTTGTAATCACATTACCCTAAATTTGACTGACATGTTTACGCCTTATGTGTATTGCCACCGAGCACGCTGATGCGTGCGAGAGGGTTTCTAGACATGCATGGAAATTTTTTGATATTTCGTGTCATGACCACATGACAAATGTGGACATGACACATGTGTGGGCATGACATTTGGTATCAGAGCCCATGTTTCAAACATTGGGATCTCTTTGTGTGTATTATTGCCAAGTTGGGCCGATAATAGGCCGTGCACACTTGTGTTGCATGTCTAACTCTAGCTTGTGCAGCGATGAGTTCGTAAGACACCTTGCATGGGATTATCTTATTTTTCCCTCTATTTTTGCTTCTGCTAACCCCCATGTTTGACTTGGTGTCGTAGGTACATGGGGGGTGTGTTCGTGATGAATAGAGTAATTGAAGAACTATATAAGTCCTAGACTTGAAAGTTGGTCAACACCTTGATCTAGTGCTATCCTAAGAGAATGGTATCAGATGAGTTTTGCTAAGTGTTTGTTCTAGTTTAGCCTCGCTCCTTGTGCTAGTGTTGGTGCATTTTGATCCTTCTTTAAGGGTCGTGACAACTGATGGTAAGTACACCCTTGGGCAAGTGTTATTATGATAAAGTTTTGTTCCTATGACTACCTTGTAGGTTACCCTGAAAAATGTTGGGATGTGTTTATCCTACCTTGTGGGAGGAAAAGAATGTATTGAGTGGTATACTGTCTTAGACAAAGACTTGTGTACCCTAATCATTTATTGGATCCACCTGGTGACATTTAGTTAACCTTTTCATCTTGGGGTAAGGTGTGCCTTGTTTAAATGATTCCTCTAGTTGGAATGTGATGAAGTTGTGGACCTTTAGTGGTCCTTCACCTTGTTATAGGATTAACTCATCCTGATGAGTGTGGTCACTCAAAGAGTGAATAGTTTGGTATACTCTCTTATAAGAGTCACTTGGTACCCTCATTTGGAGGATGGTGAAGTGGATGTTGAAAGAGTTCGACACGTAAAGATCTTTATGGCTATGTTCTTGGATTTTGCCTCTTGGGTTTAATGAAAGGATGAGTAGTGGCTTCGTGGTTGGGAATCTTTTGATAATTATTGTGCCACGTCGAGCAAATATCCTTGTAACATGTTGGCATCTAATGGATATTTAGGCTATGTGCTGCCTTCACATTAATTTGCAATATGCTTTGTTCGTTTAAAGTATGGCACCTCTTTAGTTAAGGTTTTAAAGGTGGTGTAAGTGCATGGTGCTGAAACATATTAAGATAGTCGAGGAGTAAGATCTAGTTGCAAGTGTAATTTTGTATTTTCTTATTAAATAGTAATCTAAATTGCAACTTAATCTCTCCCTTGCCACCTTATTTCACTGAAAATTGCTTACCTATATGTCATGACAAGGTGACGAGTTTCCCTTGAGATTTGCATAGGCCTTAGTTCTTGGAAGGCTACAGTGAAGCCTTGTGATGGATTGTTACAAAGAAAGTTATCATTGAGTTATGGTTGTCCTATCAGGTTAATGTGGAAACCCTCTAAGTGGGACCTTCTTAAAATTTTAGATGTTGGAATTTTGGTGACTCTAGAAGTGAGTCCCTTGTGCAACTGAATTGAATGATTCCTCAAAGGAAATCCTAATGGTTAGAAAGATATTAATTTTTATGGATTACAATAAGTCTAAGTGTTGAGTTGAATAAGGAATCACACACCTTACTTTAGGGTAATGGATGTGGTTTGTCCCTTATAGGAGTATCTTGGAAATGTTGGGATTGTAAGGATGCGAGGGGAGATTATGTCTGTGTTGAGAATAATAGTGAGTTGGTTGTGATACTTTTGGGTGTTAGTGGTTGGTTGTTGTGATCAACTCATATGATTGATAGAGATGCATCTGATGGGTTGTTTTTTGGTGATATAAGGCCATGTATGGAACTTGAAAGAAGTTTGTGAGCTACCTTGGAAAATTATTAGAAATTTGAAAGTTGGTAATCTTAGTTGCACTTTAGTAGTATCCATGAAGATGTTGTTATGTGTTCCTTACTAGGAAGCACGAAGGAGCTCACTTCGAAGGTGACCCTTAGGATACATTACTTTTGGTAATCTTTTCCAAGCATGTCCTTGGTTGCCTAGAAGTTGTGGGTGTACGTGTAGTTTGGTTGTTTCTTGACATTAGTTAAGAGTGTGACCACTATCCTTCTCCTCTCATTTGTAACTATGTATTATACGTATAATGTTGTAATGTGTAATTTCGGTTACCTTGTTGAAATTGATTATCTACTTATTGACGAGATTCTATTGTTTCAAATCCAGTAGTTTGAGTCTATTTATTTGGGCTAGTTAGCTGACTTACTTTCTTGAAGTCCTCTTACCTGAAGGACTTGTTTTATCGTACGTCAATTTATTATTGGAATGTTGAATTTGGCGCCACATTTGATATTGACTTATCTTTTAAATTTGAATAATCTTTTGGATCTTAATTCTTCTAAATTTCATTTGTTAAACTTATTCAAGACTTATCTTTTGCAAGATTTTACTTTGAGGATTTTTTTATTGTTAGTATTGCCTGTCTAGTGTTGTGAACTATGTAACCTACTTTACCCATAAGGGGTGCTTGGTGAGAGGAAGATGGGAATAGTCCATCTTGGTTGATGTCGTAAGCTTGAAGTGGTTTAGTGGATCACTAGTGGTGGTTTGAAACCTCCTTGTGGACCCTTTTTCATGTTGAGTAAGGTGTTGGTACTATCCCGTTTGGGAGGCCGAATCTTTAAGAATCAAGTATTGGGTGCTAGTGAGGTTAGGAGTAGATAGGTTGGAAAACCTTGGGATCCTTCCATTGTTGTGTGGATCTACTATCCACGTGATGTGGTTCCCTTGTTTTAAGAGGATTTGTGATTGCTTTGATCGACTAGAAGTTGGACCTACATGATTTGTAGTAGTATAGGTGTTTAGCTTTGCCCCTTGATGCTAGCGACGACTGGAGATGCTTGGTTCCTACTTGTTCTATCAGTCTGATTCAGGTAGTCTAGTGGGGACCTATGGAGCAATGGGGTAGCTGAGGCTTGAGAGTCTCATACTTTTTGTTTGGGATCTTGTGTGTATAGCTTAGCATTGGTGGTAAGTTGATGAGATGCATGGTTGGGGGTTGAATGTTGCTTTTGGGGCTAGTTGGTTGGCCCATCTTCCTTTTGATTTCTCTATGATAGTTAGGTTTCTAGAGGAAGAAGAAAGACCCAAGGTATGAGTCAGTTAAGTCATTGTTGAAGGCCTCTTGTAATGATAACCCTCTAGGTAGTCCCCACCGTGCTTGACCTTGAATTACTTGGTGATCTATCCTTGGGCATCTAATGATCTTGTTTATTTTTAGGCTCATAAAGTGTTGGAGTATGTTTTGTGTTAGATTCTTGACCCCTCCTAGTCATAGGAGGGTACCCTTGAGATTATTGCATGGCATTACTATTTATGTCTTTTTGGTTTCGTACTTTTATGTTGAGATCAATCTAATTCTGATGCCATTTAGGATTGACTTGTAGGTGGGTCACTCTACAATACTTCCATGTTAACTTCTAGGAGGAAGTTTAGCTCTAGGGAAGGAGGATGTGAGGCCCATCCTCATGCGACTATATTGGTTGCACTGGTAGCCCATGTTGTTTGTTGCTTCGCCATTGCGAGGCCTACTTTTCTCACTCCTTTGTTCTTACTTCCATTGCATTTTAGTTTCATGACATTTACACATTTGGGACTATTGATTCCAATATGTTGATCTACTCTATCCCTATAATTTGATTTGATTAGAGTAGTATGTGGTGGTGTGATTATATCCTAACCCTGATTTCCACTGATCAATTGTATGACATGTGATGTACATTTTGATGCCATTAGAGATATGGTTGTGAGATTTGTAAATGAAATTATTGTGTGAGTTTAATCTTGAGTTTGTATTTAGAAATGCAGTAAAACTATATATATGGTTAATGATGTTATGTGATTTTATTAATGTTTTAAATGATTATGTGATGGCGTGAGTGTATGCTTTTCCTTGCTTCAGCTATGATATACATGTTGGATTAATCTATTTGTTTAAGTGTGCACATGATTTTCCCAAGCCATGGAAAATTAGAGATCATCCCACACATTTTGTGAATTCCCATGTTAAGCCGATCTAGTTCCAAGAGGAACCAAGATCAACTGTGTGAATGCAAGATGAAATTTCGTAATGTTTATGTTTGGTGTCATTTGGGATAGGTCTACCCTTTTTCAATTGATTCTATTTTGGTGTTGTAAAGGTGTAATGTTTAATTGATTTCTTTTTTTGAGTTTTTATTTTTCTAACCCGTTTTCGTGTGATTTTACTCTCCCTATGGTGCTCAAAATGGGTTAAAAGTGACCCTGGGTTGTACCCCTAGGGTCTAGGGACCATTTGAGCTTGTCTAACCCTAGGATAACTCACATTTGGTCACTTAAACTTCACCCTGAAGTAAAGTGATGAAAATGGAACTGTGGGGAGGAATGGAAGGTTGGGTTAAACACTCAACCTTATTATCCACACCTCATTCCAAGGCTTGGGGAGTCTTCAAGACCCCTAATTGTGGAGGACCCAACTCCAAGGCTCTCTCACATTGGTGAGAGTACCTTGGGGTTTTGTGGGCTTTCATGGGAGGATAGGATTGGGGCACTTGTTGTACCCATGTCCTTCTTTGGTTCCACTTTTCTCTCCCACATGTGTGTGAGAGCACAAGTGGAGGGGGCAAGACTTGGTGGAATGGGAGGGTGACATGTGTCACTACCACATTCCCTAAAGCTTGCAAGTGGATTTGAGGAGGAAGGAGAAGGTGACATGTGTCACCTTCCCATTCCTCAAGGTTCATGAGGAGAGCCTATTTTAATCCCTCTTGAAGAGAGGGAGGGGGTTGTTTATTTCATTTTTATTTTTCTAATTTAATTGGAATTTGGGGATAGAGTTGGAGGGAATTTTGGAGGCACATTTGGAGAAGGACTTGGAGGTGGAGTTGGAAGAGCTCTACTTCAACTACCTACCATTGTTGGCCTATTTAGGTAGGATTTAAGACTTGATGCCTTTCCTTAAGCAATTTACTTTCTTGTGTGTTGCTTTGTATGTGTTTTGTGTTTGTTGTGGGTTTTGAGTGTGTTGTAAGAGCCTTTCCACTTGGAGAAAATGCTCAACATGTGTGGGGTGGGTGAGGAGTGAACCTCCTCGAGGTAACCTCCTAGTTTTTGGCATTTTGACCTTGAGGGCAAGTTGTGAATATGAGCATTTTTTAATGGCTTGAGAGCTATGGATAAATATGTGAGATTTTGGTATAAATGTGTTGGCTTGAGGCGTTATTAGAGTTGAGTTTTGAGATATTTGGAGTGGCACTCTTGAATTGAGTGATGTCCACTCCCCTACCCTTTTAAACTCATTTCTATGAGTTTTGTTTTGTGTTAACTATAGGTGTTCTTCATGTGTGTTTGTCTTTGTGTTTTATTGTGTTGTGGAGTGAAGGATCCTTGTGTGTGGATGACCTCCAAGCTCATGGGTGACTCATGAGTGAGTCTATGGTAGGGAGGAGAGTGGTATTTCATGGTTTTTTCCCCCTTCCCATACTTGTTATTTGCATGTTTATTGTAGCATTGGAGCTAGGAGGAAAAGACTATAAATCTTGAGTTTTGTCATTTTGGCTTCTTGAGAGCCTTGGCCAAGTTTGGCCTTTGTGTACTTTATTTTCAAGAAAAGAGAGAAAATCTTTTTCTCTCTTGTTTTTGATAAGTTTAGCTGGAAACCAAGGTCCAGATCCCTTTAACAAAAAATCCCCAAGGGCATCAGGCCTTTAACATGCCAAAAACAACAAATAGACAACATAGAAACAACAAAACAAAACCCAGCGAAATGATGGAGAAAACAGAAAACAAGAGGAACAAGAAACTAAGGCCTGTTAGTCACCCCAAACTTGGCTAGGAACTCCACCATCTCCTTGTAGTCACCTAAGCTATTAATGCCCACTTGTTTAACCTTGTCATTCAGATCCTTCATCACGATGAAGATGGAAGTCACCTGGTGTAAAGCTTTAGCCATGAATTCTGCATAACCTTCCATTTGTTCTGCATAGAGTCCATTCTTTTATGAAGGTTCTAGATATCCTCCACATGTTTGACATAGAGAACACATTTCCCCTTACTGGCTTGATGAACAACCTCCCCCACATCTTTCTTCCCAATGGTACCCTTATTCATATCTTCTAGACTTTTTGAGTTGCTTTCATTGATCGAGGCAAAGTGGCTAGTGCCCTCGACTTCATGCACATATTCAATAGGAGTCTCCTTTCCCTCTTCATCCACTGTCTCTTCCATAAACTTAGAGTCCTCAAAACCCTCCACCCCCAGAGAACTAACCAATGGTTTCCCTGTTGACTTTTTCCCAGACTGGATGCTTATTCCTAGATTTCCCTACAAGGTAGCCATCAGTGATCAACAGGATCTCTGGGCCAGGGGGCCAACAGTGTAGGAGATAGACTCTATATTTTATCTCCTCTTCTTCTTCAGGCTCTGCAAGACCTAGGGGGTATTCCCTACTCAACATCCATGAGGATATGCATACAAGGCTGGGATGCTGACAGAAAGCAGATAGTCCTCTTGTAAGTAGACCAAAACTGAAAGATAAGAGCAAAGGGGCTAGCTTTGGGCCTATTAGCAGTTGTAGACAGAGGACTGAGGATCCTAAACTAATTCTAATGTCCTAATGTTCTTTTAGATTTTGATTTGGATTTTAAGTTTGGATGCAAAGCTGGACATGGTTATAACACAAAAACAAAGCATGATTGGTGCCTATCCAGGGCCTGGAGTCAGTAGACATACACCTGTGAATGATCAGCATGAACAGCTAAAACTAGATTTCAAGGGGATATATGTGATACCTGCCTTACAGATATCTCCCAATACAGAGTGTTAAGTTATCTCTACTTATGGCATCCCTACTGCAGTATACCCTTCCCAATGTTTAACCTGAAAATAGTTTAATCTACCCCTTGAGCAGAAGTTAAAAGATCAGACATTCAACATAGGAATTCTATGCTCTAGAATCTAAACATTACCCAAACATCCAGATTCAGAAGAAGAATACATGCAATACTGGAGACAGAATTAACACAACACATGCAAAGATAGCATTTCTCATATAAGATCAATCATGAAATCAGTGGGTTCATGCCAAAAACATACAACAAGAGATACATAAACTCACAGGTTAAGCTGTACAGAGCAACCAGATCAGCTTGTTATGAATTACAGAGCCAAAAATCTTCAACTTTCAACAACGTTGAATGAATAACACCGTCTGCATTATATAGCAGGAGGGTGTATTCAGCATTAACTACCAGGTTGACCAAAAATCCCGCCAGATACATAGTATCAGGAAAATGGCGCTCAAACACTACCAGATTGGTGCCCAAACATGAATGCAGCAGGTAGGGGAGGAGACAGGAAGATATCTCGAGCCCTGCGTCACTGTCCGCTGATGTACACCTTCAATCGGGTACCAGATCTGCCCATACCTCTGCAACCTTCGCCATTAATGGCGCACCAACCCGCGGCCTTGGGAAGAACAACAAACAGTCGATCGCAACCACTTCCCGCCGAGATTCATCATCATGATATTTCGAATATGCAGGATATCAATATCCCACATGCACCCCGCGATGACCTCATTAACACTTTATATACTAGGTCATGAGCATATATCATGTCGGTGCTTTTGCTCCTGACGACACTAGTATAAGACTTCATCATCATCATCCTCCAGCAGCATGATATCCTGTCGCTTGAAATATCACCCTGACATCATCATCATATCGCAATATAGCCTTCATGATAAACGCCTTCATCGGCACAACCTGATCCATCGGAGGAACATCCTCCTGCTGAGCCTATACCAAAAGTCTGGCCGATGAACATCCTGATGACATCATCATCATATCCTGCTGACGTCATCATCATATCCGCCCGCTGCGCACCTCCTCATATCCGGATGACGTCATCATCATGTTTGCAAATATCGGGGAACCTCCACAAGATGATCTGTGTTAGAAATATGACCCCCCCGGACCTCGATGACGTCATCATCATATCCACATCAGGATGATATTCAGAAGACAACCGGATATTTGGAAATATCATCCTGATGCACAAATATCAGGTTGCACTGTAGCTCCACTATAAGATCAGGGCGAAATATGAATATGATGATGCTTGAAAAGATCACCCCCACTAGATAATGCACGAAGCCAGCAGGCGGATATCTCCTTGATATCAGCATCATCATGATGCTGGAACAAACATATATCCGGGTGATATGAAAATATCACCCCCTCCTTCGGAAATATCATGATGCAGATAGGCAGAGAACCGGATATCACCCTGACATAAGAATGACGTCAGCATCATCAGGATGAAGAAACAACGAACATGAAGTGATACAACATCACCAGGATGATATTGACTAAGATCATCCTGACATTCAAAATATGATGACCCTGGTGAATATCGGGTCGCACTTAGAACTCTTCAACAACATCATCAGGATGATCATAACCAAGATCACCCGATGATAAAAATATCACCCCGGCGAAATATCATGAAGGCAGAAAATATGATGACCCTCGCAATATACACGGTGATAACTGGAAATATCATGATGATGATGACGACCCCCAAGGAAGAACAAGTCGGGTCGAACAACTCAAAGAATAACCCCTTCAGAATATCGGGGCAACATCATCATCATGTTTGGGCAAGGTGATAATTGGAAGTTCACCGGATACTTGAAAGATCACCCCCGCAAGCAAATCAAGGCGCACTGTAGCTCATCAGCAGGATCAGGATGATATCCAGACATCACCCGATAGTGAAATATGATGATCCTGATGAGAAACAAGCCGACAGAAAACATGATGATGCTGACCATCATCGAACACAATATGATGATGATGACCTCCTCTTCGAAGAAAATATGATGATGCAGCTGAAAAATGCTGAGGAGGCCCAAAGACTTAGAACATTTTTTTGGATTCTTAGGGAAAGTGCCTGCATGAAAATTGCTCAAAAATTGTCAGTCAATTCAGGCACTAACAGTGGCTCTGTCTGGGGATGTGCAGGTGCAAGACTGCAGCGAGAACCCCAGATCTCTGGGATGCAGACCAGTCCCTTATCCATTGGGCACAGAGTCAAATACTGTGCTGACCTGCATCACCAAACACACTTGATGGCCTAAGGCCACCAAGAAAAGAAAAGCATGTATCTCCCTTTGTCAAATATCTTGTTTTCATCTGCATGCACTGGGTCAAGCTTGGAGATACTGTCAGGATCCACCCACAAACAAATCTTGTCATCTGCATATTCAATCCTCTGGTTTGGCTTGTCATTATCACCCCTGCGCAGATAACCTTCAACATCATGTGCCATGTGGGTGTAGAATTTATCAAGCAATGCATACTCAAATGGTATAGAACACAGGTTATCATCTGTATCATCATCATGCATTGCAACATGATCTCCTAGCTGGACTGCAAATAGGAAACACTCAGAGTCCACCACACAACTAGGAAGATCAGGGCTCATTGTATTATATGCTGGCACATCAAAAGGAAAGCTTTCAAAATCACAATTGTGCACATCATGTACACAACAATCAGCAGCACCAAGCTGGAAAAGATCAGGCTCTGGCACCTCTTTACAATCAGGCACATTTTCACAGTCACTTACCTGATGTATGTTGTTTCCTCTTTCATCAGGATGAGAAACAGAATCCAAGTCAAAAATAGTGTCAAGATCCTCACCATACTCAGACAGATCCTCATCACCATATGTGTCATAAATGGGTGACCCAGGTGCATCAGTTTCATCATAGTATGCCATTTGTTCATGGGCAGCAGAGCACACATCTTCATCACCAATGGATTCACTCTGTGGAGGAGTATCAGCCTGTGTGTCATAAGCAAAACAGCCATCAAATGAAAAACAATTATGCTCTGAACTAGCACTTATTTCAATTTCTGACTGCTCTTCATGATCTCCATGTGTTTGAAAGGTAGGCAATGGGTCATACATAGGACTGCTTCTCTGTTTGCTTATATCTTCTCTGTCTTGAGTACAATACTCACAATTATCTCCACAGGTCCATTCCAAAAATTGCTCATTGCTGTCCACAACCTCGTTATTGTTTTCATGGTCAGATGCCTCATCATTGCAATGGGAATCCTCATTAGTCCTTTCACTGGCATCCTCAACTGGTAAACAGTCCAGTTGAGCAGTATTGTTAGCATTATATTCAAACACAGCAGTCTCAACCTCTATGCTTTTATTTTCATTTTTATCTACACATGATGCCATAATCATTTGGTCATTTGCAGCTTCATAACCATTTCTCACACCAAAGCCTGGGGACAGGGGTTTCAGCAGGTACACATTTCTGATTTTTCCTATCTTTTCTATGAACTTGTATGCCATCTGCATACTTGTCACCTTGAAATCCCTCAGTACTGCACTAAAGCCCTCCTCAAAAGCTTCAAAGAATATGCCAACACAGGCTGAAATATCAGGTCTGAAACTTTCAGGGACATGTGAAAGGGCTACTGCAAACCTATGACTGAAATCAACACATGGCTCTTCATCTTGTTTTCTGATTCTCATCAATTCTGTAACAAGATCAGCCGGTTCTTTTGCAAATTCTTCCTTGAAACAGTCAGCAAGCTCATCCCAACAGGCAAAGGATTTCTTTGGAAAGCTCAAATACCAGTCTTTTGCTTTTGCATCAAAGGACCTAACAAAAAACCTCATCCACATATCCTCATCTCTGAATGAATATTTTCCCATAAAACTGTGAAAATTTTGGATATGTGCATTCCCATCACATACATTGTGACCACTAAATCTAGGCATCTGACAGTATATCCTAGCAGGCATAGTTTCTACTTTATAATCCACCCATGACAAATCCAGTTGGTCATACAAAGGATCAAAAGGGCTGACAGGAGGTTTAGCTTTCTGACTGGCAGACACAACAGGGTTACTGCTTTTTAATTGGGCTTGCTCAGCCTCTAAGAATATCAACCTATTTCTTATCTCTTCTATTCCTTTATCCAACATTTCACCACTGAGTATGGGATAATTCATACTTGGATTCATAAAAATCTTACTCTTAGACATCCTCTGTCTGTCTAAGACCTAAGGCTTCCCCTGGCATCTAACTTATGCAGTAAAACAGCAAATAAAGGGGAAGTAACAAGGTACCTTTTCTCATACAGATGCAGAAATATGTACATCTTTCAACCAATAACATACATTTATCTTTCATATGCATTTGGATCTTTTTTGCAGAGTCGCCACCTCTCCAGAGAGGACAAAATTTTCAATAGCTGAAAGCTACTTTTCCAGGTTCATTCCACCAGCAGAGCATCATTTTGTTAGTGACTCGGATGGGTCACAAATATATCATTTTTTCTTAGTCCATCCCCAGCAGAGTCGCCAATTTCTGTTGACTTTTTCCCAGACTGGATGCTTATTCCTAGATTTCCCTACAAGGTAGCCATCAGTGATCAACAGGATCTCTGGGCCAGGGGGCCAACAGTGTAGGAGATAGACTCTATATTTTATCTCCTCTTCTTCTTCAGGCTCTGCAAGACCTAGGGGGGTATTCCCTACTCAACATCCATGAGGATATGCATACAAGGCTGGGATGCTGACAGAAAGCAGATAGTCCTCTTGTAAGTAGACCAAAACTGAAAGATAAGAGCAAAGGGGCTAGCTTTGGGCCTATTAGCAGTTGTAGACAGAGGACTGAGGATCCTAAACTAATTCTAATGTCCTAATGTTTCTTTTAGATTTTGATTTGGATTTTAAGTTTGGATGCAAAGCTGGACATGGTTATAACACAAAAACAAAGCATGATTGGTGCCTATCCAGGGCCTGGAGTCAGTAGACATACACCTGTGAATGATCAGCATGAACAGCTAAAACTGGATTTCAAGGGGATATATGTGATACCTACCTTACAGATATCTCCCAATACAGAGTGTTAAGTTATCTCTACTTATGGCATCCCTACTGCAGTATACCCTTCCCAATGTTCAACCTGAAAACAGTTTAATCTACCCCTTGAGCAGAAGTTAAAAGATCAGACATTCAACATAGGAATTCTATGCTCTAGAATCTAAACATTACCCAAACATCCAGATTCAGAAGAAGAATACATGCAATACTGGAGACAGAATTAACACAACACATGCAAAGATAGCATTTCTCATATAAGATCAATCATGAAATCAGTGGGTTCATGCCAAAAACATACAACAAGAGATACATAAACTCACAGGTTAAGCTGTACAGAGCAACCAGATCAGCTTGTTATGAATTACAGAGCCAAAAATCTTCAACTTTCAACAACGTTGAATGAATAACACCGTCTGCATTATATAGCAGGAGGGTGTATTCAGCATTAACTACCAGGTTGACCAAAAATCCCGCCAGATACACAGTATCAGGAAAATGGCGCTCAAACACTACCAGATTGGTGCCCAAACATGAATGTAGCAGGTAGGGGAGGAGACAGTAAGATATCTCGAGCCCTGCGCCACTGTCCTCTGATGTACACCTTCAATCGGGTACCAGATCCGCCCATACCTCTGCAACCTTCGCCATTAATGGCGCACCAACCCGTGGCCTTGGGAAGAACAACAAACAGTCGATCGCAACCACTTCCTGCCGAGATTCATCATCATGATATTTCGAATATGCAGGATATCAATATCCCACATGCACCCCGCGATGACCTCATTAACACTTTATATACTAGGTCATGAGCATATATCATGTCGGTGCTTTTGCTCCTGACGAAACTAGTATAAGACTTCATCATCATCATCCTCCAGCAGCATGATATCCTATCACTTGAAATATCACCCTGACGTCATCATCATATCGCAATATAGCCTTCATGATAAACGCCTTCATCGGCACAACCTGATCCATCGGAGGAACATCCTCCTGCTGAGCCTATACCAAAAGTCTGGCCGATGAACATCCTGATGACGTCATCATCATATCCTGCTGACGTCATCATCATATCCGCCCGCTGCGCACCTCCTCATATCCGGATGACGTCATCATCATGTTTGCAAATATCGGGGAACCTCCACAAGATGATCTGTGTTAGAAATATGACCCCCCCGGACCTCGATGACGTCATCATCATATCCAAATCAGGATGATATTCAGAAGACAACCGGATATTTGGAAATATCATCCTGATGCACAAATATCAGGTTGCACTGTAGCTCCACTATAAGATCAGGGCGAAATATGAATATGATGATGCTTGAAAAGATCACCCCCACTAGATAATGCATGAAGCCAGCAGGCAGATATCTCCTTGATATCAACATCATCATGATGCTGGAACAAACATATATCCGGGTGATATGAAAATATCACCCCCTCCTTCGAAAATATCATGATGCAGATAGGCAGAGAACCGGATATCACCCTGACATAAGAATGATGTCAGCATCATCAGGATGAAGAAACAACGAACATGAAGTGATACAACATCACCAGGATGATATTGACTAAGATCATCCTGACGTTCAAAATATGATGACCCTGGTGAATATCGGGTCGCACTTAGAACTCTTCAACAACATCATCAGGATGATCATAACCAAGATCACCCGATGATAAAAATATCACCCCGACGAAATATCATGAAGGCAGAAAATATGATGACCCTCGCAATATACACGGTGATAACTGGAAATATCATGATGATGATGACGACCCCCAAGGAAGAACAAGTCGGGTCGAACAACTCAAAGAATAACCCCTTCAGAATATCAGGGCAACATCATCATCATGTTTGGGCAAGGTGATAATTGGAAGTTCACCGGATACTTGAAAGATCACCCCCGCAAGCAAATCAAGGGGCACTGTAGCTCATCAGCAGGATCAGGATGATATCCAGACATCACTCGATAGTGAAATATGATGATCTTGATGAGAAACAAGCCGATAGAAAACATGATGATGCTGACCATCATCGAACACAATATGATGATGATGACCTCCTCTTCGAAGAAAATATGATGATGCAGCTGAAAAATGCTGAGGAGGCCCAAAGACTTAGAACATTTTTTGGATTCTTAGGGAAAGTGCCTGCATGAAAATTGCTCAAAAATTGTCAGTCAATTCAGGCACTAACAGTTTCCCAACAATCCTTTTGGAATGGCGAATGCTCCGAAGAGTAGTCTCCCCACCTTCACTACTACCCTTAGTTTCTAGAATAGTGTCCAATTCCAAAATTTTTATAGGAGCATCCTCCATGGAAACACCCTTCCCTTCCTTCTACTTTTTTGTCAGAGTTCCCTCCATTTCCTCCACCTTATCTCTCTTGCCAAACTTCCTTCCCTGTGCTAGAGTGACATGTTTCTGTTTTGTATTTTTAGCAGAAATGGGGGCCTCAACAGGATTTCCTTCCACCGCACTGGGGCTACGCTTAATTATATGAGTCCCTATGCAAGTTTTCACTTTTCTCTTACCCTTGTGTGAACTGCCCGGCTGTGGGTCCTCTAGAATCTTAACTTGAATGGGTTTAGTTGGACATAGGGCAAGATGGAAATGATACAGCTTCAAAATCAGGCCTTGATGTATTGGAATGAGAGGGTGATTGGCATTCTTCGTCCTAAGCTCCCTAACAGACTTGATGGAAATATCTAGCAAAGAGAGTAAAAAGAAGGGAAAGCTAATCTCAACCTTGTTCCTAAAATGATTTAAAAGAGCAAAGTGATAGTTATAGTATACTCAGAACCTTCCTTCCAGCGTGAAAAACTTCATTATCATGAGACAAATTTGTCCCCAAGGCTCTGACAATTCCTCTCATGAACCCACCATGAAGTTTCACAGGAGCCTCATCCTCACAAAAGAAGAGATTCATGTGCTCCGGGTCAGCCACTTTACTTCTACTCGAATGCTTTTTTCCTAACCAGTGGCTTGCCCAATGACCTCAAAAACATGGAATCCAATCTTCCCAATTTTGACTTCCCTAGTTTCCTCATCCCAAGTCTCCACAAACTGTCTTGACATATTTTCATCGTGACCCATCATCCCTTCAAGAAAAGGCACCACCTCAACCTCTTGGATTATATGCCAAACAATAGGATCTTGCTTGAATTCCTCAGCTGAGTTGGGTTTAATTTTCACAATGTCTCCTCCCATCATACTAGTCTGAGAATAGCTAAAGAGACTAGACTAGATTTGTTCAGAATGGAAATAATCACAATTGGCAGCCTTGAAATTAGGAAAGTAACTAGTAAAATAGAAATTATGCTAAGTTGTAGTAATGATGATGGTGCAATTATTACGGTTAAAAGCCTTAAGATCACCACCTAGATACATCTCATCGGGGGGAGTATTTAGCCACCACCTCGTGTGAAGATAGGCGATGCCAGCTGCTGTCTTAAACCAACCACAATGGATCACGAAATTAGCCATCACATCTATCCTCCATCTCCCAACCACCTGTCCACTCATCATCCTTTTTGATTTGTGAAATCCTGACCCTAGATCTCTGCCAATACCTAAGTCCTAATGCCTTTTAGCACACCAACCAAGCTTTCCCATCAATCTCCTCTTAGTACTATCATCGATGCCATTCCCTATATCCCCATGGACACCTTTTCCCCAACTTCTATTGATAGGTCCTGGTTGACTCGACCGTGGCCCTGCCACCTCATCCTGTAGGAGATTCCTGACAATCCCACCAGAAATAATTTAAAAATTTGAACTATTGTCTCTGTTTTCCCCAAAGTAAGGAACTCCCACCTGTCTCTCACCTTGGTGACACCAGAGGACAATAACCATCACACACCACTTATATTTCATGTCTCTTTCCATCTTGCTCGATCAGGTTATGAATTTCTTGAGACAAACTTGAGAAGCTTCTCTAGGACCGACATCCATCCTTACCACTTCCAACATTAGCCAAGGCATCAGCCACGTCATTTCCTTCTCTGTAGATATGAGAAATCTTATATTCCTCCAGACCATTAAGAAGGATCTTGATGTCCCCCATGATATCCTTAAGGTTCCACCCTACTTGAGAATGACCATGTGAAGCATTCACAATTAGCTAGGAGTCTCCTTCGATATGCAGCCTTTTGATATTTATGGAGATATCTAACTTGATACCCCATAGCATTGCTATGGCTTCTACTTCATTATTTGTTTTAATGCCAATCCGTCTAGCATAAGCAGTAACACACTCTTTAGTATCCTTTTTTAAGATACCTCCACCACTAGCAGCACCTAGGTTCCCTTTAGCTGCACCACCAAAGTTCAACTTAACCCACCCTTGCTGCAGTGAAGTCCATTTGGTTCTAGCCCGGGCTAACTTTTTAGTCATGTCCACCTTGTATGAGTACAAATTCTAGTTCTTTATCACGTTTAGTTCCTCTCTCCCTGGATGGCTATCAGCAACTTTAAACTGATAGGAATTGATGTTTTCAGCCAATAGCTTGACAGAACATTGAAAGACCTCCAAAGGGGTTCTACTCTTTTCCCTAAAGATTCTATTATTACATTCCTTCCACAGACTCCAAATTAGATGTGAAGGCATTTAGTTCCAGAGTTTTTTCAAGATTGGTAGAACCAGGTTAAAGGGGTGCTTCCATTCCCAAACCAACATTTCCATTTTAGCATTCAAGATCCAATTAACATTCATCTTTTGAAGAGTGAGTCCCCAGACCTCTCAAGCAAAACTATAATGAAGAAAGAGATGAGCTAAAGATTCCTCCTTAGATTCACAAAGTATACATCTAGTTGGCATAAGGAGTCCTCTCTTTTTTAGATTGTCCAGAGTCAGGACCTTATTATGCATTAAAGACCACCAAAAGAAATTAATCTTTGGAATGAGTTTAGGGAATCAAATTTTACTCCAAACTCCTCCTTCTCCATGGTTTAACAACATATTATATGCACTTTTGACAGTAAACAACCCTCTCTTATCCTTATCCCAGACCATCTTGTCTCTCTTGGTAAAAAGTGATAATCTGTAGTGTTCTAAAGATTTTGAAGCTGAACCATCTTTACCCTCTCACTGTCATTCCGAGCATAATCTAAAATCTCTTTCCAGCTCCAAAGACCTCCACCTGTCCTTATATAGTTAGCCACTTTGGGGTGAAACACCTCGCTAATCCTGCCCACTATCTGCCATAATCCAGCTCTATCAGGGGTTTATCCTTCAGCCACTGGTCTTTCAAGAAGTTGACCTCCTTACCATCCCGAATCCTCCATCTCAAACCTTGTCAGATGAGGCCTCTAGTTTTAAGAGTCCCATTCCAAATAACTGAGCCCTTGGGAAGGCTCTCCGCTAAAAAAATTCTACCTTAGTCTCCATTAAGATATTCAGCTCTCATGATGTCACCCCAATCAGTACTATTCTAGATGAGATTCCACCCTATTTTGGCTATTAGTGCCTTGTTCATCAAATGAATTCTTCTAAGGCCTAGACCCCCTTGTCTTCAAGGCTCACATACTTTCTCCTAGCTCACAAGGGCAATTCTTTTTTTCTCTTCAACCCTCATCCAAAGAAACTTCTTCTAAAAGATGTTCAATCTTATCAGCCACATTTTTAGGAATTTTGAAGAGACTTAATGCATAATTGGGCATCCCCTATAAAGAAGCTTTGAGAAGCTGAAACTTTCCAGCTTGGCTCAGGAGAGCACCCTTCCATCTTGCTAGTTTTCTCTGAATTCTTTCTAGCAGCACCTTCCATAACTCCATAGAAACTTTGTTAATGGTTAGAGGAAGGCCCAAATACATAGACATGAGACTTTCACTCAAGCAACCAAAATTCTAGTAATCTTCTACTAAAGGTTTGGCAAAGTATTTAGGAAGTAGATATGACTTTTTTCAAAATTGACACTTTGACCTAAAATTGCCTCATAGTTCCTTAAGAGTTCCTTCCACCTTCTAGCTTCCACCACTGAGGCTGACCCAAATAGTATAATGTCATCCACAAATTATTGAATCACTAAAATTTGGGCAGTTGAAGCAGGTTTTATCCTGCGAAGAGTCCCCTATGTTAACAGATTACAAGCTTTCCTCCCTAGAATTTCAGCAATCAGGATAAACAAGTAAGGTGAAAGAGGGTCACCTTGCCTAATGCCTCTCCTAGAAGGGAAAAAACCTTTTGGGGATCCATTAACAAGCACTGAGAATCTGGTTGTAGATATACACTCTTTAATTATGTTAATGATTTTTTCATTGAATCCAAATTTCCTGAGAATTCTCAAAAGAAAGTCCCAACTAACCCTGTCGTAGGCTTTTGAGATATCCAGTTTAAAAATCATACCTGGGGTATTAATTTTTTTAATAGAATGAATTATTTCATGGGTGGTTATTGCTGCATCCATGATCTACCTCCCAAGGATGAAGCCTTTCTGGGTAGGAACGATGAGTTTATCTAGCAACGGCTGCAATCTGAAAACCAACAGTTTAGTGAAGACCTTATATATCGTGTTACAGAGACTAATCGGTCTAAAATTTGCCATGGTCTGAACTTCAGTCTTATTCATGATAAGGGCTATAAAGGTGCTGTTTAGCTACCATAGGAGTCTCCCTGTCCTGAAGATATCTTGCGTGGTCAAAAAGACATCATTACCAACAATCTCCCAAAAAATCTGAAAAAAAGCCAAGGGAAACCCATCAGGGCCCAGGGCTTTGTAATCCCCCTATGGAGAACATACCCACTCTAACCTCCTCCAAGGTAATGGGTTTGGTCAACAAGTAGTTATCCTCCTTAGAGAGAATGTTAGGAATCACCTCCAAGAGAGGACTCATGTCCTCCTCTAGCTCACTTGATTGTTGTTCTACCAGCAAAGTTTCAAAGTACTCCGTCGCCATGTTGCCTATCTCTTCCTCCTCCACCAGTCTCTCTTCTTCATCTCTAAGCACTCTAATGGCATTTCTCTTCCTATGTCTTAATGTAGATTGATCAAAAAAGTAAGTGTTCCTATCCCCTTCTCTAAGCCATTGAACCTTGGATTTTTGTTTCCAGTAGACCACTTCTTCCTTAATAGTCTGGGTCCATTCCTTGGAGAGATTCTTCTCGATCAATTGCAAATCCTCAGATATGTCTCCCTAATCAATTTTACTTTGAAATTCTTTCAACTTTTCCATAATACTTTTCTTCCTACTCAAAATATTTCCAAAAGTAAATTTATTCCAGCCCTTCACCTTGTTTCTCACATTGGCCAATTTCTTAACTAGCCTGAACATAGCCGACACTTGAACTAGGATCTTCCACCAACTCAACAAGCAATCTCTAAAATTAGGATGAAGGGCCCACATCATTTCAAATCTGAATGGAAAAGGACCTTTATTACCCTTCCCAGTCTAGTTAAGCAAGAGAGGGCTATGGTCTGAACCAAGCCTGGGGAGAGTAGATAGATACAGTCCATTCATAATAGTCCAGTAGGAAGAGATTAAGAATCTGTCTAGTTTAACCTATATCAGATTACTCCCTTGTCTTCTGTTTGACTAGGTGAAGGTCTGTCCTGACAGTTCCACATCCATAAGGCCTGCATTTCCAAGAAAATCAACAAGATACAACATGCTATCAGAATAGTTTGTTAACCCCCCCTTTTATCTGAAGGGAAAAGAGGGGAGTTAAGGTCTCCTGCCACCATCCAATTAAGACTTCTATTTTTCCTAATTTTGTTCACCAGACTCTCCCAAACTTCCTTTCGGCTACTATGAGTATTGGGGGCATAAACATTAATCAATGTCCATTGTTCAAGAGGAGAGTGAAATGAGACCTCCACATGATTCTTAGAGCAAGATATGAGGTTGCCAGTAATATATTTCCTCGAAAGAGTAGCAATGCCTCCTGAGGCCCCAGTAGCCTCACTTATAGCATACTTTGCATTGGGCCAAATTTATTTAAGGGCAGACTTGAATCTTTCCTCAGTCATTTTTATTTCCTGCAAAAGAAGGATATCAACTTTATTATCAAAAATATAGTTCCTGACAAGCAACTGCTTATGAGGGTTGTTTAGCCCTCTTATGTTTCAAGAGATTATCTTCATTTCTTGGTCTGTCTAGAGGGAGCCACCAAGGTGGACTACTTCCCACTAGCAATCTCCTTCTCCATCTCCTTTTGTCTGGTCTTCATATGGGATGGCCTACCAGCCTTACTATCTCCTCCCACATCAGCTATCTTACGGCTGCTACTTTTCCCCTTCTTCTTCACAACAGTCCATCCTTCCTTGTCTTCCAACTTTCTTCTTGAACTTGCCCCCGGGGAAGGCAAGAAATTCTTCATCAGTGACCTCGTATTAGATTTGAGAAACCCCAATAGGTCCCCAGGACTACTAGCTCCATTTACCCTACTTTGGAGTGATAGAGCACTCTTTGGTGGGTTGAGATCCACTCCTATCTCTCCTTCTTCCATGGTTCCCTGACCCTCCTCAGTTACAACTGATTCTTTGATCTCATATGGATTCCCCATCTCCATATCCATCAACTTCTAACTCTCCTCCTCTGCAACAACTGTAAGTTCAACAGCTAGGTTCTCCTCCATCTGCAGTGGAGAAGATTGAGGCTCTTGATGGGAGACTGGTGCAGACTGGTCTATTTGGGTATCTTCCATGGGAGTTTCTACAGTTGCTTCCTTCCTCAGGGAAGCTGGGGGGAAGTCAACTATCTTCAAAATATCCTCCTTGAAGGGGTAATCCTCTGAGTCCTCCACCACTTATTTTGACTCTAAAGGAGGGTTACGCTTTGGGGCTCGGCACTGGGTAAAGACATGACCATCTTTCATGCAATTTTGGCAGAACATCCTAGAATTTTCATATTGAATACTCTGCATCCACTTTCCAAACTAGGATTCTAGTATAATGGAAGTTGGGAGAGCCTTCAAAATGTCCACATTAACACAAACTATGGCATAAACTAGTCTCACCTTAGCCTTCGTAACTTTATCAACAGTGACATAGTTTCTGAAGGAGTTGCCTATCCAGGTGAAGATTTCCTCATCCCAAAATTCTAGGGGAAGACTTGACAAGTAGACCCACACTAGTGTCGACTGATTGAGGTCAGCCTTGGGGTCGAAACCAAGCTTCCATTTACACAAAGAAAGGGAATGCTTCCCGGAAAGCCATGGACCACTAGTCAAAACTGAAAACATGTCCTCTTGAGAGGTAAATTTAAACAAAAACATTCCTCTTACCATAGTACTAGCTGAGATTCTCCCCTTAAGAGACCACTTGGTCATCATCTAGCGACGAACCAGGTCAATATTGGGCCTGAAGCCAAAAAACTTCCCCACTAGGGTGTTGTCCATTGATGCCACAACCCACAACACCGTCTATACCAGTAGTTTAAGTGCCTTGGCACCATCCACCTATGAAACAACTGGTTGACTACTTGAAGTCTTGGCGGTACCATTGACAGTACCCACAAGAGCTTCCGTCCACTTCTTGGGATTTGACTTCGAAGCTGAGGCCACGTGAACTCTCCAACAGCTCATGCCATCAGCTGCACCCCCTAGAGTCAAGGGAGTGGACTAAATCACGGGGCCCCCCGAATAGTCTCATTCCATTCCTGCCTAGAATGAATTCAAAATTCAAACACCGAACGAGTTGTAGAGCGAAAAAAACTTAGTTTGATGTTTTTTCTCTCTTGTTATGTATAGTTACATGATTATATTTTAGGTTGTATGTATTTTATTTTGAAGTTGCAAATAAAATTTAGTGGTTGTTTTATTTTATGGGATTTTGGAAATGTTGTAATGAAATAAAAATGTTTGGCATTTGTTATTTTATCCTTGAATAGCTGTTCAAAAAAATATATATACCTTGATGCTCAATGGTAATGTGTTTCTAAGAAAATAGAAATATTTACATTGTTGGTTTCATTTTATAGTTGCTATCTCTTTTAAAAAATATATATATGTACATATCTTGTTGTTTTCAATCAAATGTATCCAAAGAATAGAGTATAGTTGTTGCAAGTTTTTTTGTTACAAACAAAAAAATGTGCCATGGAAAATCTACATAATTTGCATTTCATTTACCTACCTGTCATCTCCTTGTCTTATAAAAAAAAAGTTATTTGTGTATGTGAGAATTAATTATATTTATATATATAAATGGATATGTATTAATTTATATATATATATATATATATATATATATATATATATATATATATATATATATATATATATATATATATATATATATATATATATATATATATATATATATATATATAAATTAAATAGTATTTTCTTAATAGCTTGCTGGAAAATTTATTGTCCTAACTATTGAAGTTGATATATATATCTATTATATTTCAAATTTGTTAAGTCTAATTGATAAAATGTGATAAATGTTTAAAAATGCTGATTTTGGTGGGCAATAATATCACAAAGTGGTATAGAACCACCAAAATAGACAAATAAATGAAAAATGGAGCGAATTCAAGTAGAGTGAAATTGTGCAGAGTAGATTAAATTCGCATCCTAGTAGAATGAAGTGCAGGAAAAGGGTTCTTGTGAGGATGAAACATTGGAAGAATGTGAACACGACAATAGTGATGGCATCCTCACAGTCGATGTAACGGAGGAAACAAGCATAGACCTAGAAATGCTTAAGGCCTTAGCCATAATTTACAGAGTTATTGGCTTGAAACAAGACATGAAGACAATCCGAACTTGGATAAAAGAAAACTGGAAAATGGTAGCCATCATCTGATTCATCTCTAAAGGATTCTTTACCATCTTATTTGAAAATTCAGAAGAGCACTCACGGATATTACAAAATTGTTTATGGAAATTGAAGGGATGGCTTATTTTCATGGCAAAATGGTGCCCTAACTTCGATTCAACAAAGACGGAGCCACAGGAAAAACCAGTTTGGATTCATCTCATAAATCTTTCGATTGAATACTGGACAAAAGAATGCCTTCACTCTCGATGAGATACATAAGGCTACCCTAGATTTGAGTCCAGATAAGGTGCCAGGCCTAGATGGGCTCCTGGCCAAACTCTTCCAAAAGTGCTGGAGTTTCATGGGCAAAGACATCCTGAAAATGGCAGAGGAATTTCGAAGATGAAGGAAGTTTGTCAGAGATCTGAAAAACACAACAATTGCGATGATCCCCAAAAAAGAGGTATCCCAATCATTTGCATATTCTAGGCTGATAGCCCTATGTAACACATTATACAAAATCATTTCCAAAGCATTATCCAATAGATTAAAAATCATACTAGAGAAGATAATCTCAGAGGAACAAAACGGGTTCACACCTAGCAAGGAAATATTAGTGAGAGGAACCTCCTGCAAAAAATAATGAAAATGCATGAAATAATAGAAATAGCAGAACACAGAAGGAATTTATTGATCGTAGGCCACTTCGAGGGGGCAAGCTCCTTTGAGAAAGCTCAATACAATAAACTCATGGATGCCATCATTGGCCTCAACACGTACTTATATACTAAGTCTAATCTAAACAACTATTGCTTCTCATTAATGTGGGATAATACAATATACTCACGGGATGACTTACAAAGCATATGCATCTAATTGTAATATACTAACAAAGTAAAGAGAAGGGCTAAACACGGGTTCTCAGCATCCCCTCCCTCTTAGAAAAGCTTTTTTCTCAAAGCGTAAGATGTGGAAATTGTTACTGAATCTGAAGGAGTGGTTCCCCTGTAGCAATCTCTGGGTGCATTCCATGCCACTGAATTAATACCTTTGTGATGGATCGGGAGCGAAGAGGATGAGTGCGTTTGTCAAGGATTACCTCTAGCTCCAAAAGGATGGATCCTTCATTATCCAGTTGTGGTAAAATAGTTTGTGCTCTGTCATTGGCGCCAAGAAATTTCTTTAGACAAGAGACATGAAATATTGGATGAACACAGGAAGAAGGAGCCAGCTTATGATCCCTAATCTGATCCTAGGTGCGGAGAACCATGTCGAATGCCTAAACTCATGAATTGCTAAGGGAGTATGGAAGGAGTGCTGGCAGTGCCTGACCATAGACTGCTTCATATGGAGTCATGTTAGATGCAGTGTAGTAAGAGGTATTGTACCACCATTCAGTGAGAGGGAACCACTTTACCCACTGATGCTATTGTTCTGAGGTATCACATACAGCCACAATCTATTGAATTGCCCTATTCATTCCCTTCCAAAAGAAGTGACGCCATGCTCACTCATAAGTTTTGAGGACCCCAGAATGCCCTACTGATGGAGAAACATAGAGTTCATAGAAGACAGCCTACATGATAGATTCTAACCAATTTGGAATAAACATAGAAATAGCTGAAAGAGAAGCTTGGTCATCACATGTGTGAGAAAGAGAATCCACCACAATATTGTCCTTACCCTTCTTGTAAGTGATCTCATAGTCATAACCCATGAGTTTGCTAATCCATTTCTTTTGTGTTGGGGAGGAGACCCATTGTTCTAGGAAATATTTTAGGCTCTGGTGAGCCACCCTGATACAAAAATGATTCCCTAATAGGTATGGCTGCCACTTCTGTACTGCATGCAAAATAGCCATCATTCGTTGTAGAGCTGAAGGAGTAGTGGAGACCATAGATGGTTGCATCTGAATGGAGTGAAGTTGAGTGATGACACCATGTGAATTCTTCTTAAGAAGCTTTTCCAGGTGATGTGAACTTATGATGCTGAGAGACCCCAGTTGTAAGCCTATCAATGTGTGTTTGTGCCCATTGTCTGAAAACTGCATCCAAATTGCAACAAAATCCCATAAGATGGGTCCAAGTGTGCGTAACCATTGGGCGCCCAAAACCACATCACATCCACCTAAGGGAAAGACAAACATGTCGGAGGGTAGGTTATAATCTCTAATAGAGATACAGACATTGTGACACTTCCCTTTGTAAGTTAATGTGCCCCCATTGGCAATCATGACTTCAAAGTTTAAGCAAGGATGAACAAAACAATCAGCTTATTTGGCTATTCAAGAGTCAATGAAGTTATGAGTACTACCAGAATCAATGAGTATTGTAAGAGGGAACTTCTTAAAGTAACCCTTGACTTGCATGGTTTGTGGGGTGGTGACTCCTACCACAGCATGGAGAGAGATCTCTGGGTGGTCTTTCAGAGAAGTAGGGTCAACAGGCGATTGTTGAGTTTCAACCTGATCAGCTACTGTATCCTAAGCATCTGCATAAACTTCAGTTTCAGGCAGAGAATCCACATCCAAGAGATAGAGATTTTACTCAACATATCTATGTCCCCGAGTGAATTTGTCATCACAATTATAACAAAGCCCTTTTTCTCTACGTGCCCACATCTTTGCTTCAGTCAAATGCTTGATAGGAGTGGTTCTAGGAGTTGGCATTATTTGAGGGCTTTGGGGATTCATACTTTTGAATGGAACAAAACTGGATTTGGAGCATTGTTGAGTTGTGATCTTGTCCTTTGCCAACTTAGCCAACCCTAAGGCTTCCATCATTGTGCTAGGACAGAACATTTTAACCTTAGAGCAAATTGCATCCTTCAAACCAATGACAAAATAACTCCTGAAGAAGTCATCAGACAATCCCTCTATGTGATTGGCTAGTTTTTCAAATTCTGTCTAATATTCTCTCACAGAGCCTATTTGGCATAGTTTTGTGAGTGCTCTTGTGAAGTCATCGAAAGCACTAGGGCCAAATTGTTGCAAAATGAGTTTACAAAAATCTGCCCATTTTGGCTCTTCATGAGCTTTGATGTACCAACAGAACCATTGAAGGGCTTCATGTTCCAAATGAAAGGAGGCAAGTGGGACTTTGTTGACATCAAAAGTATTATATAGACTGAAATATTGTTCTACCCGGTATATCCATCCAGTCAGATCATCACCATTGAAGCGAGGAAAATCAAGCTTCGGTCCACAAAAATTGCCAGAAGAATAAAACCCAATATCTACAGAAGACTCTGGCTGCTGTCTATTGTTCATGGCTAAATGCTAAAGATTGAGGATAAGAATTTTTTCATCTAGATATTGGAGTTTGGTCTTGGGGCTACAAGTTCATCCTCCATGTTTTTTGCTCCTGCGTGGGTGACAACCATAACCATGATTTTTTTTTTGGGAATGGGTAGAAAAATAAAAACAAAAACTTTTTTAGGAAAGGAAAATTTGGATTTGGGAAAAACTCTGATGGGTAATTGGAGTTTGACTAGGTTTTGGACACTTTCTGAGGGATAGGGAAATAGAAAATGGGGATTTCAGAAGCGGGGTGAAAGAATGGGAAAATTTGTCTAAGAGGGACAAAGGAGCAGAAATAGAAAATGAACACTATGGCAAAATTTGAAGGTGATTGGGTGAGAATCAAAGAAGTTATGGAAAACCCTAAAAATAGACAAATGTGGGATTTCTGGCTTTGATAAGTAGAATTTGGGATAGGGTCCTCAAGGAAGGAAATATGCAAAATGGAATTTTATGGGTTCTAGTTAATTTTT
The DNA here is from genome assembly GCA_027924645.1 of Cunninghamia lanceolata. NCBI lineage: Eukaryota > Viridiplantae > Streptophyta > Pinopsida > Cupressales > Cupressaceae > Cunninghamia > Cunninghamia lanceolata. The sequence goes on from BSBN01001450.1 coordinate 1,297,093, forward strand.
AGAGGAAACGAAGCTAAAGCAAGGAAGATATGGCAAAAAAACAAGAATTTTTTTACTTCTTTTTTTGCTTTTTCCAGTTTTTTAATTTATTTTCTTTTTTGGAAATGATCTGCAATGGCTCTGGACAGATTCAATCTACGATTTGTCAGCTGGCAATAGATATGGACCCCAGGTATGTTCAACTTCCTAAAGGTTTAGGGGATTCACTCAGCTACCAATGCTATCTAATGGCTTGCATATTGGGGCAGTACCTGTCACTCCACGACTCAGGTAAAATTGATAGCCGCTTTGCCACAAACTATAGCTCTTGGTTTACCTCACGGATGGGAACTAGTCAATCAGGTAGGGGCTGTTGCCCTTTTCATTGGCAGGTCCTCTCAATGGGCCAGCTACTTCGGGTTTCCTGTGGTACTCCTCACAATGAGTTTTAGGGCTATGCCTAGGCACTTCCCATAGTTAAGCAGATAGGGATTATTCCCTAATCCAAACCTGCAATTGAAATGAACAATACAGATGCAAATAAAAAAGAACTACTGCAATAATCACAATGCCTGGAGGCCACTACGAAAAAAAATTTGGCAAAAATTCCACCCAGTGAGCCCAAGAAAGCACTCTAATACCAGATGAGAGGAACCTCCTGCAACAAAATGATGAAAATACATGAAATAACAGAAATAATAGAACACAGAAGGAATTTATTGATCGCAGGCCACTTCGAGGGGGCAACCTCCTTTGAGTAAGCTCAATACAATAAACTCATGGATACCTTCATTGGCCTCAACATGTACTTATATACTAAGTCTAATCTAAATAACTATTACTTCCCATGAATGTGGGATAATACAATATACTCATGACATGACTTACAAAGCATATGCATCCAAATGTAATTTACTAACAAAGTAAAGAGAAGGGCTAAACATGAGTTCCTAACAATTAGATAATATTATTACAGCCATAGAAACTATTCATTCAATATCCAAATATAAAATATCGAGCTTGATCACCAAACTAGACATAAGCAAAGCTTACAACTGGGTTCATTGGGACTTCTTAGAAGAACTAATGAGGAGATTTGGATTTGCAAAGGAGTGGATAGACATGGTACACCACTGTATATCGAGCCCGCGATACTCCATACTAGTCAATGCCACAATGTGTGGCTTCTTCAAAGGAAAAAATAGGCTTCACCAAGGCGACCCACTGTCCCCATTCTTGTTCATAATCATGGCGAAGGCCATGGGGAGATTCATCAAACAATTGTGAACGGAGGGCAAATAGAAAGGGGTCAAAGTGGCGGAAGGATTGAAACATGTTTCCCACCCCCAGTTTGCAAACAACACACTATTGTTTGGGGAAGCCACTATGCGTGAAGCTAAGGTAATCAAGATGGCTCTAGATGAATATGTAAAAGCGTTTGGACAAATTTTTAACAAAGATAAATCGAACATTTTCTTTTTCCACACTAACACAAAGACCTGTAGGAAAATAGAAGAAATATTAGGTTTCAACTCTACCCAACTACCTGCAAAATATTTAGGTGTTCCTCTCTTTACTGGCATCGGGAAATCTAATTATTGGAGGGATGTCGCAGATAGATGTAGGGCTAAAGAAGAAGGTTGGAAGGCCAAATGGCTATCTCTAGCCAGGAGGATAACCATGATTAAATCAGTACTGTTTGTTGTCCTGATTTATCTAATTTCATGTCTGGGATTGACAAACAAGGTGGCTAAGGATATGGAGGGGTTAATGAAGAAGTTTTTATGGGAAGGCGGCAAATCAGAAAAATGGGTCCCACTGCTCAACTAGGAAGTAGCCTGCAAAGACAAAGATCATGGGGGTGTGGGATTAGGAAACTAGATAGACAAAACAAGGCATTGGGAGCCAAGTTGATTTGGTTTATTTATAGGCACCCTGAAAAGCAGTGGTGCAAACTCATGAGAAGAAAATATCTTGACGATGAAAACTCTAACTGCATATTAACCATGGAAAATTTGAATGGGGGTTCAGCAATCTAGAAATTTATATGGAACTGTCAAGATATCATCACTGACCATCTAACTTGGAAATTTGGTAATGGGGCTTTTGCGGACTTCTGGATGGACTCATGGAATGGACATCCTGCCCTGTCAGAAATCTTCAGGAATAAAGAATGGCTAGAAGAAATCAAAGCTAAACATGGCTCAAAAGTAGCTGATTACGTAAAACCACCTGCTAAAGGAGCATTGGGCAAGAGGGAATGGATCGAATGGAAGGATTGGGATATACCGCAAGAAGATATTAAGCAACTAAAGGAATTGATGGAGGCAAGGAAGATCACAATAACAAAGGTTGAAGACAAAATAATATGGGCAGGTTCTAAAATGGGAGAATACACAGTCAGGTTAGGATATGCCATTCAGGTGGCTAAGTTCTCGAATAAAAATTGGCCTATACAACATTGTTGGGACAAAAAACTCCTTCCCAAATCTAGTCTGTTTCTATGGATGGCACTACACAAGCGGATTCTAATGGGTGATAGGCTCAGCTCAATTGGAATCCATGGACCAAGCATGTGCCTGTTATGCAAACAAGATGGGGAGGATGCCAATCACCTACTCTTAAATTGTTAGTATGCCTCAAAAAGTTGGGAATGGCTACTAAACTCCTTTAGCTGGTTGACCCCTAGATAGAACAATTTACTGGATTTTGCTCTTAGCTGGCCGCAGGAGAGGAAGTCTAATACATGGGCAGGAGCCTAGATTGGTGCCCCCTCCATGGTGGTCTAGTTACTCTAGAAGGAACGGAACCAAAGGATATTTCAAGACGTCAGTTTGCCAATGGAGGAAACCATAAAAAAGTTTGAATCTGGGCTATGCAAATTACTTAACAATAAATAGTTTTAAAATAAGGAGGTCTACCATTCCAATTGGGATATAGAACTATAGAAGAAATGGGCAGCACTCAGGGTCCAAAACTCTAATTTACAAAGGAAGGAAGAAAGAACAAAAGATAGATGGATTCCCCCATTAGAAGGGAGAGTCAAGATTAATGTAGATGGGGCCTCGAAGGGCAACCCAGGAGCTATGGGAATTGGATGCCTCATAAGGGATTGCAATGGAAATTGTGTATGGGCTCTTGCAAAGAACATCTGCTCGACCTCTAACAATGAGGCTCAGCTGGAAACCTTGGTCAATGGCCTACATCTATGCTTGAACAATGGTTTCTAGTATATACTGAGTTTCCAGTTTGCAGTACGAAACAACCACATTCAAAACTGGAAACTCAGTATATGGCTCAAAGAAATTATTCGACTGTTGGGTAAATTATCAGCCTTTTCTATAAAACATGTTTACTAAGAAACAAACATTGCAACAAACTTTCTTGCCAACTTGGGTGTCTAAAACCCTGTCACAGGAGCTAATCAAATCTTCAATGGTGATCTGATTCCTGACGAGTTCAGACTTATATTAGAAAGAGATCTGAAAGAAAGTTCGCAATAAGGTCTAGCTCATGTAAGGAAAGATCACACTTGGTCAGATTCAGGATGGTTGATCGATGAATCAAAATCTACACATAATCTCTGTAGGATGAGAAGGGAGATTTAGATACACACAGACTAGATAAGAATAGATTTGAGCCTGGAATCCTGAGTTTACACTGAAGTCTAGACGCCTATTTAATTCGGCATTCGCGATGCATCTCCACTTATCTAAGCTATGGCTAATGCTTTGGGAATTTATTGCAAATGCACATCCGAGACCAAGCAAGAACATATAGCATATCTGTTTGACAAAGCCATGGATCGTGAGAAGGAGGCCATTGCCAAAGTCATTGGTAATGTTTTTTGGTCTGCGGAGCACATGCACGATGGTTCTGTGGTGGAAAGGTTCTTAGTCATCTACTCTCAAGCAATTGGGGCTTAAGTGTGGGGTATTGGTCTTATGAGGAGAATGCTTAAAGAAGAGTTGTATGACTCAGTTGTTCGCGCTATTGTTCATCTTGGACTAGATCCGATTAATGGTAGGGTACTGCAAGTCTTAAACCTGCAAGAGGAAGGAAAAAAGACTAAGCTACAAAAGGCCTGGGCACTGTACAATAAAGGGGTGGAGAAGCTCAATAACATGGATGAGTTCTTCAATTTCATCCAATCCAATCCTGGTCTAATGAGCCACAATGTAATAGCTAAGCTTTATGAGGTGGCTGAGGGACTGCATTATTCATTGATGCCTCCCTCAATCCTTTTGTATCTTTTTCTAATTTTCATATAGAGGGAGCTATCCCCATAATGACAACATTTACCTAGCAAATATATATATATATATATATATATATATATATATATATATTCAGTGTGTATATATAGTGCTTGTAGCAAACCATATATATGTTTAAAAAAAGGGGGGATTTCAAATAGATATATATGCAGTGTATATACTTCAGTGGAAGCTTTATCTATGGCTGCCATGGACTTTTAACCTGCAACAAAACAAGTAGAGAGAAACAATGAGGAGAATGAAAAATAGAGAAAAGAGAAATAGAAAGAATAGAATGAGAGGAAGAATATAGGGTTAGGGTTTTGTTATTTTGCCTCTTCATAAGGAAATGATTTTCTATTGGGAGAGCTTTTAGGTTAGTGAATTTTAAAATTAGAATTTATTTATTTTCCCTCTCCCTTTTATTTTGGGAAATTTCTCATTGTATTTAAATATTTGAGAAAGGGGATAATTCTTACTCAAATGTGAATCTTATTTTAGTAAATTATGATTGTTTGATGTCATTATATTTATTTATAAGTATGGAGATTAACTTTTGATTTATTTATACTAGATTTTAATGCTAACTAGAAATTTAATATTGTAATGAGGAGTTTTTAATTTAAATGTCTAATTATATTTATGGATCATGTAGTTAGCATTTTATGTGGGCTTTTTCCATCCTTTTTATGCCTTTTAATTTTTAGGATTCTAAATTATTTTTTTTATAAGTGGGTTTTGATTTATTTGATTTGGAAATCCTTTAAATTGTCTTATTATTGCCTTTTCAATTTTTATGGGTTGGGGAAGATTGATGTATTTTTCTTTTGAGAATATTATATTTAATACTTTTAGAGGGGTTATATTATTGTATTATGATTTATTTAGGTAAGGTGAGGTTATTACCCTTAAGTCCTCTAACTTTGGGGAGATTATCTTTGACTTGTTGGAATAAATTTAATTGTTTGGATTATATTTATTACCTGGTCTTTATTTTATGGGGTTAATTATTTAATTGTTTTATTTAATTTAATTTTCATTTAATTGGACAGCTAATTTTAATGTTTATTAGATGATTTAATTTAACCCTTAATCTATTTTTTCTCATAAACATATTAATGGGAAACTTTTTTTAAATTATTTATTTTGAACGCTAATAAGGCGTTTTGCTGCCAGATTTTTCCAAGAAATTATGGTTATTTATCTTAGCAACTTTACCCCTTTTGTTGAGTAATGTTTTAATGTTTCTACTAATTAGATGTTTTGTTTAAGTGGTTATTTAATTTTTTTATGAAATTAGAATTAGGCTTTTGATTTCGACTCATATCGAAACCCTGTCACTCACCTAGGATAACTTAGGGTTTTGATCAATCAATCCTAACCCTAATGGTGATGCTTCTCGCATTGCATTGACCCCCTTAGTCAGCTATCATCATACAGGGGATTGTGCTTGTAATCACATTACCTCGAATTTGACTAACATGTTTATGCCTTATGCATATTGCCACCGAGCAAGCTGATGCGTGCTAGGGGGTTTCTAGGGATGCGTGGAAATTTTTTGATATTTCATGTCATGACCACATGAAAAATGTGTCATGGCCACATGGGAAATGTGGGCATGGCATCAACAAATTACAGTTATTAAATGCAATTATGAGAGTATGCTCACAGAGGATAGAATTAGTCATATCTTTGAAGAATAAATAAGGACCGTAGAACAATATGATCTTTGATGTTGATCATATTTGATGCTTGCAGACATTCTTAGTCACTTGGAACTATGATTCACATTTGTAGTACCTACCAGTGATATGTTGTACATACAGATCATAATGATTTATTTCATGGTGACATTGTCTCATCTTGTGGAGTTTTATGTTTATACCATTGCTCTTTCTATCATGCTTGTGAGTTAATGCCTTATACAATGGCAGTGCCATAGGAAAGTTACACAGTTGAAGCATGACAATCACGGAACAATCCTATCAGAGTTAATACTTTTTGTAATGACAGTCCTGGTATAATTTAATGAGCAGGGCTTACTAACACAAATGCATGGATATAGTATTCTGATCCTGATAGTGTTATTAGGGCAGGACAATAGACTCTGCACCCTATGTCAGCATTCTTGAAGCTTTGAACCAGGGTATGAATTCTATCAAACTATATTTGGATTGTCATCAAGTTATGTAATTACAAAGTGCCCTGGTAGACAAGGATGCCTAATTTGTAGGAGACTAAACTTTATGACATAATGTCTCTTAGAAAAGTGATCTAGTGGTTAGGATAGTATGGTCATTGATGAACAATGATTTGAATTGTGACTGCTTTGATCCTTGATGTCACTTCACAAAGTGTTTGTTGATTTTTTAGAGGTATAAGTATGATTTTAAGTGCAGACTCCTTAATCTTTGCCAGCATGTTCCCCATCTCTAATATATTGTAGTGACAGTATCAGGATAGTGAGGTTTATGAGGTTATGTCACTGAAGTTCTTGACCATATTAAGATAATGGTATTGTCTTGTTAATGCTCTCATTACAGTTGGAAGGTGTAAAACCAGACTATATAACTTGTGAAATAGGGTATGGCATTCAAAAAAGTGGACAAGTGTAAGAAATTGAAAAGTTGCAATCTTGAAATGCTACACATGTTGCAAAAGGTGTACAATGTTCATCTATTTGCACATCATAGAGGTTTCATGTTTTACATATTCTTGGTAAGGATGTGGTAAGATATGCTCATGTTAGCAGGATGTCTTCATGCTTGTCTTAGAATGGTCTCAGACTACTCATTGTTGTCAAAGGGGGAGCAATAGGTGCAAGTTTCATGAGGTTGTTTCAAGTGAATCTGCAGGTAAGAAGTGGTTTATCTTCAAAGGGGGAGATAAACTAGAGGACAATCATGTCTCATTACATAGAGGACAACATTTGTTTGGTCTATGAACATGTTTTTGACAGTAAACAACAATAAGGGACAGTCACATGGGTCTCTGGTTTCAGGGGGCATTTGTAAATTTGTTTCTTTTAGACATGCATCCATTCTTGTTTCTTGTTGTTAGAGTTATTCTCTTAATGGTGATTGTTGTTCAGTTTATGAAAGTGTATATTTCTTGTCTTCAATACTCACAAGTGCACGATCAATTAGTTAAAGATAGTTGAATATAGTAAGTCCATGATTTGTGTAAATGCTTGTGATCATGGATAGGAGGGCAGTGTAGTGCCAGTGATATCAACCTCTGATTTGTTGCCATCTCCATTTCCTCACACCCTTTGCCATTGATGTCAAAGGGGGAGTGAGAGAGTGAAGAAGAGTTTTTTCCATCAATGAAAAAGGGAGAGATTGATGGAAGTTTGTCATTGATGTCAAAAGGTGTGTAGTGCCTTCATGAGGTTTGGTGTGTGATGTCACAAGTTATTTGGATGACATAGTGTGATTTGGATGACATAGTGCCTTCATGAGGTTCACAATGCTTTGGAGTTGAGTTAGGTGATCAAGGTTTTGGTGATTAGATGTGTTTCTTGGAGATGCCTTCCATATGTATGAGTTGTCAAACCATAAGCCTTTATCAGGATTTGGTCTCAAGATTCCCATTGCTACATTAGGATGTTGTTTTTCTTCACTATGCATGCCTTCAGGATGTTGTTTAACTTCATATTTCAAGACCTTATTTATCATGCTTGCCTTCATGCTTGTCTTACATATGTTATCATGTTCAAGGTGTTTGATGCTACCAAGGGTTATTGTTGTCACAAAGACAACATGGTTGAAGAAATTCTCATACTTCATGTTTCACCATACTTTGTGATTCAGATAATCATGACAAAATGTCACAGCTTGATATAGATTTTAGAGATCATTTACATCCATGGTGTTTGCAGCAAGGAGGTTACATGGTGTTTAGATTATGTCTTCATTGGATTGGTGTATCATGCTTAAGGGGTTTGGAAGCATTGCAAGAAGGTGTTACAAGTCATTTTTATTCTTAGTTTGTTGTTTGAAGTTTAACCAAAGTCCTAAGAAAGATTTTTCAAGATCTAGGGTTTAGTGATTGAGTTTTGTTGAAATCCTAAAACCTAAGTGAAATTCTAAAACCCTAAAGCATAAAGCATAAGGCATAAAGCCTTGTCCATCATGATTTTTATCTTTTTATGCAGAGACTTGATATTGCAGGTTAAAATCAACTTAAGTAAAGACTTAAGGGTGTTAAGGTCATGGGGATACTGGCCCCTCGACCTAGTGGAACTTGTTGGAACCTAAAATTGCATAACATTTTTTGCAAAAAAAATTAGGTTTCCATGTGAAAAATATAAACTATAACTCTTAGAAATACACTTGTGCAATCTACCCGAGGAGCTTTCTTTGAGGGATCATAATTTGGAGCCTACTCATTTTCATGCAAAACCACTTTGTAAGAATTCTTACCTATCATATGTGAACACACATATCTGATTACAGCTTCCTATGACAAGATTTGACTAAGTTTTGAGGAGTCGATTTGAAGGGTTTTGGTAAAATTTGCAACCTGCACAATGTGAAATCAGCCCAACAAGCCAACTTTGGATGCTGATATCTAGTAGCTGAATGATGATCCTGACAAACCAATCAGTGTTTTGTATTCCCCTCATGATAATGTACTTTCATACCAGTTCTTAGAACCCCAACATCTCATTTGCTATTTTTTCAAAATCAAAAGCAAATGTAAAAAGTTCAATTTTCACATCTGTATTTCCAGAAAGTTGCAGAGAGGTCAACTTTGGCCCTTAATATTTCATGATAGAAGATGTCTGGTGAAGAATCCTCTTGCACACATGCTCATCAATCCTAAATGAGCTAAACCCTCCAGCTACAACTTCCTAGGAAGAGATTTAATGGTTTTTTAAAATTGCAAGTTGGTGAGCTCTAATCAGGTTGTGACAGGTGCAATTTTCAAGAAGGTTACTTTGGAGGCTAATATCTAACAGTTGGGTGATGTTCATAACAAATTAATTAATGTCCTAGATTCTTTCCATATTAATGTGCTTTCATGCTAATTCCCAAAATCCCAGCACTTCAGTTGATATTTTTTCAAAATCAAAACCAAATGGGTTTTACACAGTTTTGTGACTGCATTCCCAGGTAGCTTCAGAAAGGTTGACTTTGGCACCTGATATTTTGTGAAGGAAGAGGAATGATGAAAAATTCTTTTGCACACGTGTTCATTTGACCTAAATGAACTAATCTCCAAAAGGGCAGCTCCTTAAAATTAGGTTTGATTTTTTTTCAAAGAGGTAAGTTGGCAAGTTTTAGTTGAGTTTAAACATGCATAAAAACATGCTGACTGAGGTACTTTGACTGTGAGAAGCTTTAAATCCTAATAACTTCATCCCAAACCATTTGTTGCGTTGAATTCTTAGGTCAAAAATCTACAAGTTTGTGCATTTTCATAGCTATGGGAGAAGTTTTGATTAGTTTTTTAGGCTAATTCTGAAGGCTACTTGGCATGTTTTGACCACTGTGCAAGGTGTCAAAAAATGGATTTTGGTGACAACCCAGTTCATGTTTTTACCCCAGGAACATATTGAGGTGGTGTTGGATCATTCAAGACAAAACTCGTTACAAAATGGAAAAAAAATTTAGTCGGGCCCACATGGGACCTGACTTGTGTCACACAAGTGTTGCCAATTAAATGGTGCAAAGGGAAATTTTCACTTGCATTCAAGATGCTGTGGAAAAATAGGAGAAAAGCAAGGATAATAGTTTGATGCAAAAGGATCCATATCCAAATCATGATAAAATATGTAGTCAACTATGAACATATTAACTCAGATTTCAGGCACATTTTAGTATAGAGTTAACAAGAGGGCTTGAATTCTCAGTTGTATTCATTAAAATTATATCCCATATCAAGGAGTTGCTGATCAACCATAGCTGGTCATCTTTGCTTAAAATTCCTTAAATTCTTGTGAAATTTATCAATCCTATTGTTGGGGCAACACACAAGAATGGAAATGTATTATTCTTTTACATCCTTCCCATGTATGAAACTTTGAGAGAATTATAGTAATGGTGAACTCACTTCAGCCTAATGACAGCTTAAGAATGAGGAATATTATACTCACCGCTCTTATTGTAGAGATAAGTATCATCGAAGATGATGTGATTTTCATGATTGATTGACAAAAAGAAACCCTAAAACCAGTGCTGCAAATATTTATCAGGGAGAGAAACAAACATCGAAATGATTGGTTTATGAGTTTCTTTGATGTCCTGAAAAGGTTAACTATCAAGGAAAGACATTGATTTCGGCAAGAGTACATATGTCAAAGTGAAGATTTTAACTTATACCGATCCTGTAAGTCATACCAATTGATATATGTCGTGGAGACATGCATAATCAGAGCAAATTCTTTACATCTCCCTAACTATGAGGGTCCTTCTGGTGATGGTAGAGTGAATATTATTTCACTAAAAACAATCGGTACTTTAGGAGATGTCAAAATTACTTTCTGTCAACATTATGGAAAAGGAATTATTTAGATGTGAGGACGGGTAAAATATTGTTCCATGAAGGGAGTTATTTTTTACTAATGTTGAAAAAGCAATTTATATGCTGAGGGTGAAATATTAAAATAAATTGTGCAAAGTGGGGATTTTATGGATTTGTAAAATACTTTCAAACCAAATATGAAATATTTTCACCACAGGGAATACAAGGATGCAATTCTGGGTAAAACGTTATCCATTAAAAATGATAAATATTTCAAGTGCTCGAGAGATATAATTTATATGTCCAAGATGAAATTGGCAAAGTGAAAAGTTTGGGAAGATGAAAAAGATTTTTACCTAAACTATATGAGAATGTATACAATTAAGGGTAGAATATTTCCAACAAAGATGAATATAAGCGTGGATACTATTATCTAATGAAGATTAATATTCATGAAGAATGGAATATAGGCAAAATGAAGACAAACCCTAATGAGGGTATTATTTCAATAATACACTTCACAATGTTACGCTGATGAGTGAAATATTTCTACTCCAAAGATTAAGTGAGCATTACCTTAAGAGATTGATATTGACGAAATTATTCACCGGATGAAAGGAGATAATTCAATATTTAAAGGACAAAAGGCTAATGTTTTATATTTTGTATTAATAAAATTGTTATCCTTCACAACAAATGGAGAGACGCATAGGATGGCGAGTAAGAGGTCATAACCCTATAAGATATAACGTATATATGCCAAATCAAATCGAAGAAAGGAAAAAATTAGTAGGTAGTATATTAGAAAAACATCATGATCAGAAGTAGGAGTTAGATAAATGGATGGATTGATCAGTTGCCAAAATAAAGCATTATGCTGTATATTGTAAAATCTTTTAAAATTGTATAATGGAGAATAATACATAAATTGGTGATTTAATATTAGTGTCTATTGTTTGTTGAGCTGAACAATTATTTGGTTGTCTCCACATTGTTATTTCTCTCTTATTTGAACCTGAGTTTCCAAGTTGATATTTCAGTTTCATCGAGACACACTTACTATTTTTGTGTAATCAAATTAATTGGTTTATATTAAAGAATTAAAATCCTTTTAATTGATTACAGTAACTTGGAAGTACCATTTGAATTAGTAAGAAGAGCCATATAATTGACAAGATTGCCATATTATCTCCAACTTGATATTGTCTTGTTATTCAAATTGAGGATCTACTCCATTTATCAATACACACCTACTGTCATTGTGTGATTCTATTGATTGGTTTCTTCAAGCAAGGATTAAAATCCTTTCAATAAGTCATAGTAACCTAGTAGAATCGAGTGGATCAATAAGTAGAGTCTGTCAGTCACATTCTTGTATGTTTATACAAGGTATAAACAAACACAAGTGCCAAACAATTAGAATTGTAACCAGTAAGTAAATCATATATCATATACACCTTGACTCCATTAGCCCAATAGAAATAGGCACTGGTCATACCAATTCCACACTAGGATTCCATAAAATCTTATTCAAACAATTACATCTCAGATCTTAGTATTAGGATTAGAAGTAGTTTACAAGCTCTCATCTATTCCACACACTTTGCCACTGTGGATAGAATCAACTCAAACATATTCATTCAATCTGCTTTAGCTATTAAGGTTTACTAGCCTAGGTCTAGTAGAACCTAAAGTACAGGGAGTCATCAACCCTACAGGTTAACATTGTTTCCTTAGTTAAAAAATGTTGCAAATCTAAGCATAGAGTCTAGGATCCTCTTAGGACTTGTAACCTGCATTTTTTTGGACCTAACAGAATTGGCGAATCCACTGGGGACTAATTCAAAATTTGGTTAAAGATCATCTCATTATAGAGTCAGTGAAGTTTTAAATTCAAACATAAATCGGTAACTCTGCTGGCAAGGACCTAGAAAAATAATATTCATTCCTCTTTTGAAAAGAGGTGGCGACTCTATTAAAAGGAACCTGAATGAAAAATATATTTGGAACATCTATATTTCAAAGGATGCTACAGATTTTTTTTTAAATATGAATTCTAATATGTCTAATGCAAATGGCGGTGCCCTTAATATATATACTTCTGAAAGAGAATGGAGAGAGATAAAAGAAAATTTAGAATGATTAATGGAGGAAATACGAAGGCTTAGGTCAACAAAGGAAAAGGAAGAATTGACTCGACGGCTACTACAATTGAAAGCTGAGTTTTTTTCAAATACATCACAAAATATGCCATTCTACGACAAGGATGAATTTGTAAATGCAAGTAGACCATGGATCCCACAAGTGCCTTATAAATATGAAATTGTTCATTATGCACAACAAAACATTTATTTACCACAAGCCTCATACCAAATAAATGCTTATCCCGTATTCCCCAAACAAAGATAAATCATCTACTAAAACTCATATTGCTCTCCAAACTTTGTCTTAGCCATTGATAAACCATTTAACTACAATAGTATCCAAGGCTACCCAAATCCTTATCCCTGTGAGCTGATAGAATTGCTAAAACATATCCCTAAATTTCATGGAGAATGGTGTGAATTGACTCATAATCATGTACAACAATTCTAGGATTTCATTTTGGACTTTCAGATTTTTCCAGAAGATGTCATTATGAGGTGTTTTTCAAGATCTTTAAGGGATGACGCAAGGGAATGGTTTATAGGCTTACCTATGCAAAGTATCTCTTCATGGGAAGATCTCAAAAAACTATTCCTTACCCACTACAATGACTATTAAGAAGATGAATATGGAGAATCTGATCAAGCAATGTAGCTAGTAAATGGGACATATGCAAGTGAAATTTTTCATGATAATGTTTCAGATTTAAATAAGGAAGAAGTTTTAAAAGATCAATTCTTCACCTGGGATCATGATTGCAATTATCAGAATTTTGCACAAGACTTGGAGCCCCAGCATATACCTGAAAATGAGAGTAGTCTTCAAAATATGGATGTTCCTTTTGTCCCAGCCCACCCACCGCAATACATGAATCAGTAGTTTAGAAAGGAGGAGGATGATTATTTTCAACAAAGAAGACAAACTCTTGATGAAGAGGGTATACCAGAACAAGAATTCCAAGTGTTTTCAAATCCATGCTATCCTAAGGATGAAGCATTTTCAAATAATCAAGGTGATATGTCAACTTGTGAAAGAAATGATTATGTTGATGAAACAATTATATCTGATTGTAATGAACTTGTGTATTGTGGTGATGAGGAAAGGGATAAAGAAGATGTCAGCAATGGGACGGATGAAGAAATATGCTCACTCAACAGTGAGCAAATTTCAAATTTACTAACCATGGAGTATTAGAGATATGCACATGGGGATGATTTGTAAGTTTCATGTCCAACATACATATGCTTTGACAGTATGGATACTTTGCATGATAGTAGACCACATGATTGGTGTGAAAGGACAGTATCAGGACCACATTCAGCTGAGATAGAAACAATTAGTGATTGTAAATTCGATAGCAGTGATTATCCAAAGATAAATGCTTCTATTGAATCTTGTGATAATTGAGTCTCAAGATCACAATTGTGTGGGAAAGTTACTTGTGATGCTGAAAATAATAGTGATGCTTTTTCATTGGATGATGCCAAGACTCAAGAAAATAAATATCAGATGCAAATTGATTTCTTCTTCTTCCCAATTCAGATAGAGAACCATCATTTGGAAGATTACAGCAAATACAGTTGCATAAAATATCACACAGAGATTTGGTCTAACCTATCATACAAGTGTAAGGTTATAAATGGTTTTCAGATGCATAATGATGAAGAATATACCAGCATCACTAAATAGTTAAATATGGATATGTCCAATCATGCAAACTTCAATAATATGTTCAAATTGGTTTCACTACAGCGTGACTAGAACAAAATTTTTGATAGAGGAAAACATGGGTTTTTCTTTTGGCATCAAGCCATTAATTGAAGTGTGATTTTTCAAAACATATCAAGTTAGGGCAGAAGTGATATTTGGACTCTATTTCCCAATGGAGTAGGCACCGGTCTACTCCCCAGAGATCTAGAATATTGCTATGCCCACAAGGGGCATACATCCCCAAACAAAGCCACTGCTGGAACCTAAAATTGCATACCAATTTTTGCAAAAAAAATTAGGTTTCCATGTGAAAAAAATTAACTATAACTCTCTAAAATACACTTGTGCAATCTACTCGAGGAGCTTTCTTTGAGGGATCATAATTCGGAGCCTACTCATTTTCATGCAAAACCACTTTGCAAGCATGCTTACCTATCATATGTGAACAGACATATCTGATTATAGCTTCCTGTGACAAGATTTGACTGAGTTTTGAGGAGTCAAGTTGAAGGGTTATGGTAAAATTTGCTACCTGCACAATGTGAAATCAACCCGAGAAGCCAATTTTGGAGGCTGATATCTAGCAGCTGAATGATGATCCTGACAAACCAATCAATGTTCCATATTGCCCTCATGATAATATACTTTCATGCTAGTTTTTAGAACCCCAACATCTTGTTTGCTATTTTTCAAAATCAAAAGCAAATGTAAAAAGTTCAATTTTCACATCTGCATTTCCAGAAAGTTGCGGAGGTGGTCAACTTTGGCCCTTAATATTTCATGACAAAAGATGATTGGTGAAGAATCCTCTTGCACATGTGCTCATCAAGCCTAAATGAGCTAAACCCTCCAGTTACAACTTCCCAGGAAGAGATTTAATGGTCTTTTAAAATTGCAAGTTGGTGAGCTCTAATCAGGTTGTGACAGGTGCAGTTTTCAAGAAGGTTACTTTGGAGGCTAATATCTAACAATTGGGTGATGTTCATAACAAATCAATTGATGTCTTGGATTCTTCCCATATTAATGTGCTTTCATGCTAATTCCCAAAATCCCAGCACTTCAGTTGATATTTTTTCAAAATCAAAACCAAATGGGTTTTACACAGTTTTGTGACTGCATTCCCAGGTAGCTTCACAAAGGTCAACTTTGGCACCTAATATTTTGCGAAGGAAGAGGAATGATGAAAAATCTTTTTGCAGACATGTTCATTTGACCTAAATGAACTAATCCCTAGAAGGGCAGCTCCTCAAAATCAGCTTTGAGATTTTTTCAAAGAGGCAAGTTGGCAAGTTTCAGTTGAGTTTAAACAGGCATAAAAACATGCTAAGTGATCTACTTTGATTGCGAGAAGCTTTAAATCCTAATAACTTCATGCCAAACTATTTTTTGCGTTGAATTCTTAGGTAAAAATCCTACAAGTTTGTGTGTTTTCATAGCTTTGGGAGAAGTTTTGATCAATTTTTTAGGCTAATTCTGAAGGCTACTTGGCCTATTTTGACCACTGTGCAATCTGTCAGAAAATGGATTTTGGTGACATCCCAGTTCGTTCTTTTACCACAGGAACATATTGAGGTGGTGTTGGATAATTCAAGACAAAACTTGTTACAAAACAAACAAAAAAAATTAATTGGGCCCACATGGGACCCAACTTGCGTCACACAAGTGTTGCCGATTAAATGGTGCAAAGGGAAATTTTCACTTGCATTCAAGATGCTGTGGCAAAATAGGAGAAGACCAAGGATAATAGTTTCATGCAAAAGGATCCATATCCAAATCATGATAAAATATGTAGTCAACTATGAACATATTAACTCAGATTTTGGCCACATTTCAGAATAGAGTTAACAAGAGGGCTTGAATTCTCAGTTGTATTCATTGAAATTATATCCCACATCAAAGAGTTTCTGATCAACCATAGTTGGTAATCTTTGCTTAAAATTCCTTAAATTCTTGTGAAATTTATCAATCCTATTTTTGGGGCAACACACAAGAATGAAAATGTATTATTCTTTTACATCCTTCTGATGTATGAAACTTGAAGAGAATCATAGTAATGGTGAACTCACTTTAGCCTAATGACAACTTAAGCATGAGGAATATTATACTCACTGCTCTTATTGCAGAGATAAGTATCACCAAAGATGACGTGATTTTCATGATTGATCGACAAAAAGAAACCCTAAAACTAGTGCTGCAAATATTTATCGAGGAGAGAAACAAGCATCGAAATGATTGGTTTATGAGTTTCTTTGATGTCCTAAAAAAGGTTAACTATCAAAGAAAGACATTGATTTCGGCAAGAGTACATATGTCGAAGTGAAGATTTTAACTTATACCGATCCTATAAGTCATACCGATGGATATATGTCAGTGAGACATGCATAATCAGAGTAAATTCTTTACATATTCTCGACTATTAGGGTTCTTCTGATGATGGTAGAGTGAGTATTATTTCACTAAAAACAATGGGCACTTTATGAGATGTCAAAATTACTTTCTGTCAACATTATGGAAAAGGAATTATTTAGATGTGAGGATGGGTAAAATATTGTTCCATGAAGGGAGTTATTTTTTACTAATGTTGAAAAAGCAATTTATATGCTGAGGGTGAAATATTAAAATAAATTGTGCAAAGTGGGGATTTTATGGATTTGTAAAATACTTTCAAACCAAATATGAAATATTTTCACCACAGGGAATACAAGGATGCAATTCTAGGTAAAAAGTTATCCATTAAAAATGATAAATATTTCAAGCGCTCGAGAGATATAATTTATATGTCTGAGATGAAATTGGCAAAGTGAAACGTTTGGGAAGATGAAAAAGATTTTTACCTAAACTATATGGTGATGTATACAATTAAGGGTAGAATATTTCCAACAAAGATGAATATAAGTGTGGATAGTATTATCTAAAGAAGATTAATATTAATGAAGAATGGAATATAGGCAAAATGAAGACAAACCCTAATGAGGGTATTATTTCAATAATACACTTCACAATGTTACCCTAATGAGTGAAATATTTCTATTCTGAAGATTAAGTGAGCATTATGTCAAGAGATTGATATTAACAAAATTATTCACCGGATGAAAGGAGATAATTCAATGTTTAAAGGATAGAAGGCTAATGTTTTATATTTTGTATTAATAAAATTGTTATCCTTCACAGGAAATGGAGAGATGCACAGGATGGCGAGTAAGGGGTCATAACCCTATAAGATATGACATATATATGCCAAATCAAATGGAAGAAAGAAAAAAATCAGTAGGTAGTAGATTAGAAAAACATCATGATCAAAAGTAGGAGTTAGATAACTAGATGGATTGACCAGTTGCCGAAATAAAATATTATGCTGTATATTGTAAAATCTTTTGAAATTGTATAATGCAGAAGAATGCATAAATTGGTGATTTAACATTGGTGTCTATTGTTTGTTGAGATGAACAATTATTTGGTTGTCTCCACATTGTTATTTCTCTATTATTTGAACCTGAGTTTCCAAGTTGATATTTTAGTTTCATCGAGACACGCTTGTTGTTTTTGTGTAATAAAATTAATTGGTTTCTATTAAAGAATTAAAATCCTTTTGATTGATTATAGTAACTTGGAAGTAACATTTGGATCGGTAAGAAGACTCCTATAATTGACAAGATTGCCATACTATCTCCAACTCGATATTGTCTTGTTATTCAAATTGAGGATCTACTCCATTTGTCAATACACACTTGCTATCATTGTGTGATTCTGTTGATTAGCTCCTTCAAGAAAGGATTAAAATCCTTTCAATAAGTCACAGTAACATAGTAGAATCGAGTGGATTAATAAGTAGAGTCTGTCAGTCACATTCTTGCACGTTTATACAAGGTATAAACAAACACAAGTGCCAAACAATTAGAATTGTAACCAGTAAGTAAATCATATATCATATACAACTTGACTCCATTAGCCCAATAGAAATAGGCACTGGTCATACCAATTCCACGCTAGGATTCCATAAAATCTTATTCGAACAATTACATCTTAGATCTTAGTATTAGGATTAGAAGTAGTTTGCAAGCTCTCATCTATTCCACACCCTTTGCCACTGTGGATAGAATGAACTCACACATATTCATTCAATCTGCTTTAGCTATTAAGGTTCACCTGCCTAGGTCTAGCAAAACCTGAAGTACAGGGATTCATCAACCCTACAGGTTAACTCCATTTTGTTAGTTCAAAAATGTTGCAAATCTAAGCATAGAGCCTGTAATCCTCTTAGGACTTATAACCTACATTTTTTAGACCTAACAGAACTGGCCATCCCGGTTAAGTCATATGGAATAGGCACTAAAAAGAAAATCAATGGTTGAGATTAAAAGTTATAAAGGCGCAAAAGGAAGATCGAATGGTAGAGATTCTAACAGTTTTCAAATACCAACGATTCATCTTCTGTGGTTGAATTTGATGGGTGACCCTTTATTAAAGGTTTTAACTGCGTGCAACCATATTCTCTAATGAGAGAGAGGGCTAGGGAAATTGATAACTTGCACTATTTGATATTGTGGATGTGAGACTTGGATGGATGTATTATAGGAGGTGATCTCTATCTATGCATATTGAGAGTTTTGTCAAGGGAGATTGGGGTTTTGAATAGTTTAAAGTTGAAGGGTGTTTTCTAGTGTATAACAGAGGGTTTTGTCTAAAAGATGGGAAAGATGAAACATGATGTGACATGTTTTGATTACAGAGAAAGTGGAATCTTTGATTTGATGATTTGAGTTTTGTGGAGGAACATCTACATACTGGTATGAAAAGGAGGGTTTGTATGGGTGACTTACAGGAAGTGTAAAAGAAACACATTATCTATGTCTGCAGGAGAAAATTTGTCAAATTGAATTGATTCGTTATATGGATGTATGTAAAGTGGAAATGTTTTAGGAACATATGTTTTGTCACATGATATCAAAGTACTTATGTGTAGGCAAGGTGGATAATATTTGTATTGTATTGAAGAGTGAACATTTCTTGTCCTGATAAGGGAGACATAAGATATGTGATAGAGTTTGTTTATAGAGAGATTGTCAAACTTGTATACTAGGAGACATAAGGGTTTGTATGAGATTTGGGGAGGTTATAAGGTTATGTGTTGTAGAGAATCAGGGTAACCCCTTGAATTATTTTCCTTCTCTTTCTGTATGGTGCTCCTGCAAATATTGTAGCTAGTGAGGCCTGTTTGTTGCCAGTGAGGCACATAGGGAGTGGGTACTTATGCAAACTATTTTGCCAATGAGGTTGTCAGTGAGACACTAATTGTACCTAGTGAAGGTTTTGGTTTTTTCCAGTGAGGCATAATAAAATGCAGCATTCAAGAGTGGTTTTTTATCCCTTTTAAAGGTTTTCCACTCATAAAACATGTGTCACAGTTCCTTATTGATTGTCTCTATATTTGTGCCCTGATATCTTTCTTTTGTTCAAGGTCTTGGTATCACACTTGTCATTGTATATGCATATGTGTTTGATGAATCATTAAGCTATCTTTTAACTTTGTGTCTAGTGGATTAAAGGTGTAACAATTATTAAAGTTTATAGACCACTGATTCACCCGCACTCTCAATGGTCCTGTACTCCAACATGTACCTCTACTAACCCTATAATACAATGCTTAGCCAATGATGTGCTTTCTCTTAAAAGACAAATGCTCAAGGGGCAACATCAACCCTATTACTATGAAGCACCCATAAGAGAATTTAGCATGCCTAATGCTAATAAAGCTCCATCACTGTCGGGCCCAACACAAAGATTGGCAATATAAGGTCCCTCAACTAGGGGGAAGCCAAATCACATGGTATGTAACTTCCATCTTACCACTGATCATGATGGCAGTTCCTACCAGGAGATGACCAGATTCATGCAGATGTTCTCCATGAACGAGCATGTCAATGAGCCCATAGTAGGAGAGGAGGACATAGAACAATATGGAGATGCCACTATAAATTTTCTAGAGTATTCAAATCTGACTCAGATGGGAGTGAAGATTTGTATACTGAATAGGAGAACCCAAATTATATGGTCTTCACTAGGGGATAGCAAAATCATAAGAGAGAGGGTGAAAACAAGAACCAATATAGCAGTGATATTTTTTCTCCCAAAATTCTGTCAAGAAATGTTTCTGGAGGACCCAAGAAGACACATGGGAATGTCCCTAAAATTGCATCTCCTAAGGTAATTCTTACCTCATCTTCTAAAGAATCTATTCCCCTTTCTTTTGATATTATAGAATCTTGTAAAAATACTAAAATCTAGATTTCCAAAGCAAAGTACCTTAGGCTAGACCCTATTTAATTAGATAGACTTGTACGATATGTAAAACAAGAACCCTCTTCATCTTCTGCCCATGTAAATGCCCAATTTTTCAAGAATGCAGACAAGAAAAAGTCTAATCCGAATGAAAAAGCTCTTATTTCTAAAAAGTCTAAACCAAGAAACCCTTTTGACAAGCCTAATTCTTTCTATATCTCTTTGTTCATAGCTAGGTATAAATTGAGCAAATGTGTAATTGACTCAAGGGCTTTTGATAATGTTATGCCTGCTCAAGTAGCCAAGGCTCTAGGTTTGTCTCGCACCTCACGTCATGGGAAGTGCTATTCTATGGACTACACCCAAGTCCCTATTATTGGCCAAATTAAGGATGCTTAAGTAGCCTTAGCCACCTATCCAAAGAAAAGGATTAAGATGACTATCTTGGTGGATGATATTCCCGCCAACTATGGCATGTTACTAAGTAGGAGCTTTTGTAGAGATCTTTAAGGAGAAATCTAGATGGACTGGTCTCATGCATTGATACCTGTGGAAGGAAAGAAAGTCTGGTTGGAACCTAAGCCAAAGGCTAAGTTTACTGTTTTGAAATCAAGAGACCCTAGGTCAGAGATATTGTATGTGGAAACATGCCTAGGAACTTATATGTTCTCATCTACTCTAGAAGGAGAAGATCCAGAGTTGATTGGGCCTAACCAGTCAAATGAGTTATGGACACTAGAGTTTGATGGCAACTATTCCTCATCTGGGTCAGGAGTGGGCATAACGTTAATATCTCCAGATGAGTATAAATTCCCTTTTTATTTTAAGTTAGAGTTTGAGAATAATAAAAACACTGCCAAATATGAAGCCTTACTTCTAGGGTTGGATATGGCTAAAGAGAAAGGAATTAAATAGTTAAGTGCTCTTGGAGATCCTGAATTGATTGTAAAGCAGGTTGTCAGGCCCATCAAATAATGCAAGCATTCTGACAAAATAGACAATTTTTTTAATGAACTCAAATGCAACACAATATCATGCAATAGAAACACCATATATACATATACATGTTTGTTGCCATGCATAGACCTACATGGGTGTAAGCACACTTAGAGGATAAATGGTAGTGATACACAAGGAAAGGAGGACTACGAATGGGAATATGTGGTACATAAATTCCACATGACCCAACTTACAAAAGGTGGGATGTTCTTATGGGAGCAAGGTGCGTCAACATGGGTAAACCTAGTAAAAGTGAAATTCACCTGAAATTCCCACTAGGGGTATTGTATGAAGAACTCTAGTACACCTCCCAAAGTAATACTCTTATAGATCCCATGTGGGACTAATTGTACTAGCATGTACAAAGTGAGGCTTAAATCCATTTACCAAAAAAATAGTTAAGTTAATTTTACACACTAATCATTTATCCATCCCTCCCCTTTTCTACACATAAAAAAAGTCAACCAACAATTCATACACACATGTATAACACCATTTTTATTTTTCTTACAAGGAGGAACAAGGAGAGAATTTTAGATTTTGATAAAGACACTTGGACAATTTCCATATATTCCAAGGTAAGTCAAAAAAAGAAATGGATCTAATTACTACTCACTATGGTCATCAATTTTCTCCCCTAGTTGCATGCATGCGACTCAAAAACATGATAGTTCAAAATTTTCTATTAAGCAATTAAATGTTTTATATTCAATAATGCATGTTATTAATACAAGTACATAATTTTTTTCCCATAAAGACAATGCATTTTGATCTAATACGAACCATGTATTATGCCTAAGAAGATACTATAACTCAAAACTCACCAAAATCCCCACATGATATGGTGGTAAACTAATCATTTTAATACAATGCTATTATAAATAATAATGACCAAAATTTATTAATTTCCCAGTTTCCCTTTACAAGAGATTATATAAATTTTAAAGACTAAACTTAAATTACCAATGCCCAAAAGATTAAATATGTTCATTGATTAACAAAGGTATAAATATAATGTTGTTTACTCATATTACTTCTTGAGTAAGTATATGTATTTTACAATTTACAACATAAAAAAAAATATCTAACTCATGCTATGTTTGTTTCGAAATGACATCTAGCTAATTATCAACCAACCAAATTAAGCATCGAGTAACTAAAATATAATTATATAAACATTCTCTTTCACATGTGTAATAATAATACTAATTATTAATTTTATTAAAAAAAAAAGATAAGATTCGTTATAAGAGTCTTAATTAAAGATTAAATTCATAATTCCAAATGTAAAAGAAGAAAAGCTAAGAGATTTGTTATAAGAATCTTAATTAAATAGAAGATTCGTAATTGTAAATGAAAGGAAGAAAATCTAAGAGGCCTTCGATAAGGAAAGAAAATAAAACAAATATAAATGAAACGAAGAAAATCTAAGAGGCCTTTGATAAGGAAAGAAAATAAAACAAATAAAAAAAAGTGTTATCTACTCCCCTTCGAACCCTAACCCTAGAGTCACGGTTTCCCTTTTCATTTTTTTTGATTTGGTTTTCTCTCTAAGAAATGTTACAGATGAGGAGGTGTGGCAGAAGCCATAGGAGGAGCTAAAAAAAATCAATGTAGTAGTCATAAATCCCGTATCACGGAGTGCACAGAAGCAGCAGTTGAAGGGAGAGGCGGCTGCCATTGGTATATTTCCCCTTGCTATTTTTTCTTTAACATTCTTTTATTGGGAGCAGATGGAACACATGTGCGTAAGTTTTCAAATGTGAAGAGTGCACATTTAATCCACAGAGTTTAGAGTGCTAGAGAGCTCGGAGTACATATACAAGGTTGGGTGCCAGAAAGGAAATTTGTGACGCTTAAACTCTATTGAAATATACATATATTTTAATTATGAATGTATTATATTTATTATATTTGTTTTGTTTTTTTAAATTTATTTATTATATTTGTTTAAATCTTCCTTGACATCAGTAAATGCCCTTGCAGATGTAATCTCTGTCAGCCTGCGCCTTGGTGGAAGCTTTGGACCTAGATATGAGCATCGTCTATTTATTCCCATCTTCTTCTTGTTTTAGCTGTGACTATCATGGAAGCATTATATAGGAGTATAGAACAGGAAAGTGAGTAGTTTACAAAATGGATGAGGACATGTGGCTTTGAGGAGTGCCATGACTATAGGGTTTTCCCTGAAATGCAAAATATAATCTTCTCTTCTTTTAAAACTAGACCTCCAACTATTGTTTTACCAGTCCTCCATGTAACAACGAATGATGTTAGATTTATCTATTTATTATTATTTTTATGAATATAAATATAGAAGAATGCAAGTATATTTACATATACACAGGTTATGTTAACATGACACGGATCAGACTTGTTTTAGTCAGTTTATTTTTTTTATTTTAACCTTGAATACAGAGATTAATCTACATTACAATTATCATAACTAACTCCACCCTTAAATTTTATTCCATGTATACTTCCAGATTTCCAATGGGTATGTTTCTGCTACCAGTGGATTATAACTCAGTATTTTTTGTTTTTATAATACAACTTTATCTATTTACAAGTTGACAAGCGCATTAAAGATACATGAATAAGGTATTCAAATTTTACAGATGAACAAACCTTCTCAAAAGACCAAAATGAAGTCTTGACTTCACAATATCCATGGAATCCAACCATTGCCAATGGGGATGCTCACCTCCCTACCATAGGATTAGCAATGCCATCCACCCCCGAGCTAGGAGAGTCATCAAGGAACTAGGGTGACAAATAATAAGAGTTATACAACTTTTACATAGATAGCATTAGAGAACTAGGTAGTGGAGGTTTGTTTCTAGTCTAATCCCAATCCAAAGAGGTTTCTATTTCAACAACACACATTCAACAAGGGCACAACTAAAAGAAGCAAAAAAGTGTAAATGATCTTCTAAGTTCAAACATATAACATTAAATCTTTCTACACTACATCCATATATGGATCAAACAAGAAGAAAGAGAAGGGAGGATGACTTATCTCTTATGCATCTTCACTTCAAGGGAACCACCATGATTTCTAACTCCTTCCCATATTTCCCATCTTCCTTCAAGAATCTTCTCCACAAGAGAAAAAAAACCAGCAACAAAAACTTAGGACACAAAAGATAATTCCCCCCTCCAAAGCCCAAAATGAGGGCTTAAATTGGAGTGCCATGTCACTCCTCTCCTTTCCCAAGGATGGAGACACTTGTAATCTCTTAAACCCACACATAAATTTTCTAAAAACTCAAAAAAAAAAAAAATGGACAAGACTAAGCATGAGGTGCATTTCCCCATTGAGACATATTTAGAAAGTCATAGGCGGACCTTTTTCCTTGAGCCAACACCCATTCCCTCATAGATGGAAGTTATTTTCAAGAGCCTCCTAAAGTACACCACAACTCCCCAAATACATCCTACACTCTTTTCTAAGTACCTTTCCCATAGGCACTTGGGTTAAGGTCCCAAAAATGATATGACAATGCAAAATTTCACTTTTCACACCCATGAAAATTTGACTAAACTTTCTCATATGGGTTTATACTTTAGAGGCACTTTTTATCACATGGAAGAAACACATAATTACTATCACATTGAAATAAACTCTTAAAACAAGATATAAATCATTATAGAATGACTTGGTTGACATTAGGGGTCTTAGTCTACTCTAGGCTAAGATGTTTGGCTCACTGGGATACATAGTCAAATCCCATTGCTTCACATTAGGAAGCAGGATGGAAAATGGAGTTCCTGATGGCTCTCCCTTTCTCCCATTGGCAATTGCACCTGCATGATCATAGATAACATCAATATGTTGATGGTGAGTATAGCTAAAGCAACATAACTGAAATTAATTTATTTAGCTACAATAATTGGACTAAAACACATACATACTACTTACATTTACATTGCTAGTTTACACTGATTATATTTTATTTGGTTTGTACTATAAATTAGATACCCACACTATATTATTCCTAATGGACATAGTTTCAATAATCACTTCAAGTCATCATGTTATATGCAATTTGAATCTAATTAAATCTCATTAACTTACCATAACAATTAATTTCTTATTAAGTGTTGATACAAGTTTTGAGGTTAGATAAAATCATAACATTCAATTCATTCTAGGATGACCACAAATAAGGAGGTTATGGTTTGAAAAATATTTTGCATTCAAAATTTACCAATTTCACATACCAGGAACCTTACCCTCAATGAGGTTGGCATCACTATCACTTAGAGTTGTTTACCAATTTGTACAAGTAATCTTGAAGATCCATCTAGTCACAATCCTACTCATAAGCAATTCAATTGTTAGTTATTGTAACCATATTGATATAGTTTTGGTAATGGGCTAAAAACCGTATTAGTATAAACCTCCATAAAATTAATCATGTAGTTGTTATGGAGTCAAAAGTGGACACATGAATTTTTATCTCCTAGTTTAGCTCCTAGGTCCCTGTGTTTACACTCTACAAGCAAAAATATTCATCTTGATGAGAAATCACTCGGAAGCCATGTCAAATGGAAACTAGGTGCCCGTTTAATGAAGTCGTGACCAAAAGGGCACCCTAGGACTTGGGCGCCTATACCCAAGTCCACCCTGATTGGTTGAGGTAAAATTTAAGGGATGTCGGCATAGGACTTTTAAATGGGTCCTCCCTTGTTGGCTCTTTCAATTAATTTACAAATGTTTAACATGATAACATATATAATGTTTGAATCCATTTTATGATAGGTTGATGATAACAAGGTTATGATATTGAGCAAAGAGCATTCAAGGCATTCAGTGTGTTATTGTTGTAGATTTGTGTTTGTGTTGTATATGTTTGTTTCAGATTTGGAATCATCATCAACATCATTATGAGTTGAAGAATCTTCATCATCCTAAGGACTTCACCTTCAAGGTGACATTATCATTGTGTTTGAATCATTTCATCATCATTTGGATTATCTTTAGCCTCTATCCTATAAGGACACACTATCTCTAACAACAGCATTGGGAAAGATTGAATGCTAACCCAAGATTTGACTAACACAAATCCCTAAACACCACAACCCCCAAACCCCTTTTCTTCTTGTGTGCAAGTTACATTTGTGGGAATTGTAGAAGTTATTGTACATGAAGGGTGTTTAATAGATAAAGATTCAAGATCTATAAATGGAGTGCAAAAATTCCCCCGTAGCAGACTTGGGTGCTAGCCCCAATGTCCAGTAGCTAAAACAAACCCTGGATACACCATCAAAGAATCATTTACGACATTTTTCTAGTTTTGATCTTATGGGTATCGAGACCTTCTAGAATCAGGTGCTAGCCTCAGAGTCTTTTAGCATTTCAACTTCTAAGGAACAAGTTACAACATCTCACTGATCACCCTGATGCTTTTAGATCTTGGCTTTTCATTGTTGTTTGTCTATTATAAGTTGATTATCTCAATTATAGGGTTTAGTGCATTGATTGGCCTAGGGTTTGATAAAAGGCTTGGTTGAATCATATCTTTCCATAGCAAACAAGAGAACAAAATCAGTAGCTGAGTCCTCTTTCATCTTGTAGGTACTTATGCTCGACTTTGTCCTTGAATGTTATAGTGAAAGGGGGGTTTGATCTATTGTACTTACATGTTTTCACTCAACCCCTTATTTTACTCTAGATAACATTTTGGTGAACCTGTGTTTTAAAAGAATTTCCATCTTGCTAAGTGTTGAAATTAGATCTTGCATTTAATTCATATCACACTTTAAAAACTCTTGCATACATTTTGAAAAAAAATGAAAAAATAAGCATTCTAGGCTTGCATAAAGCCATAGTTTTGCATTATTCTCAATGCATATCATTAGAAGCATTTGAAAATCTAATTGATACATCAGATCTAAGACAAATTATAGAAATTAATCATTTCATGATATCACACCTTTCATTTGCATATCTCATTTGCTAGGGTTTTGATAACATTAGCATTTTGCATATAACCTAGTTTTTGCAAATGCTAGGATTGCAGTCAAAGTCTTATTTTAGATTTTTCTTCTCTCTTAGAACACTCATTCAAATCTAATTTTGAGTTGTAGTGTTTCTTCATTGTATGTTCTTGCATTAAAATCTTAGATTTTGCAATTACACATTGTGTATTTCAATAAACATAACTACCTTAATCTTGTTGATTATACTAGTGGTTAGTGCATTTAGTGTTATAGGACTTTGAATGAGTTGTATAACCCACTTCTGTACTAGAAACATCTTTTTAAGGAGAAGTTGTAGACTAATGGGTTCTAATGTTGTGCAAACATCAGAAAATCCATTACATAACTACTTTACGAAAGGTGAATCAACACCTTTGAATGAAATCTTACATGATAACTTGGAAGAACCAATAATTCCTCCTTTTGAAGATATGGGTAACAAAGATATACATGTCCCTGATGAAAATCTTAATAATCTGGATGAACAACTAGCTAAATTTCAACAAATTGTAGAACAAGAACTTCTAGCTCAACAAGTAGTACCTATTGTTGAAGGTATAAGAAGATTGTTACAAGAAGGATAAGAAGTTGTTGACATTCTTTGTGGATTAGCCCACATAGTGGATCGTAACATTAGGTATACAACTAGCCACCCAAATAACATTGAAAATGTGTCACCACCAAGGTATATAAGTTCACCAGTCTCGGTACCCATACTGATTACTAGAGTATCCACTCTTGCATCATCAATTCTCACCACCAATCCAAATGCTTGTAGTAATGCTACCACTACCATGGGAACATCTGCTAGAAATTACAAAGCCATTGGATTTAATTATCAAAACTCTAGACCTTATATATCCATACCAATGCATAGTTATTCTCAACCACCCATCACCTCCACTTATTACCAACCACCTCTCAATTTCATGAATGCAACATCTAATGTACCTATCTCAAATCCATAAGCTACCTCTTCATCCAATGATATTCTCCTAAACTAGATTTTGCATAGTATGTCTTTATTGTAGCAAAAAGTGACAAATTTGACTAATGCTACCTCTTAACCTATTTTGTCAGCATATCATGCTCGTAGTCCTTTATCCTATGCAATTTGAAGAACTCCAATGCCTGATAAATTTGAGACTCCTTGCTTTGAAAAGTACGGTGCTAAAGTTGATCCTAATACTCATGTGGTAGCATTCACAACAATGTGTAGTGATTTCTTCTTTGATGAGGCATTGTTAGCAAAACTCTTTCTTTGATCTCTCAAAGATATTTCTTTGGAATGGTTTTTCTCTTTAGCTCCTAATTCAATAAATTTCTTCTCGTAGCTAGTTCATCAATTATTGCAACACTTCCAAGCAAACATTGGGCCTACTGCCTCCTTGATTGATTTGGTTCATTATAAACAAGGTTTGAAAGAGAAATTAACAGAATTCATCAGTTGATATCAAGGTCTCATCTTGTAAATACAATATCCAATTAAAGATGAGGATCTTCAAAAGGTATTCATTACAAATCTACAATTAAACATACGTGATAAGATATTGTTGATGAAGTACAGTTCTTTTCAACACTTATGCATAGCTCCCTGAGATTACCAACTTTTGACTAGCCAGTATGAGAATTAGGCCTCATCAGCTCCTATTGGTAACCACAACTGGCTCATCTCAAATTATGTTCAAGAAGAATAATAGAAATTTCATCAAGATCAATGGGCAAAATTTGAATAATTTTCACTCACAAGTGTTTTCTATTTTAAATCCTCCTCATGTACCATTTCAATTTAGATGGGAATAGAGACAATTTACTCCATTATCTAATTCTCTCTATTCAGTAATGACATAAGCAATGAACAATCTTTTGAAGCTTCTTCCTACTCGTTCTTTCAATAGTAGTAAGCCACAAGAGCCTTCATTTAATCCTAATTCTTATTGTCACTATCACTGTTGAACACTCACACTACTGAGAGGGGGGTGAATCAATATTTTTTTAAACCATTCAAACATTAAATATCTAATCCATTTAGCAAATTCAATTGCAATAAATGAAATACTGCATAAAACATTCATCAAAAACTCATAACACATGAACACCAAGATTTTTACATGGAAAACCCAAAATGGGAAAAATCATAGTGAGGATTAGCTCACAATACATTTAACCAGTTATAGTATATTTACATAAATGTTCACTGTAGGTGGACTCACTGTTCAAGTGGACTCACTACCCACTAAAAAAAAATAGAAGAGAGATTGTGGCTCACAACCTAGATTGAATTGTTACAATTGCATCTGATATATGCATGAGATGCAGTTCCAATGAAGCTCAATAAACTGAGTTTACACACTTTATCTGATTCTAATCTAACAAACTACTTTCCTCTACATTTGCATCATTCTAATCTTCTACTCAACATTCACAACATAATTTTGCACTACTCTGATAAGATTTGCATACATACATGTCTCTCAATTTCATAAAACATTGAAAAAGATCTAGCATATATACTCGCTTCAAGCATAACATCAATTGGGTCGACCTAATTAGATGTAACATAAAAAATATACAATATATAACTTGTCATCTCAAAACCTTCCACACACACCTCGTGCTAAGATCCAATCCTTAAACTAATTTGAAATAGGTTTGCATGGACCTACAATAACTCCCACATAACTCTGCAACACTTATTTAACCTTCACATGTTTTCACATCTATTAGGTCGGCACCGCAGAAGACCTAATACAAAAATTCTACAACTGTGTACCCATATTCAGACACGTGTACCTCATAACATCATGCCAATTGGAATTCACATTCTATTGACATCTGTCAACATCTCCTTAAAACTGCAAAGTCAAAATCCAATCCGCGGAGAAATCCGGACTCTATTACTCACATGCTCTATATAGGAAATGACTAGATCTGCCAGGCTAAATTTTTGTCATTCATAACTTCCACACCAAAATTTAAAATTAGACGAAATTCTAGAATTAGATGCTTCTATCAACCAACAAAAATATACTAAAACCATAGAGTGAAATGTTTAGTTGTGGACTAGTATAGACTCAAAAACTAGATGCTCTGTAACACAAAATTACCAAAACTAACAGTTAATTTTCATCACAAGTCTCTTCATTGGATCAAACCTTCTTGCAAAATTATCTTTCATAGACATTACATGTTAGAA
The DNA here is from genome assembly GCA_027924645.1 of Cunninghamia lanceolata. Taxonomy (NCBI): domain Eukaryota; kingdom Viridiplantae; phylum Streptophyta; class Pinopsida; order Cupressales; family Cupressaceae; genus Cunninghamia; species Cunninghamia lanceolata. The sequence goes on from BSBN01001450.1 coordinate 1,328,110, forward strand.
TCAACCAAAATGATCTGCACTGAAGTCTTCATACCAAGATACAATGTTGACATCAATAACAACACTGCAATGCACAGTAGCATACCTTGTACTTATCCTACATGGTCATGTTGCCAACAACAACATCAATGACAATCTTCAAACAATCTCCCCTTTGTCATTGATGGAAACATGCCAAAGTATCTCTAAAACATTCTCCTACTTTGACATCAAGGGCAAAGGGTGCCTTCAACCACTTTTCTAACATGTACCAAATCTCCCCCTGAGAAATATGTTCATATGTACAAGCTATAAAGTTTTGAATTGACTCCCCCTAATTCATCTACCAAACCAAGACCAAACATTTGTACCAAAAACTACTCTATATACTCTGTATATGTATAAAGAATCTAAGACTAAGAATTGAAAATGCATAAAAAGTAAGAAATATTGTTAATTGGATGAGGTAGGCACTTGTAACTTCTGCACCTGGGTCTGCCACTCCTGTTTTCCATCTTCCCATGACTTCTTGACTTCCCTAAGCAATATGTATTAAGTTTCAAACTCCATCAGTAGCTCTTCTCCTTCTTCCGGAGTGCTAGGTATAAGATTCATCTGTATGGATTTTGTAGCACTCAAGAGGGCTCTTGAAACAAGCATGAATTTGGGATTCATCAAGTCCCTTATTTCTCCAAACTACAAAATAATATGCTCTTTTTGAGCCTACAACTGAAAGAATTTCTTATGGAAATCTTCTATAGCATTCCTTATATCTCCAGTAAGATCAAGTGCTTAATGGAGTCCATCTCCTTTCTGATGCTCTATGTGGCTCCAGGCCACTTCATGCCAAATTGATAAAGAGCCTTTACCTCATCTACACAATCTTGTGCACCATTCAGATTTTCTTGAAACTTTTTATGTGCAAGAGCACATTTCTTTGTGATCTCCATCATTCTCTTAGCACTTATTCTCTTTTCAACCTCATTTTCAATTTGTCCTTTGAGATGAGAGGCATATTCTTTGAAAGAATCAAGTAATAGCTTTAAATTGTACATACTAGAAAATGATGTGTCGATGTTTGCACCGGGTATAGCCTCTTGCAATGCCTTCACTACTTCATCCATCATCTCTCCACTCTTTTGATGAGTCTCTATAACTTCCTTCTGGATAGATGCATGGAACACATCTCCAAATTGTAGCTTGTGGAGGTGGGAAATCTTGTCTAGATTTATATTTCCCTATTGCATCTATAGTTGAAGCAGTTGTGATGACACAATAGGCTGGAAATTTTACTGCATACTTAGTAGATTCTTCAAGGAATCTCTAGAGGAGTTGGAGGATTCACTGTAAGATTTTGTAATCTCCATAGATTTTTATTTCAATTGCTTTTCCTCAATTTTTTTGGAGTTTTATGGATTATCTTCCTTTGATTTTGCATCTTCAGATGCTTCCTTGTTCTTATCTTGATCTTTCCGTTTATGATTTTCTTCTTCTTTCTTTTCTGCTTTAGTCTTCACTTCATCATCTTTCTTGTTTGTATTCTCTACCTCTACAAATTTTTTTGTGTTGCATGGAGGAGTAACTTTTCCATTTGGTGCCAGAAAAGGAGTGGATGTATTTTCTTTTGTAGTTTCCTCATCGGTGACTATTTCTCCTTCAATATTCTCCTATGCTTCTTTATATTTTTGATCTATTTCTTGCAAAACTGAAGGATCATTATCCTAAGTAGGTTCATTATCTATTGCATGCTCATGTTGAGCATAAATGTCTTGAGCTACTTCTCCTATAGTAACTTCTAGTGCAGTGTTCTTTGAAAATATTCCATATTTCTATATAATGTCAGAAATTTTCTCAACCGTCTCCTTCTGTAACTTTTCAAAATCATTTTTATCTCTACCATAAGGGTAGTTACCCTTTGCTTTACCCTAAATTTAGTGGTGTAAAGCTCAGCCAATGTGGCTTTCTTTTCCTTAGATAAATAAGTGTCAACCTTTTCCAATGCATACTCTTTTATCTTTCCTTCTTGAATTGCTTCTTATATTCTCTTCATCAAAACATGCCAAAGCTTTGCAGGAATTTGGTTTTCAGTGTTTCTCATGTCAACCTCTAATACAATGATGTATTTAATAATAGTCTCAACAATGGTGGCCTTATCCACCTCATTTGCCTCATTGTATAGGGCAGAAATCTCCCCTAATGCCTCATGCTGTAAAATACTATTGAACAATGCTTCTAATTTCATAGGAGAGCAAGGTCTTACCAGTTCTGATTGTTCTTGCATTTTTCTTTCATCCAGAGTCTTCTCCTAGATTGTTTATGCTTTCTTCTTCTTTGGAGTCACCTTGGTGGTGGCTTCTTTCTTCCGCTCTCTCATATGTACAACAAATTTCTTCTTTTCTTCCTCTATCTCTTCTTCACTATCAGTATCAATGATATCAACTTTTCTCCTTTCAGCAGTTGCTTCACCCTATGAAGCATCATTTATCCTATTGCAGACCAATTATGGTCCTTCTTCCTCCTCTTCCTTATCTTCTTGTACATTGACACTTATATCCTTCTTTCTTACTTCCTTTCACTTTAAGCTTTTCTTTCTAGGGGCTACAGGTGATGCCATTGGAGTGGTTTTCTTCTCCTCAGCCCTGGTAACCTGTACAACTAGAGGGGATTTATCCTTTATCGGAGGACTAGAAGTTGATTTCCTCTTTTATTTGATAAAGGACACAGTCCTGGAGGACTTCTGGATTGCAGGAGGGGTGATAGCTATCCTACTAGATCTTCTTATGCTCCCTAGAATTTCTACAACACTTGATTCTCCCATTGTCTTTTCTCTTGCCTATTGTACTTGCTCCGTAGAGATGCCCATTTCCTCTTCATATTTGTCAACCATTTTGTCAACCTTCTTCTTTATTTATGGATTGCACTACTCCATATACACCTCCAGTGATTTTTCTTCAAAGGTGCCATACCTTGCTTTAGAGGTGTCTTTAAGACTTTTCAACAAAACATCAGCCAGACCAGTAATTTCTTATTCATTGATTTCATATCCAAAAGTAGGGATCCACACTGACCTTGGTTCCATAGCTTCCATCATGCACTCATCTGTTGATACCAAGAAAGTGATGTCATTTTGATATTTTCCTACTACTTTCCCAGGTATCCTCTCTCTTTCATGCATCCTCTTCTGGAAAGTTGCAAAAAATGTAGTAAGGGCATCATCTTGTGCCTTTGCATCACCAAGAATTCTCATGAAGTCTACAATCTGATGAGCCATAGGTCTTCCTTGTAACCATCTCACATTGTTTGTTTTGGGAAGATCTTGTAGGAAATAAAAGAGTAAACACACAACAAGAGTTCCATACTTGAATGCATATTTCTTCTCCTTTGTTGTAGGTTCTCCAATAGTTGTTTTATTAATAATTCATAAATATCATAGTCTATCCCTTTTTCAATCATTTCATAGGCCACACTAATTATGGTGGTAGATACAAAGTTTTTTTTGTTTGTGAAGATCTTGTAACCAATCATCATCGCTACATATTTCACAGCTAGATTCCTAATAGGATTGATAGTTAAAGCTCTCTTATCAAATGTTGCACTTGTTAGTTCCATTACAACATCATTTTTGATCAATTTTAGTACAGGAATAGGTCTGGTGGAGCATAGACCTGTAACTTCTCTAGTCACCTCTTTTGTTATCATTCCAGGAATATCAGTCCAAACAATCTTATCATGAATTCTTCTTAGTGCCATCCTAACCCTTTTGTGATCAAAATAAATGTTCAGAAACCATTTCCATACATCAAGCTTCTTAGCGATTAGGTTTTTGTATTATGGTTTTAGGGAAAAATTGTCACCAGTAAGTTCTTTCACCCATATATCCCCTAGCTTACTGTGATCATATTCTTCCATCTTGCAATGAATGTAAATCCTTATATCCTTTGTTGGCACAACTCCATAAGGAATATGCGAGAATGTGCCTAATGGGTCATCTTCAATGGATTTTGCAGGGTATTTATTGAATTTAGGTTGTGGCTTCTTAGTGACCTCTATAACCCTTAGTGTAGCCATTTGCAATTAAATTCAAATTGCTTTAAAACAAAGTTCTCTATGAAATTAAGGCAAACCAGAGATTGTAAATACCTTTTCTATCACTTGCAGAACTAGGGTTTGAACGCACTGAGTCACAAATCACCTTGATCACTCTTTACTTCTCTGCTCCTTCTCAAATGCTTTTGTGAATGAGTTTACCTACGTGAAATCACTTTATAGCCCTTTGGATCTGACCTAATTTCACATTAAATGTTTCAAACAATAAAGATGACAACCTTTTCTCTATATGCACAATACACTTTAGATGCTCCACAAACTACCACATTATCATATTTTCTTGCTCAATTTTCACCAATAGATCAAGCATGTTGATCTACATCTTATATCTTCATGTTGAGGCATCAGCACCATTTTCTTTGGTAGGGGAAAATGATTTTCATTAAAGCTCCCATTGAGCCAAAGCTCTCAACTTAGTTTCCAGAGGAAACATCTACACCGAATGGAGGTATAGATCCATTCTTAACCTATGTCTCTTTCTTCTTTCTCCAAATCTTTTCCATCTCCTTCTTTGTTTCTATAGAATCAATCTTTTGTACTGGCTCATTCCTCTCTACCAGATTCTCCTTCCTCACATTTCTGCTTCTGTAAAACTTGGAAATGTGTCTAGACCTATTGTAAATGTAGCATATAACATTCTTCTGACCAATATTCCTTCAATTCATTCTAGATCTGCATTGATTGGCTTTATGCCCAAATCCATAGCCTGTATAACAATATCCTTTCAAATATTGAATCATTCTACCATTGTTATAACTATTCATCATTTGTGTCCTATATTCACTAGCTCTATGACCAAACTTCTTGCATGTAAAATACTGACCAAATCTGATTCATTTTGCTTCTACATTCTATTGCCTTGTGTCCAAATTTATTGCAAGAATGATAGAAACCATTAAAATACGGGTACCTTTATGCATTTGGTTGTCTGATCAGAGGTCTTCTAGCTTAATTTGTTTGATTTCATATCTACTTTCCATTGTTCCTCTTATTTTTAGCATTTGATGCCTAATCTAACTTTGAATTTTCACCCTTTTCAAAACCTAAACCCTCTTTATCTTTAGAGCCTTTTTGATTTGCAATCATTTCATCAAGCTTTGTAGTACTCATCTTGAATTTATCTTCATGATTTCTTGCTTTCTCTAGATTTGATTTTAGATTCACAACTTCTTGTTCAAGCTTTGCACATTCTTCAGATTTTCTTCTCACTACTACATTAAAACATTCCTCAATTCTTTTCTTTTCTTGAACTTGCACCTTCAGACTAGTGATGGTTTCATTTTGTTGCTTCAATTGTTCACTGACTTCCTTATGGCTTTCTTTGAACTTCTTGATTTTCTCTCATTTTTTTGAGGCATTCATTTGCTTCTTTGACATCTTCTTTCAGATCTCTATTTTCACCTCTAGTTCTTTCAAGATCTTCAAGAGAAACTTTGAGTTCTCCAACTTTGTCAAGCATGCAATCATCTTCAGTGAATTCAACAATAGGAATCTCTTCTAGAGGAATAGATAGTCTTCTAACAACCATGTGTTCAACCACCAAGATCTTCCCCAAGTGGTTAAGCTTCTTCCAAGGAGCCAATCTTTGATACAAATTATTGAACACTCAGAATACTAAGAGGGGAGGGTGAATTAGTATTCTTTTAAATCATTCAAACATTAAATATCCAATCTATTTAGCAAATTCAATTGTAGTAAATGAAATAAAGCATAAAAAATTCATCAACAACTCATAACACATGAACACCAAGATTTTTACATGAAAAACCCAAAATGGGAAAAACCACAGTGAGGATTAGCTCACAATATATTATAACTAGTTATATTATATTTATAGAAATACTCACTGTAGGTGGACTCACTGTCCAAGTGGACCCACTGCCCATTGAGAAAAAGATAGAAGAGAGATTGTGGCTCACAACCTAGATTGAACTATTACAATTGCATTAGACATATCCATGAGATATAGTTCCAATGAATCTCAATAAACTGACTTTACACACTTTATCTAAATTTTATCTAACAAATTGGTTTCCTCTACATTTGCATCATTCTAGTGTTCTACTTAACATTCACAATGTAAGTTTGCACTACTCTAATAGTATTCACATACATATATGTCTCTCAATTTCATAAAACACTAAAAAAGATCCATCATATATATCCGCTTCAAGCATAACATCAATTGGGTTGGCCTAATTGGATGTAACATACAAAATATACAATATATAACTTGTCAGCTCAAAACCTTCCACACATGCCTCATGCCAAGATCCAATCCTTAGACCAATTTGAAATAGGTTGGCATGGACCTATAATAGCTCCCACATAACTTCACAATGCTTATTTAACCTTCACATGTCTTCACATCTATTAGATTGGCACTGCAAAAGACCTAATACAAAAATTCTGCAACTGTATACCCATATTCGGACACATGTACCTTGAAACATCATGCCAACTAAAATTCACACTCTATTGACATATGTAAACATCTACTTAACACTGCAAAGTCAAAATCCAATCCATGGAGAAATGCGGATTCTCTTACTCACATGCACTTTAAGGAAATGACTATAATCTTCTAGGTTAAACTTCTGTCATTTATAACTTCCACACCAAAAGTCAAAATTAGATGAAATTCTAGAATTAGATGCTTCTATCAACCAAAAAATATATACTAGAACCCTAGGGTGAAATGTTTAATTGTGGACTAGTGCAAACCCAAAAACTAGATGCTCTATAACATAGAATTACTATAACTAACACAGTCAATTTTCATCACAAGTCTCTTTGCCGGATCAAACCTTCTTGCAAAATTGTCTTTCATAAACATCTTAAAGCATTTTAGAATCAACCAAAATGATCATCACTGAAGGTTTCATACCAAGATACAGTGTTGACATCAATGACAACACTGCAATACACAGTAGCATACCTTGTGCTTATCCTACATGCTCATGTTAACAACAACATCAATGGCAATCTTCCAATAACCACCACTCGTCGGGACATGATATTGAAAGATGTATGCATCTTAGACATGAAATTCAAGATGTTATTGATTCTAATATGATACAAGTTACTTGTGTGAATGACAATAGAAATAAGGTGTTGGCTCCTCCAAAATAAAATCTACATATCTTCACTGATCCTTTTCCTAAGCATAGCATAACACCATGGAAATTGAAGATGACTATCTTGACTATGATGGCATAGTGGGTATGTTAAAAGTTGATAAAATGATAAATGAAGATTTACCTACTGATGAGGAAAAGGTATCTATGCTTAGGTCCCCCTCTGTTATACCTTTATGGATAGGGAGATAACCAATATGGACAAGATACAAAATTAGAATAGCCTATATGTAATCACTTGAAGCAAGAGAAAGTGTTGTCAATGAGATGCATTCCATTTCATCATGAAAGGCTCATTAATCATGCAAATCATAATAGGAAAGCAAAAGGACTGAAAAGAACAAGGTGACAGTCATCGATGGGAAATGACAATGATTCCCCTCCCTATAAGCATCCAAAGATTTCAAACATACAGACCCTTGGGAGATAGGCACCTTAAGGTTGTTGAAATAAGCATCAATCAGGTATGAACCTCTCACACAATTTACCACACTTGATGTGTTACATCCCCAACTTACAATTAGACTTAATCATTAACTTGGCATGATAATCAAGAGGATTAGTCATAGTTAATTGATTTTATAATGTTGAAATATCTAATTTAACTTTTGACTATGAAGTAGAAACAAATGATAAATAGTTTTGTAAATTAAATGATTTATGCTACGAGATATGATAATGATGCACTGATCGTAATCTTGTGGTCTTGAGTGTGATAGGAAAATGAATGTCCTTCGAAGAAAGAAGGAGAGTATCATCCTAGAAGAAGGGTTAGACATTGTGAAAACATAAGGTTGACTAGCCTTCTGGGTAATCAACTTCTATGTCCTTCTCAATCCTTTTGTGAGTTGGCAGGTGTCATGTCTCTTTTCTTTTGTTTCCATGTTCTTGGTAATATCGTTGTGTCATTGAAGTTATCACGACAAGTTGTGATGACTAGATGATGTTCTATGAACATCATCCCAAGTCATTTGACTAATGGGAATAGTTGATTTTAGGGGAGTATTACTCGACCTGATAACAAAAGTTATTAGTGTTAATCTTTTTATCATAGTGATAATCCTTAGATAAGGGTGAAACCTCTTAATAGGTTGTAACCTATAATATTGTTATTATTTACTTATCTTAATAATTGTTTTCTATCAAATATTACTAAGTTGTTATAGTTGATCATGGGGATTGAAGGGAGCTTCGTGCTCAACCTTCCCATGTATGGCAAGAATTGAGCCACCTTTTGTGGAGACACTACCAAGTGGAATGGTAGTTATCAACCAAAATCAACATGCCATGGAGACTGATTCTCAAGTGTGGGGTTTTCCATTTTGGTGGAATCACTTTTGGAAAAAGGAAGTTCATTGTAGAGGTCTAGAAAAAGGTGGCAAAAATTGTTCAAGGAGAACATTGGAGGAAAAAAGCTGTGAGCAGGTAGATGAGTCATAGTCTGGAACTACATCTTGACTATTAGCCTGGTACAAGTAAAATGGGGAACAAAGATCCCAATTGTGTTTTGTATGATAAGTTTAAAACTCAGTAGGACTTCTGCCTGAGTCTGTATAACATGATGTTTCTTGTTATCTATTAAAACATGACACATGAGGCCTATAAGGCCATGCCATGAATAATGTTTATATACTTTCTATGTTCTAACTCAAAACCAAAATGATTGAGCTATTTTTATTTTAAAACTTCTATTTACAGTGGTCCAGAGCATATGGCTGATCCTTAGAAAGTCAACTTTGAAGTATGAATATGCTTGAAGCCATGAAGGCTAAGCTAATTAAACACAATAAAGATTCTTTGAGACCATGCTTCGGGCCATTGAGCTCGGTAGTGAACTTAACAAACTTTGTTTGAGACCATGCTCTAGGTTGTTGAGCCGAGCAATGAAACTTTGTAAACTCTTCTTGAGACTATGCTCAGCCAAATCATGATACTATGTAGTCTTGTCTATGATTAAGCTTGAGGATTAAAGAGCCAAGTAGCAACTGCACTATGTTTTATTTTTGTAATAGCTTGAGGCCTTGAGGCCGAGCTCTATAAGGATAGACTCTTTTCTATGTTTGAGCCTAGGGTCTTTCGACCCGGCTGTACTGTATTGTATAATACATTCTATGATGACTGGAGCTCGAAGCCATTATAAATGAGCATGTATTCAAAATATATATTAAGCTCACGTCATATATGACAAGGGCAGAGCCTAAGAGCTCTCAAATGGAGCTATGAATTACTCTAGATGATTATAGTCGATAATGAAATAATACAGTCATTTGATTGTAATGACAGCCGATAAGGCAATATTACTTATAATACAGTCATTTGACTGAATGATAGCCGAGAAGGCATTAATACTTATCATATAGTCATTCAATTGTAATGACATCCAAGAAGGTAGTTAATATCTATAACACAGTCCATTGACTGAGATGATAGCTAGGGAGGCAATTATATATCAGTGTGACTATAACACCAAATTAACACCAAGTCGGGCTTGTATGGAAAGCCGACTATGAATTATATATAGAAGTTGTTTAAACTATTATGAATGTATATGTGAACCTTCGAATATGAAGGTGGTGAGACCTTTAAGATCATGGTCTCATAACGAGGTAGTTAGAATAAGTTTATAGAAGATTATAGACTAGTTCTATATGAGTCTAAATTTAAGACTTATTGTTAAAAAGTTCTGAGTTACGAAGATGTTACTTCTACTCTACTAAGGCAAGGTATGCCTTGACTAAATGTATTCAATTTCATCATATGAGATGACTTGTTTCTGAAACTGCAAACCATATGTTACCCAAGTGCCAAAATGGTTGAACTTGATATGAAATGAAAACAAACTCGGTGACGAGGAGTCACTAGATTCTTGTAATGAAAATAACATATTTCAGTTGTAACGAACCTATGGAGGGAGTTGAATGTCCAAGTCTAGATAGTGATTTGAATTGATCCCACTCACACAAGACCTAAAGAATTGGGTCGTTATGGACTTATTGTAGAACATGACAACTTATAAGTCGAGTTAGGGTGGTGGACATACGACGACATCCATTGCGCAATGTGTATGTATGAAAACTTTGGCCAAAGTAATGGATCTGTCTCTGCATACATTGTCATTCTACAATGTTCCAGATGGCCTAGTGTCTCTGGTAGTGTCATACAAGTTAGAGTGGATCTATAGTGTGTGACTGTGAGATATTAGGAAGGACACAACACTAGATACTCAAATGGCTAACCTATTGGGTTCTAATGTCTAACCTTTCTATGAAGGGTAGGGCCTCTTCCAGTTAGGAAGATGAGTGAGGGACTGTAGGTCTATGATTGGAGCAAAAGCACCAGGATGATGCTCTCCTTCCCAAGCATGAGACAAGTCAAGCCTTATGAAGACAGATGTCATTGGATCTATATACAGTGTTTACATTTTATGACCAATTGGTCTATTGTGATGTAAAAACTTGATTAAGATTCCTAGAGCATATATTGTATTTAATTAGTGATTGGTTATTCAATAAATATTGAAATAAGTTACTAGATTGTAATTTTTGTTATATCTTGATTTGATTAATATACTTAATTGATGGAAAAGAATATGTTTCTTTTAGTTCAAATTTTGATTATCTCTATTAATTCTTAATTAATGACTTGATTAAGTACATGTTGAAGTTAAATCATGAGCATTATGGAAGGTGATGTTACATATGGTATCAGAGCTAGCAGGCTCAACACATGGACCTAATGAGCTCACTACTTGATGATTAATGTATCCAACATTAAGTATGCTAATGATTGGATGTTCTATGCCAGAATGGTAAAAATTATAACCACACCTTGCAAGAAGGTAACCGAACATGGACATTACCAATGTCAACAAAAGATATTGAAGGTACAAACCTCCATGAAGGTGAAACTTGAATAGACTGGATGCTTGGTAGGTGCATGGTTATCTGATGAGGAAACTTTCGCTAATTTTATGAAACACATCAAGTAGGAGTTAAGGAAGGCCAAATAGTTGGCTGACCCTAACTTTACTGAAGCATTAGTGATACCCTTTGCCCCTAAAGCACCATCTAAGGGAAATATTCCTAAGGACTATAATGTACTTAAGGGGAATGTGATGGAATACTAGTGTGTATCCTCACCTCCTGAGACTGAAAAGAAAACACGATTATGGGAAGTTATCCCAAATTGTAAATGACTTGTAGAAACAAGGTGTAAACACAATTTTGTAATTTTGTGGATTAGATGTAATCCAATGGAAATTGTAATGTAATGGAAAAATTTTACAATCTTTCCTTTCTTGTTAAAGATTACATGAATGTGAATAGATTTGTAAATGAATATATTACATAGCATGGAAAACTAATCTGTGATTAATCTACAAACTTCAGGAAGAAGTAGATTGTAGTAAAGGTTTGAGTTGGAACCAAAATGGAGGATAGCTGAGATGAAGGAGCACCTTTAGGGCAATCTGAGTCTAAATTAGACCAAATCTTGACTTTATTGAAAGGAACAAGGGTGATGGTGGAAAATCTTGAACACAAAGTTGGAGGCTAGTTAGTAGATAGGCAAAATGATTATGATGGGGGTGATGGTGAGGAACGCCATAATGACACCACCCAAAGCCACCATGAAGAAAATAACTTCACGGCTAAAAAAAAGGGTAAGAAAAGCCTTATGGCTATGGAACTGTCTCATGACATGTAAAGGGTCATGCCACCTAAATTTAATGGATCTGTAAAGTGGAGATGCTATAGAGGAATGGCTTATAGAGATGAAGAAGTATTTTGAAATTAGAAATTATAATGAGGTGACCAAAGCTTTCTAGGGAGCATTCTAGCTAGCAGGTGAGGCATCCACATAATGGATGAACAAAAAAATGGAATTAGGCTTGAGGTCTACAAGCCTTACTTGGGACAGGTTCATAGAACTGTTTAGGCAAAGATGGTTGCCTCAACTATTCTATGATCATAAACTTATAGACTTTCAAAACCTGAAGCAAGCTAATATGATGGTAAATGAGTATTGGGAAAAATTCACCCGACTATTGAAATATGTACTAAATTCTATGTATGGAAGTTTATCATGGGGTTGAACGCCTAGATTGGGGTCGAGGTTAATGTTCATGGTCCTCCTATGATGGAACATGTATATGAGAAGGCTATTAGGCAAGAACAAAACCTGAAGGCTATGTCAGCCTATAGAGAAAGAAACAAAAAGAGATATAACTCATCTCAATCTTCTCAACCCTCAAAGAAAAAGGGGAAGAAACAAGATTATACTGAGAAGAGTGATAAAGGGGCCAAAAGTAAACAAAATGACTCCAGAGGAGAGAAAAAGGGGAACAACCACTCCAAGAAGAATGGGAACAATTCTGGCAAACCTCAAGAGAGGTGAGGACCAGTTGGACAATGCTTCACTCATGGTGGAGATCACTGCACCAATCAATGTCCCAACAAATCATAGGGAGTGCAATGAAGAGGGAATCCTCTACCTTCCTAGTAAGTGGTGTAGACATCTAAAAATGTCTTTTACCATTAGACCGACTCCCGGTATCCCTAAACATACCAATTTCCATTCTAACCAATTAATTAAATTTTTATTTAATTAATTTTCCCTTCATCACCTAATTTTCCATCATTCTATCCCCAACAATTGAATTAATTTCATTAATTTAATATTCCAAACCTTAGCCAATTGATTTAATAAATATGCAATATTTATTTAGTCAATTTCCCCCTCCTCTCTAAATCCAATTAATTAGCTAAATCATGTTTAACTAATTAATTCAGCCTATTAATTGACCTATCCCTACCCTAGGTAATTAAATAGCTATTATTTAATTTCCTACCCTAGCCTACCTCATCCTAGCCCTAGGATTAATTAAATACAGCCTTATTTAATTAATCTTAAACCTCTCATTAAGATGGTCAAATCCAGCTTAACACCCTTCCCCACATCCTCTAAATAAAAAATTGAAATATATCCACATAAGTTAATTTTTTATTTAAATATATCCCACATCACAATTAATTGCTCTTACGCCCCCATACCTCATTTATCTCCACTTATCCCCAAATGAATTTTTAATTCATTTTACATTCCCCATATGAATCTTTAATTCATAAATATTCCATCTCATCCATACTCATTTAATTCCTCCTTTTCCCAAAATGAATAAAAGATTTACTTTTATTCCTAGCCCTCCATTCCTCCAAGATCAAATCTAGACCCTCCACATCATTTTCATCCTCCACCATTGATCTTCCAAATGAATCTCCACCATTGGATCAAAATCCCTCCAAAATCTCTATAAATACAACATCTTTCAACCCATTTTGGGATCCAATTTTCAAGTAGAGTTATCATGCCAAAATATCTAATGAGCTAGTCTTTTGTGAGTTGTCTTTGAGATAGCATTTCACATTTTATTCATCAATTAGGGTATATCATGTCTTAGGAGCTCTTTGGTGCAAAGCTTCATTCCCCTTTGATGAGATTGGGTCTTCATGTGAGGTATAACTCTTTGTTTTATTATGCATTTATTTTGTATTTTACCTTCAACTTGATTTTCCTAATCACATTTGGCATGCTCGATGGGACCCACAAGGTCCAAATCTAATCTATTTTTGTGAGTTTTTGTGTTAGATACATGTTTTTGTAGGTATGGCGCTATCTACCATGCGCAGTTGTGCTATCTCTGGCGTATATTGGTGCTATTTATTGTTTTAGTGCTATCTGACAAAGTTCATTCTCTGCTAAATCTTACTCACATACTTGTCTAACATTTGTTCTTCCTGCTACCTTTTTTGGTCTACTTGCTCTCTATATTTGTAGGAATCTTGGGCGAAGAGGAGGAGGTTATGCTAAAATTTTCCTAAAAATAATAAACACATGTTTTGGCATTTATTTGTCTGGCTTTCCATTCTATTAGGCTAACCAGACTAACAAGCTCTTTGTCTTTGTAGTTTTACCCATTATTCTGGTTAGGAAGACCTCCATTTTTGCAGGATGGATGAGTTCAGACACGTATTGGCACTATCGACACCCAGAGTGGTGATATTTTCAACTATGACTGGACCCTTTAAATGTAGGTGCAGCGGCGCTATCCTTGTCACATTTTAGAGCTATTCCATGTTGTAGCGCTATTTAGTTTTGTAGCACTTTCTAGATAATGTTTTAGCACTAACTTGTATTATGGCACATTATGTATCTGATATTAGCGCCTATTTCTAAATTAGCGCTATCTGGATGTTCATCAGCACTATCTGTCTAGGGTCAGGTTTTCTTGATAGGTTTCTATCAGTAGCACCATTTTCTGTCCACAGTGGCGCTATTAGGTCTCTATTTTAGTGCTATTTTTACAAATTGACTTTGCATTCTGTGCAAGGACTGACAAGTTGTTTGCAGGTCATCTACATCATCTTGCAGACACTAACAAGTTTTTTTTACAGGGTGGTTATCTTTAGTTTAGCAAACAATTCATATGGAAATTAAAAGGAACCCTTGCATGTTAGCTTAATCACAACATTTCAATTTGGTGCAATAAAAATTAATCAAACAACCCAACAAACAAATCTGTGTGTGTGTGTGCCTTAGTTAGAACAAACATTTGAATTTGGTGTTCTAAAATTAACAAGTGTGTGCCAACAACAACTATCAAAATATTTCAACTTTGGGCTTTAAAATGAACCACAAAGTGCATCAAATAAACCCATTGGATTAAAAAGAATAACGATCTGCATTCTTCACTCATATAAACAAGAAAACTAATCAAAATTTGTGTGAAGTGTTTTCGTGATTTTTGTTTGTAGTGTGAAAAGTGTATGCTCTTCCCTCGCACCATTAGTGACCTTGGGAATCAAAAGTTTCTCACAACACTTGTATAAATCACCCCCAACATAATCCAAAGAACTAAATTGAACCATGTTTAGTGTGATGCAAGCACAAAGAATACGTATGCTCTCCCCTTGCATCTTTGTATGAACTTGGGGATCAAAAGTATATGTGTGGTTGTGTTTCTTTTGTTAATCCTTAAAGGGCCTGCCACCCTACTTCAAAAGGTGGGAACGACCCAAGTGGCAACAAGCTAAAGCCAAGCTCTTTCGAGCTGCTATATAAATTAATGTGTTTGTGACGAAAGTCACAAGCAACAAGTGTTGTTGTGTGATACTGACAGCCAACCTCCCCCAAAACCCTCCAAGGCGTAACCCTTGGAGGCTGGAGAATCCATAACAAAGAGTAGTGCTACCACACGTATGGCCACTTGAATGAATGCACTTACTACGAACCTTTGTTTAGCAAGCTAAAAACCTTCTATTTGTTGACGCAGAAGGGAAACCTTTGAAGTGGCCCCAATTCATGTGGTTCTTAGCTAAGGTAGAAGGGACAATCCTAAGGTTTGGTGAGGGACAAGCCTTCGTGGAAACCTAGATCTTGGTATGCGTGAGAAGTGGGTGCAATTGTAAGGAGGAGCCGGTACTACCAAGATCCTGGAGCTACTCTCTTTGAATAGGTGCAGCTAGGGGATTCAACAAATACTATCATATCTTCACCTTAGGTCGTGCAAAGTGCTTGTTTAAAGAAAATCACACATCTTTTCACAAACAAAATCTTGGTTATTGTGTGTTATTGTGCTTAATTGGTCTTTCAAAAAACTTGCCAAGAGACAACAAAAATCATTTCATCAAACTTCACATCAAAATAGATCTAAATTTGACATCAAAATCTATCTTTTTCAGAGCCTCGACCAACATTGCCCTATTTTAGCACCATCTCTGTCTGCTTTTGGCATTTCACCTGTGGATTGGCGCTATTTGCAGATTGACTTGCCTAAAACTGAGATCAATTCCATTGTGATCTTTAGCACCTACTTTGCCATAATCCATAGTCACCTTCCAAAAATCCGTCAGCACCCCATCCATTTTCTACTCAAAATTTTCCAAAACATACCTTCAATTTGACCTTAGAGCATCAATCATTATCATTATTGGACCCTTTGCTATATCAAATCCACTCAATTTCATATCCATTCATCGTCATTGTTCCTTGCATACCTTTTTGGACCAAAACAAAAAAATCCTTGCAACAAGAAATCATTCCAAAAATCCAAAAACATATCCAAAATCTTTCAAATCAAAACACCCATCAAAAAAATCATCAACCAAAAAACTTGTCATCCCTTTGAGCTAAGGCTAGATCTAGATTTTATATTTTACATCATATTTTTCTTGAAGAGTCATTAGTCAACCTTTCAAGTTAAATAATCATCCTTCTTTGTGTATGGTCATTAGTATACCCTAAACAAAGAGAAACATCCATTTGTGCTACACAAAACTAGATCTTACTAAAGTTCATTCATTGACAGTCAAATCCTTTTCAAAAACATCATCCTAATCTCTCATACCAAACATCTAATTCATCTAAAAATCTCACCAATCCAAATCAACATCAAAATCTATTTTGTCAAATCATCCTCAAAACAAACTCCATCTCTCATCTACCATTTTGGTCCAAAACATTGTAAACATCAACATCATCCACTCCTATCATCTCTAGATTGACACTTTTTTGGAGAATCATCTTAGAAGCAAGAAATCTATCCTTTATCACGCCACAATCACCCTTTCATCTTCCATTCCACTACCACATCCTCTTTTGGGTCCAACAAATCAATTCAGATTCTCTAAGGTCTTCATCCCCCTTTTCATCCACCTCAAAATCAAATCCATACACTTGCATGCCCATAACGAGATCACAATACAAGAAGAATTAAGCAATGGCAGAACAATATATGGGCATAGGAATGCCTAATACCAATGACAACAACATACCAATCAACCAAACACACAATCTACCTACAGTCTTTCAAATCCTGACATATAATCCAAATGAAAATCCCTTCCATTTCTTACAACCACCACCACCACGACCACCACAAAACATCCCTACCATGTCCCAAGATGATCTAGATGTCTTGAGCTTTACACAAGACACCAATAGCATGGACCTACTAGACAAAATCCTAAGGTCATATCCAAATAGATATCTTGATTATCTTCTCAAAATTGGTGCTCAACCACCCCACAACACGACATCGTCCCAACCATCCACCTCTAACATCAATCCTACCACATCCTCCCAACCATAGACATCACACACCCAACCTATCATCTCACAAACATCAACTCCCACCATATCTACTGCCACCACAAGCTCTAATATCACCACATCTACAATCCCTACAAGTGTCTCCAATCCTACCACCTCCTAACCCATCATCACATCCACTCCACAACTACCATAAACTCTTCCATTCTGTAAATCACTTTAGGCATACAAGGGAACCTCATGCACGCAAGTGCTTCCACAAGTGTGCCTCCACTTACCCCTCAAACCATAGCATACTTGTGACAATTCCTTTCGCAACCACCTTTTAACATGACCAACCCATCCAACATCAGTCCATCTCATGTTAACCCATCTAATGTCAATGCATCCACTATCAATCCTTCTCATCTCACATATCTACATAATCCCATAACTTCATCAACACATCATAATCCCAACCCTCAAATACCCCCCATATTCTCCAACAACTCCATGCTTACCAACAACATCTCGCACAAACCAACCAACACATCACCCCACAGTATCAAAACACAAATTTCTGAAACCTACAACATCAAACACCTCCCAATCTCCAACACCTCACCCATCAACAAACCTACACACGTCAATTGCCACCAATGTCGGATCTCACAACTATTGTATAGGCCTTGATCCAAAACGTAGATGATATGCAAACTAGGGACAAATGCAAGCATTACTCTTTTGAGGATATTTGCCTCTATCCATTTGATTGGACATTGTACATGCCCCCTTTCCCCAAGAATTTTGAAATGCCAAAATTTGACAAATACAAGGGAAAGGGAGACCCTAGGGATCAACTTAGGGAGTTTTACCTCGATTGCTTAGAAGTCTCAAACAATGATATATACCTAATGAGACTATTTCCAAGAAGCCTTGGTGGATAAGCCACCGAGTGGTTCGCACATCTTCCTCCAAGCATTAGGTCTTTCCCTGAGCTTGTGAAAAAAATTGTGAATCATTTCTCCTATAACTTCAAGCATGAAATATATATGACTGACCTTTGCAACACAAAACAAAAAAGTGGAGAATCCTTCACTTCCTTCTTGCAGAGGTGGAGAAGCTTAGCAAGCAAACTCCCTTGGCCAATTCCTGAAAAACAACTTGTCACCATGTTTGTGACTAACCTCAATCAAGAAATAGGGTTTCATTTACAAATCCTTTGTGCCTCTACTTTTGAAGAAGTCATCGACAAAGGTACAACCATCGAATGGGCCCTCATTGCCAAGGGCTCGATCAAATTATATGACTACAAGTCCAACAACAACAACAACAACAAACTCAACATCAATGTCCCCAATACAAACAACAATGCTAACACACAATTAAATGACAAACCATGCTATTGGGGGAAGAACAAGAACACCTTGAATGATGGAATCACATATGTGAAATCCATCCAACATGTATAGAATCAACCACCCGCACATACATATACCACCAATGCAAATAACCAAAGGGGGCAAAATAAACAAAACAAACCTCGAAGGCAATTTACACCCTTAGGGGAACCCATCAAGGACATCCTCGACAGATGTGTCAAGAAAGGTTTGATAATGCTCCCACTTGTTAGACCCCATCAAGAGAATGATCTCAAAGCTGCATAGTACAATGAAAATGATTATTGTGACTACCACCGCATTGTGGGCCACAAAACTGCTGACTACATGAAACTAAAGCATTGCGTCTAAGACCTCATTGATCAAAATCAAGTCAGCCTTGATCAGAGCACCCAACTATCACCAAACGCTAATCTAGGAGCTTACAAGGATCCACTGCCCAATCACAACAAAGCCTCCTCATCCAATCAATCCTACAATGTCACCTCACCTCCTGCATCCTATGACTCTATTGTAGGATGGATAGAACCATCATCCAACTATGTCAACATAATCACCATTTGGGCCCAAGCACCCGATTGTGCCGTCACAACTCATCGTGGCTGCGTATCCATTTGCATAGCCCCCACCACTAAACAAACACCCGCATCACATCAAACTCCCTACCCCCTCATCCAACCACATGTCCATCGCCTACCAATCACTACAACCTCCTAGAACATCTAGGAAAGACCCCCACACAAATCTCCATCCTTGAGCTGCTTCGCACATCACCTCTCCACAAAGACATCCTGGACAAAGCACTCTTGGAAACCCAAGTCTCTACCAACTTGAATGTCAATCAATTCCAAGTGATGGTAGGACATATCGCCATGCCACATCATCTCACATTTTTAGAAAAGGATCTTCCTGCTTCATAACACATACACGACGACTCCTTACACATCGAAGTCCATATCCACAAGCACATCTTTAAAAGAGTCTTAATAGATGGTGGCTCCGGCCTAAACATATTCACTCTTAAATTATTAAAACATTTGGGATACTTAGATGTGGTTGTAGACACCAGTGAGTGCATAACTATCAAAGGATATGATGATACCGAATGACTATCTGAAGGCACTATCAAACTCCCTATTCAAGTGGGATAGAAGATAATGGAAACAAAGTGTTAGGTCCTTGATCTTGACCTCCCCTACAACATTCTTCTCGGCCGACCATGGATCCATGCCATGCAAGTAGTCCCTTCCACATTCCATCAATGTCTCAAGTTCCCTCACAACGGCACAGTGGTAACCATCTATGCCGACCCCCGCCCCTTCCAATATTGTAGCTTCTTGGAAGGCCATGACCACACCTTCTGTCCATACAACAAAGCCACCACCAAAGCCAATCCAACAGCTTCCACCTCATATATCAACCCCACCAACATTACCACCACTTCATCCCAAACACCACCACCGCCCGAGGTCAAGATCAAGCTCAGTGACATGGGATGTGGGGAATACGACCTACACAGTACCTTTTGTGTAGGCACATTACCCAATCCTAAAACATTTGGCATCCCAAAGACAGAAGCAGCCAACACAGTCATCATCAAGTATAAACCATCACCCATCTTTGAGAAGAAACATCTAGATCAGGATGTGCTCAAAGATATATCATCCTGGTTGTATAAGGATGAAGAATCTAAGCAAGAAGCACCCACCATACCAACAGAAATCTATGGTAAAGGGTCAGAAATTGTCAAAAACATGGGCTACAAAGGACAAGGCGGTATCGGTCTTCATGAGCAGGGAATCATGGAACCAGTCCAAGTGATAAGAAATCCCTATACCCAAGGGTTAGTATATAGTCAAAGACAATGTATCCTCATTACCAGCAAATGTATCTTAGCTGAGGTCACTACGGTTTCCCCTGAAGTCAATAATATCAATGAAATGGGCCATCAAGATTCCTTTAGTACTTTGTCAATTTCTTTGACTCATCCATATGCACCATCTACATAGTCACCACCCTAGCTTCGTCATCCAATGACTTACCACTTGTATACCTAGACCTCATTAACTAGGACCAACAAGGACCTCCTGTCTTCAACATAGCACCAAACGATGAGGCCATCGCTAAAATGATGGGGGTTAGAGATCACTTCCCCCTAGGAGATCATAGAGAAGGATACATCATGGAATTTGATACACATGCCTATTTCAGGGAGACAACCCCTGCTTCCAGTCATAAAAACATAAAAATCAAACATGGATTTGATGGTGAAAACCATTTTGCAGCAATGTCAGATCCCAAGAAAGTAAAAACAAAGGATGTATCTCCTAGTGAAAACCTCCACAAGGCACTAGGAGATGGAAGCATGGGCCTTCCTGAGATAGACAAAGTATATCCTGATAGATCACCCATCCTAGTGGAGCCAGCTCAAGAGATGAATCTTGGGATAGAAGACGAGCTGAAAATCACTTTTAGGGCAGAATCTCTTAGTAGACAAGAACAAGAAAACTTCTTGGCATTCTTCAAACATAGAAATCACAATTTTGCATGGACCTATGTAGACATGCCAGGGCTAGATCGCGCTTTGGTTGTCCATCACCTTGCAGTATGCCCTGATGCGAAACTAGTAAAGCAGAAGCTTGGAAAAATGAATCCTCAGGTGGCCCTCCTAGTCAAAGCAGAGCTAAAGAAACTACTAGATGTTGGGTTCATTCACCCAATTGATTATCCCGAATGCGTTTCCAATCTAGTACCAATAGCCAAACCAAATGGCCAAATTAGCTATTGCACCGACTTCCGAGACCTTAACAAAGCCTTCCCGAAGGATGACTTCCCACTACTAAACATCAACATGATAGTGGATCTTATAACAGGACATGAGATGTTATCCCTCATGGATGGTTTTTTCAGGATATAACCAAATCAAAATCACTAAAGAGGATCAGCATAAGACATCCTTCATATGCCCATGGGGGATGTATTGCTGGGTGGTAATGCCATTTGGGCTAAAAAATGCTGGAGCTACATATCAAAGAGCTATGACTGTCATCTTCCTTGACCTTTTCCACCACATCATGGAAGATTATGTGGATGACTTGCTAGGAAAATCAAAGACAAGAGAAGAACACTTGGATGTATTGGCCAAGATCTTCAATAGATTAGAGCAATATAATGTTCATCTGAATCCAAAGAAATGTGTCTTTGGGGTAACCTCTAGCAAACTCTTGGGATGCATAGTCTCCAGAAGAGGAATTGAGGTAGATCCTGCAAAAGTAAAGGCCATCACTGAAATGCCTCCTCTGAAAACCTTAAAATAGCTAAGAAGTCTGCAAGGCAAACTCCAATCCATTCGTCAGTTCATTGCTCAACTAGCTGATAAATGTCAACCATTCCAGCATCTACTTAGAAAGGATATAGCTTTTGTCTAGAACACTCAGTGTCAAGCTACGTTTGATCAGCTAAAAGAATACCTGGCTAATCCTCCTATTCCAACTCCACCAAGGCAAGGAGAACCCCTCCTATTGTACATTTCAGCAATAGAGATAGCTATCAGAGCCTTACTAGCACAACATGATGAACAAAGGAAGGAAAGAGCCATCTATTACATCAGTCGTACCTTGATTTCATATGAGCTAAACTATACACAAATTAAAAGAGCATGTCTAACCCTGGTCTTTAATTCACAAAAACTAAGACACTACATACTCAATCACAAGACCAAGCTGATCGCCAAGATCGATCCACTGAAATATTTGCTAAATAGAGTTGCTCTTACTGGGAGAATGGAAAAATGGGTCATGATCCACACTGAATTTGACATCGAATATACTAAGAGAAAATCCATCAAAGGACAGGTTATCACCGATCAACTAGCCAAAGCACCCATTCCTGCAAAATATCCTACACTAGTAGAATTCCCTGATGAAGCCATCCTTACCATAGCACTGGCAATAGAAACATGGAAAGTGTACTTTGATGGATCATACACACATAGAGGCTCAGAGGAAGGCATCCTGTTTGTTACCCCTCAAGGTGACACCATCCCTAAATCCTTCAAAATCACATTCCCATGCACCAACAACGTGGCAGAATATGAGGCCCTTATCACAGGTCTCTGAATGGCAATCAAATGGAGAACTGAGAAGCTAACTGTGTATGGAGACTCTCAACTCATCATCCAACAGGTAAATAATGAATACAAGACTAAGGATGATAAACTCCTGCCTTATAAAAAGATGGTCAATGACTTCAAAGACTACTTCAATGACATCCACTTCGAGCAAATCCCAAGGCTCAACAACAAAATTGCAGATGCCATGGCCACCATCAGATCCCTGGTCGACATAAAGAAAGATAGCAAGAAGTGTGAGTTCCTGATAGAAGAACTCCCCATCCTAGCATATGATGTTCCTCAATCAGAGCTAGTGTGCGAGGTCATTGGTCCCCTATCCCCATGGTATCAAGAAACCTACCTATACCTCCATGATAATATCATGCCCCCTAACCTATCCACCTCACAATGAAAATCTTTCATTTGCCGAGCCTCCCACTTCATTCTTATAGGAGACACCCTATACAAAAGGATTCTTGATGGCATGCTTCTATGATGTTTAGACTCTAGAGAAGCTGAGGTGGCCTTGCAAGAGGTACACGCAAGCATCTGTGGGGCACATTCAAGTGGACCTACTCTATCTAAAAAGATCCTGAGGACCAGATACTATTGGCCAACCATGGACCGAGACGCCTATCGGTTTATCAAAAAATGCCTACCATGTCAACAACATGAGGATCTCATTCACGTATCGGCACAAGAGTTGCAACCCATCACGATGCCATGGCCTTTCTCATAGTGAGGACTTGACCTCGTAGGGAAAATACATCCCCCATCCTCCAATGGCCATAAGTTCATAATCAATACTACCAAGTACTTCACTAAGTGGGTGGAAGCAATACCACTCACCTTCACCACTGGAACCTAGATATCCAAATTCATCTTCCATTACATCATCTGTTGCTATGGTATCCCTCATTCCATCATCACTGATAATGGAAAACCATTTAAGAACCAGGAAGTTCGCACATTATGCAAAAAATTCCAAATCCAACACCATTTCTCCATGCCATATTATCCTCAAGGAAATGGTCAAGCCGAAGCTTCAAATAAAACCATCCTGCGCATCCTAAAGAAGATAGTTAATGAAGCTGGCCATGACTGTACCTCCAACTCAACCCCGCCCTATGGGCCTATAGAACAATCATCCATACCCCCACAAGAGCCACTCCATTTTCCCTAGTATTTGGATCTGAAGCCATTTTACCTATTGAGGTCGAGCTCCCATCCCTACGAGTATCCCTGCAAAACATAATCAATGATGAGGAATACCGAGTCGCACGGTTGCTTCAGCTAGAATTACTAGATGAGAAATGCCTGAATGCGTTGAACCACCTACAAGCATTTCAAAATCGCCTCAGAAGAAGCTACAACAAGAGGATCAGAAACTAAAAATTTGAAGTAGGGGATCTTGTCCTTATGGAAAATTAGAATGGAAAATCAGAAGAACTTGCAGGAGCGCCCTAAGAAAGGAAAGTTCAAGCCCAATTGGCTAGGATCTTATGCCGTCATAGCCGACTATGGATCAGGAGCATATCAGCTAGCAACACCTAAGGGGCAGTCTCTGGATGAGCTGATGAACATCCTACATCTAAAGAAATTCTATGCATAACCCATCAAGTACCCCAATCAAAAAAATCAAAAGAATAGAAAAATAAAAATTAAAAAAAAATCAAGAAAAAACCTAAGTGCAATAAAAACTTCCAATGGTGAAAATCACTTTGGTGATGCTTTGGATAGGTACCATGGTGAAAACTTGTTTCAGGCGCCATGTGTAGTGGCCGGTTCTACCATCTAATAAGGCCTCTTTCCATCACAACACTTCCTAGTGCACACCTCCCATGGCTTGGAATTATGAGACATTGAATCCTATCACCTAACCCGCACTATCCCATCCCAAGGCTAACTCATGGAACGAGGATCCTTGTAAACTTCCTTTTGTACAATAGAAAAATCAAAAAATCAAAAAATAATAGAAAAAATCCAAAAATCCAAAAACAATAGAAAAAATAAAAAAATCCAAAAATAATAGAAAAATAAAAAAATCCAAAAACAAGCCGATGATGGCATGGTTCGGTGGTTAAGTCGCTCAGGATGTAGTGGCGGCCACCAGAGTTCAAACCCCCGCTGGGCCAACGAGCTCGCAAGGCTTTACGCCTTCGCTGGGCCAATGAGCTCGCGGGTTTGAAGTGTTCTTCCTAGGGGATGAGGTCCCCCAGTTGTGGCCTCACCAGTTCATTGCTCCGGGCAAAAGCATTCGTGTGGAGCCGGAGGGCGTGTCGCACCAGCGTCGTCGGTCACATTTAAAAGTTTACCAGGCGCTTTAAAAAAAAAAAAAAAAAAATCCAAAAACAATAGAAAAATAAAAAAATAAAAAAACAACAGAAAATCAAAAAATCCAAAAACAATAGAAAACATAGAAAATCCAAAAACAACACAATTCACTGCAAATCACCCCATACATTGATCTTGCTACAACTCGCAATCATCAAACATACATCAATCCTCACCATCCCAAACCATTCCCACATCATCAAGTCCTGCCAGAACTACATATTCATCTCGCCCGCATCTTGAAAGTACCTTGATCCTGTGGACATAGGGTATGTAGGTAGTCCGGAGTACGAAGGAAGTTTCCAATACTCAGGTACCTAAGATGCACCCATCCACCCCATTTGGATGGTCCCCATACACTAATCTTTCTAAACCCAATAAAGAATACACACGCTAAGTATACACTTGAAGCATGTCCCCTAATGCAAAAATCATCAATCAACACACCAACTATAATCCCACATAGCCTGACTATCCTTTTTTGCCCACCTTTAAAAAATTATCCAACAAAATCCAACTGATTCGTGTCCTAGGATATATCATTCCTACAATGGACAAGAATCTATCATTCTATCAACATGTATCTTGGCAAGAATACACAAAGGCTATTTGTATCTTTTTGTTGGTCTTTTCAATTATTGATTTTTATCTTTTGTCTCACTCTAGGTCATCTCCAAAGCTACCTTGATCTTGTTATATCATGGCAAGTGGCGGACAATACCTCGAGTAGACATGGTCATTGTTTCTGTATGCTGTGCTTGTGGGTTGTTTTCATTACTCCAAGAATAGTATTCATATCTTGAAGCTTGGGTCGATTCTAGCATAATGTGCCTGATTTGCATATACAGGCATCAAAACCTTATATGTACTATTCACACTCATTTCTATGAGTCCCCTTCTGAGGCTAGGCAAGGTTATACTACCTTGGGCACACATGAAATCAACCTATTGTTTGCGGGTCTAGTCCATGCAATCATGGGATATATATCATCACCTAGGTCATTTCATACCTTTGTGAACTGTATCCTACATTTCTATAGTAAACTAAGAAATGCTCTCAATTAATGCTATGCAACTACTGTTACTAGCTCAAATCATCATCCTAATCAACTATACCATCTAGGCCTAGATTTCATAACCACCTACCCCCCTCACCCTACCAAATCCCTTCACTAATCCCACTCCTCTAACTAACTCTCACTCAACACATCCCGAACCAAACCATATCCCCCCCTCAATGACGTGGAGTTTCATGACCTAACAATTCCCTCATTCCTTCGCTCCCAATCCTATCCATACCCCATCCATCCAACCTTATCTGCTCCCTACCCATTCCCTTGCCGCATAGCCTCACCACCTAGGGTCCAACAAAAAACATCATGTGTATTGAGACTAAGTTGTATCTCACCTATCACCTAGTTTGCATCCCATATACCATTTAATTATCATAATCATTTAAATTGCATTTCATTAGGTGCATTTTAGAGCCATTTAGTTTTCATATCATTATCATTTAATTTGCATACCATTCATTAGGTTCATTTTTAGAATCCTGTAGTTTGTATCTTACATATTATTTAATTTGCATTTCATTAGGTGCATTTTAGAGACATTTAGTTTTCATATCATAATCATTTAATTTGCATGTCATTTAGGTGCATTTTAGAATCATTTAACATTGCATATCATAAACATAATCATTTCGTTCGTAATCACATAGTTGCATTGTAAAATCATAAATCATCACATTCACATTGCATTCCATATACCATCTCATAATCATTTAGTTACATCGCATAATCACAATCATAATTATTTAGTTGCATTTCACAAATCATCTAGTTGCATATCCATATTTTCCATACATAACATGTGATTATAAAGATAAACATACATTTCCATTGCATTACATTTGACATCCATAATAAATGTTTATTAATCTAAACATTTATTTTCATTTTACATCATCATCCATAAATCACACACATGCATATATCAAAATAAATAAACCATCATTACATCCATCATTATACATCAATAGGTACATCCATAAATCAACATAATGCATTGGATGGCATAAACATGACACATCGCATAAACACAGTACATCCATAACATATAATCCATAAAGAATATCGCATTCATCAACATGAACATCATCATAATCATAATAGAGCATTATAAATAAACATATAGGCCATCAAAAAGCATCATATAATATACCATCATCACAAGAAATGTACATCACTCATATACACATTAGAAAATGTAGTGTCCTAATACAATGCCTCTAAGGGATAAAATGATACAACTGTCACATGGAAGATCCTCTCTCTGAGGGAGTGGGAGACTCTGACCCTAGTTGTGGTTGTAGTCCTACCTGTGGCTATGGTTGTGGCTGCACCCGAACCTAAACCTCTGGAACCTCCTGGGGCACATGTGATGGAGGACCCATTGCCTGCTGGACAGACTAAACTGATCTAGATCTGTGTGACCTAGATGATCTGGCCCTACTAAGCTCACTAAAGCTCGCTGCATATTGTTCTGCTGGCACTACTACATGATAAAGAACCCAATAATAATATGCCCGTTGAGTGGCCTTTGACAACTATCCCTGTGCTTGAGACAACTATGTCTGCATTAATGTCAACACTCGGGCCATCCTAGCACCTAAGGCCTGTAAACTACTCACTGTAGCCTCTGCCTGTCGGGCTCTCGCAAGTGCTGCATCCTGCTCCCCTATCAAAGTGGCTATCTCACCCTGAGCCTAGGCTAACTGTGCCCACAACGTAGCTACCTATCCATCTAAACCATCCAATAAAGCCACTATCCCCCGCAGCTACACCAACTCTGCCTCACGGATCTCTAATGCCTCCTATAGGCTAGCCACCTATGCTTGCAAAGTCTCAATCTCCTCCTCCTCACCCTGAGCCTGCTGACAAGATGCTAACCTCTCAACCTCTGCCTCTCCACCTGCCCCTGAAGGGCCTACCTTTGCCTGCTACCCTGCTGCTGTGCTACTTGTGGTGGGGGTAGAATCCCCCAGTCCACCCTCGACTATCCTCCACGCTGTCGAGGCCCTCTGTGCTGCCACACTATCCCAATCTGAACCTGCTCAATAGGCATTTGTTGCTGGGGCACCTATCTAGCTGCTGCTACGGCCAGCACATCCATTAGCTACCCATCCCCCCAACCATCCTCTCCTCTCCATCCCTCCCAACCTCCACAATGTAGTCTGCAATGATCTTCTCCCCCTCCTCTAGTAAATCATCTCCATCAGAATCATCATCCCCATCATCCCTCGAATCATCATCCCCTGATCCCGCCTCCTCCACAGGGACCACCTCCTTTGCCAGGTTTGTAAACCACGTCGGCTGCCACATCTGCCACCATATATCATATACAGGATTAGTGCCTGCATCCCTGACCGTGCTCTACAAATCTCATCACAACAGCCACAAAGCTGCAAAATCATCCAGAGTGACCTGGGGTTGTATGGCTGCAGGCCAAAAGCGTGCATCTCAAGGGGTCTGTGCAAAGATGGCCATCTACTATGGAGTATCCTGTTGCAACCCAAACTGCCACATAACCCACAATGGCAGATACATGTCTATCGTGTGGTCTCCTCAACCCATTAAATACCGTTGCTAAAAAGCAAAGGGCAGGTGAACATCATCATCAGGCCATGGCTCCACTCCGATGTAGGTTCTCCAGGTCACCCGAATAATATCATCTAGCATCTGCCTCCAATACCGAACCTGTCCAGTATAGGTGTACTCAGCATTTTGATATAAGAATACAAAGGCCTCAAATGGACACTGATAGTACCCACATCTCGACCAAGTAACTGTAATGTGCTCCCAAATCCACACACGTAACAAAGTAACCCCGACTAACAACGCTGAATCATAAAGATAGACAATTGTATGCATCTCATGATATAGCTACCCCAACATCTCTAGTCCTCAGGCATACATGGTCTCATGCTTGACCATCCCCTCAATCATCTCCCCCCAGCCAACTGGAAAACCCCTGCCCCTCCTATCAGGCAGCACTACCCCTCCAATCAATGCACACAACAATAAGACAAAT
The DNA here is from genome assembly GCA_027924645.1 of Cunninghamia lanceolata. Taxonomy (NCBI): domain Eukaryota; kingdom Viridiplantae; phylum Streptophyta; class Pinopsida; order Cupressales; family Cupressaceae; genus Cunninghamia; species Cunninghamia lanceolata. The sequence continues at coordinate 1,357,356 of BSBN01001450.1, forward strand.
GGATCTGCACCCATCGCCAGTGTCCCCTCATAACTCATCTCCCTCCCATCTACTGATAAAATAATATGATCCTAGCCAAACACTCTGATCAAGGCCCTTCGTCCCCTCCTCATGTCATATCTCACTCACTGACTGTGAATAGGTAGCTTGAGGATGCAATAAACATCCTCAAGCATGATAGTGATCTCCCCAATTGGAAGCAAAAATGTACAAGTCTCTAGACGGTACCACTCCACTACTACTGTCATCGGAGCTCTATGAGATCGTAGCACTGGCATCGACACAACTGTTAGAAGCCCCAACCTAGCTAGGTAGGCCCGAGTGGCATCATCAAACTGATCGAATAATGCCATCACCGATGGCATGCGTCACTCTCGTAAATACACTATAAACGACCTCATATTCTGCATCCACAACATTCTGGTAAAAAATCTACCTATCTTTCTTCCAAACCCCTCCTTTTCTTCTAATGATGAAAGCCAAAACACTCTGGCATCAAATCAGACCATACTTTGCACCATGTTTTACACTGGTGCTACTACTTCTTCTAATGGCACTATTACAGACAATAGCGCCACTGCGAAAGGCATTTTGTGCCACTTCAACACATAGCGCTACTGCGTAAAGTACTTAGTGCCATTTTAACAAATGAAGCCAATTTTTCCAATAGTGCGTATATTACATACTACGTTGATCCTACACATAGCACTACAACAAAATATAGCGCTAGTAACTTAAATGGTTCTAGTCTAGAACATAACGCTACCCTACCACTCATTTGACACTAAAATGCTAAAACCCTAAGTCTTCCACATATTGCACTACTACAAAAGATAGCGCTAAAATGCTAAACTGATGGTGACAAACTGCCTCTAGCCTACCATAGCGAATAACACTAATCCAGAGGATGGCACTAATTCACATTCTTTTGGCACTGCGCAACCTTGCAATAGCGCCACCATTCCAAAACCCAATTCCTGAACCCCAAAAAAGTGACAAAAGTAAAAAAACACAAAGCCAGGGTTAGGCCCTACCTAGGGTCCAGCCTCCGATGCCTGGCCAAATGATCAGAATTGCTCAAAAATGTGTCGAAGTTGAGGGAATTGGGGGTTACGCTCAACCATCTCTCCTCTACTCCTTCTCACCAAGTCAATGTGTGCAAATGTGGCACTCTTAGGGCCCACTTGTCCTAATATAGCATGCCATGTCATCCACCCCACCCACTCTTTTTCCTCTCCAGGGTGCAGATCACAGCCTTTTTCCTCCATTTTTCTTCCTGACATCTTCTTTTTATGTCCTCTATCCAACTTTGACTCCCGTCGGGTCCTTTAGAGAGATCGCCCTAAAAATTTTTATTTATTTTTCCACCGACCTCTTGAGAGGGCATCCCTCACCCATCTTATTCCTTCCCGGCAGTTGGGGCAAATTCTTTCTTTGACCTGACACCACTCCCCTACTAGGTCTTGATGCCATATCAAAGAGGGGCAAATTTAGACACCTAAAAATGTCTTTTACCATCAAACCGACTCCTAACATCCCTAAACATACCAATTTCCCTTCTAACCAATTAATTAAGTTTTTATTTAATTAATTTTCCCTTCATCACCTAATTTTCCATCATTCTATCCCCAACAATTGAATTAATTTCATTAATTCAATAGTCGAAACCTTAGCCAATTGATTTAATAAATATGCAATATTTATTTAGTCAATTTCCCCCTTCTCTCTAAATCCAATTAATTAGCTAAACCATGTTTAACTAATTAATTTAGCCTATTAATTGACCTATCCCTACCCTAGGTAATTAGATAACTATTATTTAATTACCTACCCTAGCCTACCTCATCCTAGTCCTAGGATTAATTAAATACAACCTTATTTAATTAATCTTAAACCTCTCATTAAGATGGTCAAATCCATCTTAACACCCTTCCCCACATCCTCCAAATAAAAAATTGAAATATATCCACATAAGTCAATTTTTTATTTAAATATATCCCACCTCACAATTAATTCCTCTTACACCCCCATACCTCATTTATCTCCACTTATCCCCAAATAAATTTTTAATTCATTTTATATTTCCCATATGAATCTTTAATTCATAAATATTCCATCTCACCCATACTCATTTAATTCCTCCTTTTCCCAAAATGAATAAAAGATTTACTTTTATTCCTAGCCCTCCATTCCTCCAAGATCAAATCTAGACCCTCCATATAACTTTCATCCTCTACCATTGATCTTCTAAACCAATCTCCACCTTTGGATCAAAATCCCTCCAAAATCTCTATAAATACATCTTTCAACCCATTTTGGGATCCAATTTTCAAGTAGAGTTATCATGCCAAAATATCTAATGAGCTAGTCTTTTGTGAGTTGTCTTTGAGATAGCATTTCACATTTTATTCATCAATTAGGGTATATCATGTCTTAGGAGCTCTTGGGTGCAAAGCTTAATTCCTCTTTGATGAGATTGGGTCTTCATGTGAGGTATAACTCTTTGTTTTATTATGCATTTAGTTTGTATTTTACCTTCAACTTGATTTTCCTAATCACAAGTGGCATTCTAGAAACGTATCCATGTGGCCCTAGACAACAGTCAAGCTGAGTATCAAATAACTCTGGTAGAGACAACATGTATTTTATTTGGAGTTCCAATTTTACTTTTAATTGATACAGGTGCCATGGAATGTTTTATTTCTCCCAAAGTTGTAAATAAGATACCTATAAAAAGCAAGATTCATGGCAAGTACTTGGTCTGTAGAGTATGCAAATCACACCAAGGCTCAGGTAGAGCAATGCTTGTTTGAATCTCGGGTTGAACTTCCAAAATTTTCCATGAAAGTAATTCTATATGTAGCCCCACTTGGCTCGTATGATGTTATCCTAGGGATAAATTGGTTATGGAGACATCAAGCCAAAGTAGACTATTATGTGAAGATAGTAGAATATTTGGATGATCTAGGAAACCAAGTCCTCCAAGGGAAACCTAGGGAAATTAAACTAAGGCAAACTTCCCCCTTACAAATGAAAAGGGCATAGAGAAGACGATGCCAACTTTTAGCTGTCAAGATGGACAAAATAGATGAAACAAAGGAAACCTACTTCCAAGATGACTTGTTGTTTTATGAATCCCAAAAACTTCATGAAGTAGGGATGAAGGAGTCCATAGGTTAGGAAAGGTCAAATATGGACAAGCATCCCCTCCTCAGAGATTTTGAGGATGTATTTCCAGATGAATTACTAGGGTTACCCCCTAAGAGAGATTTTGATTTTTCCATTGATATTATACCTGGGTTAGAAATTATTTCTAAAGCCCCCTATAGGATTGTCATGCCCACATTTCACATGCAGTCACAACATGCTAACCTGCGTGTCATGTCCACATGCATCATGTGGTCATGATACAAACTATCAAAAATTTTTCCCTTACTACTCTAAAAGCCCCCCTCGTACGCGCAAGCGTGCTTGGTTGCGTACGTTTAAGGCATCAACGATGATGTTGTTTACAAAATATTTCACCCACGTGTGCATTCACTATGCTGGACTTACTTATTTACTTGATGACGTTCACTATGTTTACATCGATTAATTTGAAGCGTTTAGGATTTCCTCGGTAGGTGGTTGACCTTTAATTGGTTTTCTCAGTTTATTTCAATATTGGCTCACATTTCTCCTTTTATTATATTCCATCGTTTATTTATTTAAGTATCTATCATTTCAATAAATTGTCTCATTTTCATAGTCTACCATTTGGTAATAATTTAACTTTGAAATCACAATTTCTTTTACTGACCAAACTGTCAAATTTTGAATATTAAATGTCAAATTAATTGTCTCATCATTTCTTAAAATAAATATTTAAATACATATATATTTAAATATTTTATTTTTCTTTTAGTATGTATATATTATTTGTTTAAAAAAAATTCCTCCTCTCACATAGAATAAACGATTAATTATATATTTACATTTTAAATTACATTACAATTATATATATATATGCACTCACACACACATATATATATGTATATACATTTATTCTTTTATTAAAAAACATTTTAAACCATACTAGTGGAATCTCCACTCATATTTTAATACCTTTTTATTATGAAAATTCCAACTCATAGTAATGGGGGTTAAATAACCCTAAAAATCTTATTGTTGGTAGTGGTTTGTAGGTGTGAGAGGAGCAGCGACCATGGTGGATCGACAATGCTGGCAGGGGAAGCTGAAGCTTGGAGTTCACAGGAGGCAGCGGTCGTGGTAGGCAGGGGTGGCGGTTTGGGGAGACCGCAGTGGTGGTTTGGGAGGCTGCACAGACAGCGGCGGGTGGAGGCACAGGCAGTGGGCAGTGTAGGAGATGTGGCCGTGGGGAGGCAGTGCTGCAGATTTCCGTGGGTGGCGCGGGGGCTTTATTCATGGTGGGGTGTGGGGTGGTGGGGGTTTAAACCCCCACCACTATACATTAAGTTTTCGACTGTGTTTTACAGCGAACTTCCTCTTTTTCATTCTTTTGATAATTCGCATTTTTTTTTAATTAATGCTAATTAAATATATATATATATAGCTCATTTCCACAATTTCATTTAATTTAAAACTATTTAAATATATATATATACCAACTTTTCACAACTTCATTTAATAATATATATATATATATATAATTCATTTCACCATATCTCTAACATTTTTAATTTTCAATACAACAATTACTTGAGTGAAACAGAAAACACTAACCATTAAAATTTGTATTTATCAACTAAAATTTAACCTATCAAGTATACATTCCATTTCAAATAAATTTAAGGATTAGGAGTAAATACAGGAAACTAATAGATTTTTCACTTCAATAACCAAACAACAGACAAGTAGATCGATTTAGTTTATTTTCCATTGCATACTTAAATCTAGTTTTACTTTTGTTTTCAAAGGCAAATTTGCATCTTATAAAATCTAGTAAATATAAAATTTCCACTAAACAATACAAGAGATAGATTTTAACCATTTGACTAATCAACAACTAATCCCACAACTTAGCAAATCTGATAAACAAGAATAAACAACTGTATGATCCCACAACTCACAAACACTCTGAGGGATTACTTTCTTCTCCCAATACATTTTTTTTTTACAACTTTCAGAGGGAGCAATCTCTCCTCTTCAAAAGAACTTATCTAGGAAAAAACTTAAAGAGACCAAGCTCTCATTACAAACAAGGAAAGTGAACATTTTCTCTAAATAAGATAACTCCTCCAATCCTCTCAACATGCTCTAAATAAAACCTGAATGAAAAACTAGGAAGGATACACCACACAACAAGCTCTCCTCCTTACCATAGACCTGCAAGAGGGTCACCCCCAAGCTAGGGAGATCATCCACACACCCAGGGTAGAATAGACCAAAAACACTTCACAACATTAGAACAATCAACACACAACACCCAATAGTTTTACACACAATACATAGACTCAGCTGAGGTGAGTTCAAAGGGGGGTAGGGAAGTAGACTCACTCTACTCCAAGGTGTCATTCTTCTCAAAACAAATATCATAGCTTATCTCATGGCCTCAAGCCATCCAAATAATAAAATCACAGGGATATCCCAAATAGGCTCTCAAAGCCTTATAGCCCTCTAGGCTCAAAATTACTAACATGCCCTCAAGGCTTTCATATACCAAAATAAGAATGCACCCGAGGAGGTTCACACCTTCCCTTCTCCATACATGATGAGCATTGTCTTCCAACTGGAAGAAGCTCTTTCATACACCCAACACAAAACCTAAAATAGCAAAAATAACACATAGACAACCATTGCAAATCCACATTCATCAAACAAAAACAAAACATACATAGGTGAGTAAACTAGCTCACTAACCTCTACAAGCCCAATTATGGAAGTATTTTGAAGAAGAGCTCCACCCTTAGTCTCCTCCTCCAAGTTCTCCTTCTTTCCACAATAATCCAACCCGCTTACCCTCTCCTCCTTCTCCTCTTTAAAACAAATTCTCTCCCTTATCCCTTATTCCAAGTGGCATTAAAAAACTAAACCCACTCATTATCCATTATCCCTAGTGGACTTAAAACAATTAACCCCACTCAATAGGTTCCCCACTATACCCCTTTTCCAACACATGTAGAAATAAAATATAATAAGAAAAATAGAAATAAAAAGGAAGTGGATAACACACCACCCTTTTTATGGGGTCTCCCACCAAAAGAGAGGCACAAAGAGACAAGCACTCCATTATTGGTGGATCATGGAGGCATTCCATGACTTAGAGGTGGGTCTAAGTGTGGATTCCACTCATCTCATTATCTCCATGCTCCCAAATTCGTCACTTAATTTCACCATGAAGTTAAAGTGACTATATGAAGGTTATCTCAAGGTTATCCTAGTCAAAAGGGTCCCTAGACCCATGGGGTATAACCTAGGGTTGATTTTAGCCTAGTTAAGACTCCTAGAGTCAAGTAAAAACACAAGAAGAGGGTCAAAAAGAAATAAACTTAAACAAGATTCATAACATCTTTTACAACACATATCACAATACAAGTGAATCAGAGGGTAGACCTAATTCCCTTGACCCCATGCAACATTACCACATTACAACATTACAACATTTCTACCATACACGGAGTTGATCTTAGTTGCTCGTGGAACTAGATTGGCTCACAAGGGATACAACATAGGGTGTGGAATGATCTCATGTATTTGTTTGTTAGCAATACCTGCACACTCAAACTTGAAGTCAATAACACATAAAAATATCATAGCTGAAACAATTTAAATACATGCATACCTAAACATTCTACCATATAAACATACTAAAATCACTTTAAAATTCAATTTCTAATATTATCCATTCATCATTCACTTAAAAGCAACATCTAACTATCATTGCACAATTATTTTCATAAAAATCAATTAGGTTTAATAATCAAGATTCCGGGATCAACAGTCCCCCAAATCATAAAAGTAATAGCAATAGTACTGTAAATAGTCTCATGAACATAAGTGAAAAGGGTAGGCCTCACATCCTCCCCCCCTAAGATTGTACTTCCTCCTGGAAGTCATCAAAGAGGTGAGGGTAAAATGTCTTCAATCTCATTGCATCTTCCCATGTTACAGTGACCTCATCATACATATCCCACTGGACCCTAACCTAGTCCAGCTCTCGACCTCGAAGGCCCAGCTTCTGATGAGCCAATATGCGTATTGGCAGCAAAGATAGCTGTCCATCTGCCTCTACCTGAAGAGCACTCCAATCCAATACATGAGATAAGTTAAAAATATAACGACGTAGAACTGAAATATGAAAGACATCGTGGATACGAGACAGACTAGGTGGCAAGGCTAAATGATAGGCTACAGGTCCTATCCTCTCCAAAATCTTGAAAGGTCCTACAAACTGGGGTGCGAGCTTAGAGCCTTTTCCGTAACGGATTGGACTCTTATGCGGTCACACTCTCAAGAATACCCTGTCACCCACTGAAAATCTTCAATCCGTTCTCTTCACATCGGCATAATTTTTCCATCTATCTTGAGCTTCCTGAAGTCTCTATCTGATCGATGTGACCTACTATTCCATATCCTGAATTATTTCGGGACCAATGGCAACTCGTTCCTCTAACCGATCCCAACTCAAAGGCATCCTGCAAGGTCTACCATATAAAGTCTGGTAAGGAGGCATACCCAACAAGTTGTGATGCCCATTATTGTAGGTAAACTCAACCAAATACAGGTACTCCTCCCATCTAGACTGATGATCCATAACATACATGCGAAGCATGTCCTCTAACACCTGATTAACTCTTTCTGTCTGGCCATCGGTCTCAAGATGGTAAGTGGAACTGAAGTTGAGCTGTGTGCCCAACGCCTGATCTAAGGCTCTCCAAAATGATGATGTGAATACGGAGTCTCTATCAAATATGATACGATGAGGTACTCCATGTAGTCTGACAATCTGATCTAGAAACACTCTCGCCACTGATGGTGCATTGTACATTGTGCATACCGGAGAGAAATGCACCACCTTGGTCAACTTGTCAACTGTCACCATGATGGCATCATGGTGTCGCGATGACACAGGTAGACCAACAATAAAGTCCATGGAAATGGTGTCCCACTTCCATTCAGGTATCTTGTGAGGATACAAAAGTCTTGTTTGATGCTGATGCTTGGCCTTGACCCTCTGACACTCAAGGCATCGAGCAACATACTCTGCAATGTCGCATCTCATCTCAGCCCAATGATATAACTGCCACAAATATGCATGCATCTTCTTCACTCTTGGATGAGTTGCATAGGGTACTCTATGAGCCTAAGAGAGTATCACTGTACGTAGATCACCCGCACGAGGTACATAGATGCGCTGCTTATGTCTAAGCAATCCATCCAACTCAAGGGAATACCCTACGAATTTGCCCTTTAGGATCCTTTGATTCTAGATTTCCTATTGTACCTCCAAAAACCACTTGTTCCCAGGTAGATGCTATAAAATATGTCCTCTCAAATCCACATTCAAAGTTAGAGTCAGGATCTCGTGGCACCTTCGACTCAAAGCGTCGGCGACCACGTTCTCCTTTCCTTTAATGTAGTGGACATCAAAGTCATACTTAGACATGAACTCCATCCAACACCACTAGCGGGCATTCAAATTAGGTTGAGTAAAAATGTACTGTAAGCTATGATGATCTGAATGGAGCTCAAAACGTCGACCTAAAAGAAAGTGTCTCCAACGAACAAGAGCATGAATAACAGCTGCTAGCTCTAAATCGTGAGTAGGGTAGTTTAGCTCATGTGTTTTAAGTTTTCGCGATTCATAAGCAATCACTCTACCACCCTGCATAAGCACAGCTCCCAATCCCTTTAATGATGCATCCGTGCAAATAATAAAATCTTCTGCTGGATCAGGAACAACTAATATAGAAGCGCTGGTAAGACATTCCTTCAGGATCCCAAAGGCCTTCTCACACTACTCAGTCCAAGTGAATCCTTTCCCTTTTTGCTGAAGGGAAGTGATAGGATGTGCTATCCTGGAGAAACCTTTGACAAACCTACAGTAGTAACCGGCTAGTCACATAAAGCTCCTTACTTCTATTACATTGGTGGGTGCTGGCTATTCTTGAATTGCTCTGATCTTCGATGGATCTACGGAGATACCATCGCCTGATAAAATGTGCCCCAAATACTGCACTTCTGTCCTGAAAAAGGCACACTTCACCAGGTTACCATAAAGCTGATGCTCACGTAAACACTGCAATACCTGACGCAAATGGTCCACATGTTCCTCCTTGGTCCGTGAATAGATCAAAATATCATCTAGGAATATGATCACGAACCGATCTAGGTAAGTGTGGAACTCCCCATTCATGAGGCTCATGAACACTATAGGGGCAGTCATCAAACCAAAAGGTACCACTGTAAATTCATAATGGCCATATCTAGTTCGAAAGGCAGTCTTGTGAATATTTGCCTCTGTGATTCGTAATTGGTGATACCCAGATTTTAGATCAATTTTTGAAAACACTTTGGCACCCTGCATTTGGTCAAAGAGATCATCAATCCTAGGCAGAGGATATCAGTTCCTCACCGTCACTTTGTTTAACTGTCTATAGTCCATGCATAGCTAAAGAGATCCATCCTTCTTCTTTACGAAGATAACTGGTGCACCCCATGGTGAAATGCTAGGTCAGATGTGTCCCTTCTTTAATAATTCTTCTAACTGTAGTTTAAGCTCTGTAAGCTCATGTGTAGTCATTCTATAAGGTGCACGAGACACTGGTTCTACCCCTGGTACCAAATCGATGTGGAAGTCAACTTCCCTACATGGAGGCATACCCAGTAACGCTAGCGGAAAAACATCAAAAAATTCACTCAAGATAGGAAGATCATCTAAGGTAGTCTCAGGTTCGTCCTCTGACCTATCACTAACTATGATAGAAAACAACTAGCAACCCTTCCGCATGCAGTGCTTAAGTTGCTGAGTGGATATCGTACAAGAAGTCGTGGGCTTCTGTATGCCCACTATCTCGACCGGTGTGCCATGATTGTCTAAGCAACTAATCATGCTCTGGCAGCAGTCTAGCTTGGCCCTATGAGCCGCAAGCCAGTCCATACCAAGAACTATGCCGTAGGATCCTAATGGCATAACCCAAAGGTCACATGTTGTAATGAAAGAACCTAAGGAAATCTCATAATTTATAACGACAATATCAACTAAAATTCTGGACCTAAAGGCCAACTCGACCTCCCACCTAATGGCCTACCTAGAAGCCACCAGCCTACAACATTCCACTAACGATGTAGACATAAAAGAGTCGGTAGCTCCAGAATCAAATAGGATAGAGATGGAAAAATCTCCAATCATACCTATTGTCCCTATGACTGAAGCCTAGAAATTGGCCTGATGGTTTTCAACTGCTACAAACATATGGTGGGATTTACCCATATCACCCACAGTCTGCTCAAAACCTCCTGTACGATGCTGTCCCCCTATTGTAAAACCCTGTGGGCACTCTCTAGCTAGGTGTCCAGCTTCACCACAAACATAACAAGGGCCCTTAAACTGTACCTGTACAGTCTGAGTCTTGCTCGACTATTACTATCTTGATCTACCAGTGGACCCTTGTGAGCCCCTATATGATAGCTATGGCCTCGCGGGTCCCATAGGTGGTCCCTGCTGTCTCTGATCCCTGCGCGGGCCCTGCTGCTACCAACCTCTATTATTTCCCCCATGTGACCTTAGCTGTGTTCTAGCTTTTTGTTGCTGCTGTGACTATTGTTGTTTTGGGGGGCCTAGGAGGTAATGATGTTGTATTGAATCCTCCTCTAGGGGCTGGCTGTGTTGGCCTCCAGAAACTCTATTGATACTATTGCTGTCCCTAATCCTGGAACTGAGGGTGAGAACTCTACCCCCATCCCTGAATCTCCTCAGCAATATAAGCCTTCTCAGCAGCATCACTCAAAGTCTGGGGATCTACCATCTGAACAGGTCCTGCTATATTGTGGTTTAGTCCTCTGATAAACTTATGCACTAGGAGTTTCTCATCCTGGAGATACTCTGCATATTCAGATAACTCCATAAACCTACTCTCATACTATGCCACTGAGAGTCCCCTCTGCTGTAGGTCATGGAACTCGTCTATATGACGCTATCTATAATAGTCTGATAGGTATCGTGCGTTGAAGCTCTTAATAAAAGGTCTCCGATGAGAGGGTGTCTAAGAAGAGGCGACACTTGCACTCCTTAGTGCGCCACCAGGTAGCTGCTGCATCTCGTAATAAGTGTACTGCCACATGGGTCTTTGCATTGCCTGCATATGGATGCAATGCGAAGCACCTGTCTAAACTGATAAGCCAGGCCTCTGTTTTAGCTCCCTCTGTGGTTCTGATGAAAGTAGGAGGGTTCAATCTCAATATGTCCCTGATGGAATCTCCTTTATCTCTGTGCCCCCGGATAGGCTCATATGTAAGATAATCATAAGGCCTGGGACCCAATTGCTCAGTTCGCACTGTCTCGTCATGCCTGGCATGATGTGTGGGGCTCCTGCTACGGGCCCTGTCGGCCGAATCAACCTCCTCTGTATCAAGCCACTTGACATAAGGCTCCACATGTGGTACCCCCTGCAGCTCAACGTGGGGCTCCACACGTGGCTCGACATGAATCTCAGCTCATGGCTCCACGCATGGTTCCTCTCGTGAAACATCGCAGGGCTTGACACGTGGCTCTACGCAAGGCTCAACTGTAGATGATGGAAGCCTATCTAAGATAGCCTATAAGGCTTGTAATATCTATGGTCCCATATTAGGAGAGGCTGGTGGTGCCTACGGTACCTGAGGAACTGATTGTGTCTGTAGAACTGGCTAAACCTATGGAACTGGCTGTTCTGGTGGGACTGCTGATCCGGTCCCACAGCTAAAGAATCGGTGCACACCTCGGTGGGTGGAGTACGGTAGGTCGGTATTCACCAAACTTGTCTGGGAGGCATCCTACAAAATGAGGTAATCACTAGTCAGTTTGATCGCGGAAGTGATAATGTGCCTAAACAAGCCCAGTGTTTGAAACAACTGTGCTCTGATACCAAATGTCATGCCCACATTTCACATGCGGTCACAACACGCTAACCCACGTGTCATGTCCACATGCGTCATGTGATCATGATACGAAGTATCAAAATTTTTTCCCTTACTACTCCAAAAGCCCCCCTCGCACATGCAAGTGTGCTCGTTTGCGTACGTTTAAGGCGTCAACGATGATGTTGTTTACAGAATATTTCACCCACGTGTGCATTCACTATACTGGACTTATTTACTTGATGATGTTCACTATGTTTACGTTGGTTAATTTGCAACATTTAAGATTTCCTTGGTAGGTGGTTGACCTTTAATTGGTTTTCTCAGTTTATTTCAAAATTGGCTCGCATTTCTCCTTTCATTATATTCCATCGTTTATTTATTTAATTATCTATCATTTTAATAAATTGTCTCATTTTCATAGTCTACCATTTGGTAATAATTTAACTTTGAAATCACAATTTCTTTTACTGACCGAACTGTCAAGTTTTGAATATTAAATGTCAAATTAATTGTCTCATCATTTCTTAAAATAAATATTTAAATACATATATATTTAAATATTTTATTTTTCTTTTAGTATGTATATATTATTTATTTATTTATTTATTTAAAATTCCCCCTCTCACATAGAATAAATAATTAATTATATATTTACATTTTAAATTACATTACAATTAATTATTTATATATATATATATATAAACATTCATATAAATATCACTAATGAATTAAATTTCCTTATTTAATTGAAACCCCTCATTTATATAACCAATTTCATATATATATCTATATTCTTTTTTTAACATTTTAAACAATACTAGTGGAATCTCCACTCATATTTTAATACATTTTTATTATGGAAATTCCAACTCATAGTAATGGGGGTTAACTAACCCTAAAAATCTTATTGTTGGCAGTGGTTTGCAGGTGTGAGAGGAGCGGTGGCCATGGTGGATCGATGGCGCTGGTAGGGGAAGTCAAAGCTTGGAGTTTGCAGGAGGTGGCGGTTTGGGGAGACCGTAGTGGTGGTTTAGGAGGCCACACAAACAGCGGCGGGCGGAGGCACAGGCGGCGGGTAGCGTAGGAGATGTGGCTGCGGGGAGGCGGCGCTGCATATTTCTGCGGGCAGCGCGGGGGCTTTAGTCACGATGGGGTGTGGGGAGGGGCAGAGCCCCACCCACATCCCACTTCGTGGGGTGTGGGTGGGGTTCCGCCCCTCCCCACACCCATTGTATATGGTTTCGGTGGGGGTTTAAACCCCCACCACTATACATTAAGTTTTTGACTATGTTTTACAGTGAACTTCCTCTTTTTCATTCTTTTGATAATTTGCAAGTTTTTTTTAATTAATGCTAATTAAATATATATATAGCTCATTTCCATAATTTTATTTAATTTAAAACTATTTAAATATATACATATATATATACAAATATACCAACTTTTCACAACTTCATTTAATAATAAAAAATATATATACATGTATATATATATGTGTATATATATATATGTGTGTGTGTATATATATATATATGTATAGATATATACATGTATATATATATGTATATATATATATGTGTGTGTGTGTGTGTGTGTGTGTGTGTGTGTGTGTGTGTATATATATATATGCAAGTGTATCAAATTTTCACAACTTCATTTATTAATAAGAATATATATATATATAATTCATTTCACCATATCTCTAACATTTTAAATTTTCAATACAACAATTACTTGAGTGAAACAGAAAACACTAACCATTAAAATCTATATTTATCAACTAAAATTTAACCTATCAAGTATACATTCCATTTCAAATAAATTTAAGGATTAAGAGTAAATACAGGAAACTAATAGATTTTTCACTTCAATAACCAAACAACAGACAAGTAGATCGATTTAGTTTATTTTCCATTGCATACTTAAATCTAGTTTTACTTTTGTTTTCAAAGGCAAATTTGCATCTTATAAAATCTAGTAAATATAAAATTTCCACTAAACAATACAAGAGATAGATTTTAACCACTTGACTAATCAACAACTAATCCCACAACTTAGCAAATTTGATAAACAAGAATAAACAACTGTATGATCCCACAACTCACAAACACTCTAAGGGAGGAATTACTTTCTTCTCCCAATACATTTTTTTTTACAACTTTCAGAGGGAGCAATCTCTCCTCTTCAAAAGAACTTATCTAGGAAGAAACTTAAAGAGACCAAGCTCTCATTACAAACAAGGAAAGTGAACATTTTCTCTAAATAAGATAACTCCTCCAATCCTTTCAACATGCTCCAAATAAAACCTGCATGACAAACAAGGAAGGATACACTACACAACAAGCTCTCCTCCCTATTGTAGACCCGCAAGAGGGTCACCCCCGAGCTAGGGAGATCATCCACACACCCAGGGTAGAATAGACCAAAAACACTTCACAACATTAGAACAATCAACACACAACACCCAATGGTTTTACACACAATACATAGACTCAGCTGAGGTGAGTTCAAAGGGGGGTAGGGAAGTAGACTCACTCTACTCCAAGGTGTCATTCTTCTCAAAACAAATATCATAGCTTATCTCATCGCCTCAAGCCAACAAAATTATTCTTTCTCATGGCCTCAAGCCATCCAAATAATAAAATCACAGGGATATCCCAAATAGGCTCTCAAAGCCTTATAGCCCTCTAGGCTCAAAATTACTAACATGCCCTCAAGGCTTTCATATACCAAAATAAGAATGCACCCGAGGAGGTTCACACCTTCCCTTCCCCATACATGATGAGCATTGTCTTCCAACTGGAAGAAGCTCTTTCATACACCCAACACAAAACCTAAAATAGCAAAAATAACACATAGACAACCATTGCAAATCCACATTCATCAAACAAAAACAAAACATACATAGGTGAGTAAACTAGCTCACTAACCTCTACAAGCCCAATTATGGAAGTATTTTGAAGAAGAGCTCCACCATTAGTCTCCACCTCCAAGTTCTCCTTCTTTCCACAATAATCCAACCCCCTTACCCTCTCCGCCTTCTCCTCTTTAAAACAAATTCTCTCCCTTATCCCTTATTCCAAGTGGCATTAAAAAACTAAACCCACTCATTATCCATTATCCCTAGTGGACTTAAAACAATTAACCCCACTCAAGAGGTTCCCCACTATAGCCCTTTTCCAACACATGTAGAAATAAAATATAATAAGAAAAATAGAAATAAAAAGGAAGTGGATGACACACCACCCTTTTTATGGGGTCTCCTACCAAAAGAGAGGCACAAAGAGACAAGCACTCCATTAGTGGTGGATCATGGAGGCATTCTATGACTTGGAGGTGGGTCTAAGTGTGGATTCCACTCGTCCCATTATCTCCATGCTCCCAAATTCGTCACTTAACTTCACCATGAAGTTAAAGTGACCATATGAAGGTTATCTCAAGGTTATCCTAGTCAAAAGGGTCCCTAGACCCATGGGGTATAACCTAGGGTTGATTTTAACCTAGTTAGGACTCCCAGAGTCAAGTAAAAACACAAGACGAGGGTCAAAAAGAAATAAACTTAAACAAGATTCATAACAACATCTTTTACAACACATATCACAATACAAGTGAATCAGAGGGTAGACCTAATTCCCTTGACCCCATGCAACATTACCACATTACAACATTACAACATTTCCACCATACATGGAGTTGATCTTAGTTCCTCGTGGAACTAGATCAGCTCACAAGGGATACAACTTAGGGTGTGGAATGATCGCCTGTATTTGTGGTTTTGTTAGCAATACCTGCACACTCAAACTCGAAGTCAATAACACATAAAGATATCATAGCCGAAGCAATTTAAATACATGCATACCTAAACATTCTACCATATAAACATACTGAAATCACATTAAAATTCCATTTCTAATATTATCCATTCATCATTCACTTAAAAGCAACATCTAACTATCATTGCACAATTGTTTTCTTAAAAATTAATTAGGTTTAATAATCAAGATTCCGGGATCAACAGTCCCCCAAATCATAAAAGTAATAGCAATAGTACTGTAAATAGTCTCATGAACAGAAGTGAAAAGGGTAGGCCTTACAAGGATGACCACAACCGAACTAATGGAGTTAAAGGCTCAACTACAAGAGCTATTGGATAAAGGGTTGATTAGACCCAGTGTGTCACCATGGGGAGCACCTTTCATTTTTGTGAAAAAGAAAGATGACACTTTATGGTTGTGCATAGATTACCGCACGTTAAACAAAGCAACCATTAAGAACAAGTATCCTCTACCCCACATCAATGATCTTTTTGATCAAATAAGAGGTGCAATAGTATTTTCCAAGATTGGTCTTCAATTAGGATATCACCAATTGAGGTTGAAGGATGAATATATCCATAAGACATCCTTTAGAACCAGATATGGACATTATGAATTCACTTTCCTACATTTTGGCTTAACAAATGTGCTAGCAGTGTTTATGAATCTTATGAATAGTGTGTTTAGAGACTATCTAGAAAATTTTGCTTTAGTATTTCTTGATGACATCTTGATCTATTCTAGGAACAAAGAGGAACATATGCAACATTTGAGAATTGTTCTTCAGGGATTAAGAGAGCATAAACTATATGGCAAGCTCTCTAAATGTACCTTCTTTCAGGAAGTACAATATTTGGGTCATATAATTTCAACTAAGGCAATAGCTATGGACCCAGCTAAGATTAAGGCTATTTCTGAATGGCTCGAACCAAGAAATGTTCATGAGGTTCAAAGTTTTATGGGCCTTGCTGGTTATTATAGGAAGTTTGTGAAAAAATTCTCTAAAATTACACATCCTATAACTTCCTTGCAAAGAAAGGGAAAGAAGTTTGAATGGTCAAAAAAGTGCCAGGAGGCCATTGACCTATTGAAGGAAAAATTGACTTCATCCCTAATATTGAAAGTGCCTAACCTGGAAGGTCAATTTGAAGTCATCACCGATGCCTCTAGGGAAGACTTAGGTGTTGTATTAGTCCAAGATGGACATGTTATTGCGTATGAATTGCACAAACTAAAAAACTATGAACAAAACTATGCCCCACATGATTTAGAACTGACAGCAATCATTCACACACTCTAAATGTGGAGACACTATCTGCTTACAAAATCCTTTGAGTTGAAAATGGATCACTAGGGACTTAAATATCTATTCACTCAACCCCATCTTAATGCTCATCAAAGAAGATGGTTAGAATTTATCTCAGATTATAATTTTGAGATTAAATATATTCAAGGAAAAAAAATCAAGTGGCATATGCTTTGAGTAGGAGAAGGCACATCTCCACTATGATATCTATACATTCTGATTTTAGAAATCTAGTGTTACAAAAATCTAAGGGAGGTGATTTTTATGAGCAAGGAAAACAAGCCCTTGAGAAAGATCCACAGAATCTGAAATATGAAGGATTCAACCTTGAACCAGATGGGTTATTAAGGTTCAAAGGAAGGATGTATGTACCTAAGTCAGCAGAGTTAAGGAATATGGTTTGGAAAGAGGTTCATTTTGCACCATATTCTAGGCATCCTAGAGTAACTAAGTTACTCATTGATGTGAAACCTTTATATTATTGTACATGAGTGAAGAGGGATGCTATAAATTTTGTAGCTACTTGTATTGAATACCAAAGGTTGAAGGCAGAACACCAACACCCAGCACGATTATTATACCGTCATGAAATTCCTGAATGGAAATGGTAGATTATAAGCATGGACTTTTTGTAAGGGCTCCCTATGTCAAGGAACAAGCACAGTGCTATCTTGGTTGTGGTGGATAGACTCACCAAAGTGGCCCATTTTATACCTGGAAACTTGACAGATGGGGTACCCATCATTGCTCAAAAATTTGTTAAAGAGATTTTTAGACTACATGGAATTCCTGAGAAGATTATCTTAGATAGGGATGCATGGATGACATCGAAGTTTTGGCAAACCTTGTTCTCTTCACATCATACATAGTTGAACATAAGTTATGCTTATCATCCTAAAACGGATGGTCAGACTGAAAGGGTAAACTAAGTGTTGGAGGACTTATTAAGGATGTATTGCATGGATCAACAATACAAATGGGAGGATTACCTTCCACTAGTGGAATTTGCCTACAATAACTCTTATCACTGAGCTATTAAGATGGAACCATTTGAAGCATTATAAGGATGGAAGTGTTGAACCCCTATAAGTTGGGATAAGATAGAGGATAGGGTTAGCCTTGGTCGAGAAATGCTATTAGAAATCAAAGAACAAGTCCATCAAGGTGCTCAAATTGCGTAAACTATGCTTACGTAACGAGGAAATAACTTAGTGCAAGGTCCAGTGGGACCAATATTTAGTGGAAAATGCCACTTGGGAAAATAATGATGACTTCTATGCTAGATTTCCTCATCTTTTCTGAGACATTTGATATTATTCTTTGAAAACCTTTTCATATTATGTTGGTTTATTTTAAAGACAATTAATCATCGGGAATGATGATTCTTATGGGGGGAGATATGTTACATCCCCAACTTACAATTAGACTTAATCATTAACTTGGCATGATAATCAAGAGGATTAGTCATAGTTAATTGATTTGATATTGTGGAAGTATCTGATTTAACTTTTGATTATGAAGTAGAAACAAATGATAAATAGTTTTGTAAATTAAATGATTTATGCTATGAGATATGATAATGATGCACTAATCGTAATCTTTTGGTCCTAAGTGTGACAGGAAAATGAACGTCCTCTAAAGAAGGAAGGAGAGTATCATCCTGGAGGAAGAGTTAGACATTGTGAAAACATAAGGTTGACTAGCCATCTGAGTAATCGACTTCTATGTCCTTCTCAATCCTTTTGTAAGTTGTCACGTGTCATGTCTCTTTTCTTTTGTTTCCATGTTCTTGGTAATATAATTGTGTCGTTGAAGTTATCACGACAAGTCATGGTGACCAGATGATGTTCTAGGAACATCATCCCAAGTCATTCGACTAATGGGAATAGTCAATTTTGGGGGAGTATTACTAGACCCAATAACCGACATTATTAGTGTGAATTTTTTTATGGTTGCAATCTCATAGTGATAATCCTTAAATAAGGATGAAACATCTTAATAGGTTGTAACCTATAATATTGTTATTATTTAATTATCTTAATAATTGTATTCTATCGAATATTACTAAGTTGTTATAGTCGATCATGGGGATCAAAGGGAGCTTCGAGCTCAACCTTCCCTTGTATGGCAAGAATCAAGCCACCTTTTGTGGAGACACTACCAAGTGGAATGGTAGTTATCAACCAAAATCGCCATGCCATGGAGACCGATTCTCAAGTGTGGGGTTTTCCATTTTGGTGGAATCACTTTTGGAAAAAGGTAGTTCATTGTAGAGGTCTAGAAAAAGGTGGCCAAAATTATTCAAGGAGAACATTGGAGGAAAGAAGCTGTGAGTAGCTAGATGAGTCATAGTTTGGAGCATCTTAACTATTAGACTGGTATAGGTAAAATGGGGAACAAAGATCCTAATTGCTTTTTGTATGATAAGTTTAAAACTCAGTAGGACTTATGTCTGAGTCTATATAACATGATGTTTCTTATTATTTGTTAAAAGCTAAGGCACGTGGCCTGTAAGGTCATTCCATGGATAATGCTTATATTCTTTTTGTGTTGTAACTCAAGGATGAAATGGTTGAGCTATTGTTGTTTTAAAACTTCTATTTATAGTGGTTCAGAGTCGTATGGCTGAACCCTAGAAACTCAACTTTGAAGTATGAATATGCTTGAAGCCATGAAGGATAAGCTAATTAAACATAGTAAACTTTCTTTGAGACCATTCTTCAGGTCATTAAGCTAGAAAAGGAACTTAACAAACTTTCTTTGAGACCATGCTCCAGACCGTTGAGTCGAGCAATGAAACTTTGTAAACTCTTCTTGAGACTATGCTCAGCCGAGTTGTGATACTATGTAGTCTTGTCTATGATTAAGCTCGAGGCTTAAAGAGACAAGTAGAAATTGCACTATATTTTATTTGTGTAATACCTTGAGGCCTTGAGGCTGAGATCTATAAAGATAGACTATTTTCTATGTTTGAGCCTAGGGTCTTTCGACCCGACTGTATTGTATTGTATAATACATTCTCTGATGACTGGATCTCGAAGCCATTATGGCTGAGCATGTATTCATAATATATATTAAGCTCACATCATATGATGACAAGGGCAGAGCCTAAGAGCTCTCGAATGGAGCTATGAATGATTCCAGATGAGTATAGTCGATAATGAAATAATATAGTCATTTGACTGTAATGACAACCCATAAGGCAATATTACTTATAATATAATCATTTGACTGAATCACAACCAAGAAGGCATTAATACTTATCATAAAATCATTCAATTGTAATGATAGTCGAGATGACAGTTAATATCTATAACACAATCCTTTGACTGAGATGATAGCTAGGGAGGCAATTATATATCAGTGTGACTATAACACCAAATTAACACCAAGTCAGGCTTGTATGGAAAGCTGACTATGAATTATCTATAGAATTTGTTTAAAATGTTATGAATGCATATGTGAACCTTCAAATATGAAGGTGGTGAGACCTTTAAGATCATGGTCTCATAATGAGATTGTTGGAATAAGTTTATAGAAGATTATAGACTAGTTCTATATGAGTCTAAATTTAAGACTTATTGTTAAAAAGTTATGAGTTATGAAGATGTTACTTCTACTCTACTAAGGAAAGGTATGCCTTGAGTACATGTATTCAAGTTCATCATATGAGATGACTTTTTTCTGAAACTGTAAACCATATGTGACCCAAGTGTCAAAATGGTCAAACTTGATATGAAATGAAAACGAACCTGGTGACAAGGAGTCACTAGATTCTTGTAATGAAAATAACATATTTCAATTATAGCCAACCTATCGAGGGAGTCGAATGTCCAAGTCTTGATAGTGATTCTAATTGATCCCACTCACACAAGACCTAAAGAATTGGGTCATTAAGGACTTATTGTAGGACATGACAACTTATAAGTTGAGTTAGGGTGGTGGACATACAACTACATTCATTGTGCAATGTGTATGTATGAAAACTTTGGCCAAAGTAATACATCTGTCTCTGCATGCATTGTTGGTCCACAGTGTTCTAGATGGCCTAGTGTGTCCAGTAGTGTCATACAATTTAGAGTAGATCTATAGTGTGTGACCGTGAGACATTAGGAATGACACAACACCAGATACTCAGATGGCTAACCTATTGGGTTCTAATGTCTAACCTTTTCATGAAAGTTAGGGCCTCTTCTAGTTAGGAAGATGAATGGGGGACCACAGGTCTGTGGTTGGAGGAAAAGCACCAGGATGATACTCTCCTTCCCAAGCATGAGACAAGCCGAGGCTTATGAAGACAGATGTCATTGTATCCAGATACAATGTTTGCATTTTATGACTAGTTGGTATATTGTGATGTAAAATATTGATTAAGATGCCTAGATCATTTACTGTATTTGATTAGTGATTGCTTATTTAGTAAAGATTGAAATGAGTTTCTGAATTGTAAGTTTTGTTATATCTTGATTTGATTAACATGCTTAATTGATGGTGTTATGGGTAAAATGGTATAATATTAAAATGAATTGATAAACCCAATAACTTCAATGTAATATGCAAATAACAAACAATAAAACAAGTAAACAAACATACATTGCTTCATTACCTGGTAGCTTCCATTGCTTGCCTATTCTTGATTGATCTTTGGTCATGAATGTAGCCCTCAGGAAGCTTTCTTCCTTTCTTTGTTTCCTCAAGATGACGAAGGAGAAATGACTAGGAAACTTATTGTATTGAAGATGAGATTCAACACAATGTGAGATGGATAATGAATAATGAAAGAGTGGGGGTGCCAATGGTGCACTATGGATTCGATAGAGTAATCTTACTTGAAAGCTTCATGATATGAAATAGAATAATAGAGGGGTATTTATAGACTTGTGTGAGAGAAGATCAATGGTGTAGAAGAAATAAGAAGATCAATGGTAGAGGATGTTTGAGAGAACGTGCACAAATAGAGAGAAGACATGTGTCATTCAAAAAGTTGCTTTGTTTGAATTAATTGTTTTCTTGATGAGGATGATCTTTGATTTCATAAATTAGAATATATTTTTGTAATTTAAGAGTTTGTTGATAAAAACAAAGTTGCTTTAAATCAGTTAACTAAGCTTTTGCTTTTGTATGACAAGGAAGATTTATTTTTAGAAGATTTGGAAGATTTTTAGAAGATAAGAAAGCGAATTAAATAAATAAATTTATTTAATTGTTTGTGCAAGAGTTAGAGGAATAAATAAAATATTTGATTATATTTTATTTTTGGAGACTGAGATTTAATTTAAATAAATTTGTATTTTATTTAAATTTGGAAGAATGAATGATTTAATTAAATAATTAAAATTATTTAATTTGTTTGGAAGAATAAAGTTGATATCAATGAAATTAATTAAATAAATGTAATTTATTCAATTAATGAGAGGAAAATGAATCAAATAAATAAATTGATTTATTTATTTATTGATAGAGGAATATTAAGATGAAATGAATATTTAAAATATTTATTTAGATAGAGTCATGTCATTTTTAGGTGTATACATTTTGCCCCTCTTTGATGCAATGTGTTTTATCATGTTGTTTCAAAGAATAAGAATTTTTGACAATGATACGTGCCCCAGTTTGCCCCTGGTACAAGTTTAATGACAGGATGGCCCCTCGGGAGATTGGACGGAAAGAAGGGTGGAGATGGACAATCTCATGAAGAAGGTGAAAATTAAGTTAGCTTGAAGAAAATAGGACACAGTTTGGAGAAACAGGCAGAAACATGCATGGGAAGTAATCACAGTTGTCACACAGTCAGCTATGGTTCACTTGCTATATATAGGAGCTAGGTCCACAAGTCGTATTCTTTTGCACACTTGTCCTTAGTTGATTTGTCTTTGAGAGCTTAGGAGAGTAGAGGAGCTAGAGCAGTCAACAGAGATATGGATATTCCATGTGAGGAGCACCATTTTGAGCGAGTTCGACAGTTCAATCAACTAACCGAGGCAGGACCACTGGTATGTAGGTCGACAAAAATTGCTTAAAGTCATTTATTAGGGCAATAAATGCTATGGAAAATTAGTTAGGATAGATGTGCTGAACTGCAGTTTGGTGCATATGCAGAGAAACCGTACATTTGAGTAAACGTATGACGCATATGATAAATCTGCGCACATAGGATAGGGATCGGCACATATACTATGGAACTATGCATTTAACACAAGAAGTAGTGCATATGCCCAGAACGGTGCATATACGTCAAGAAACAATGCATTCATAGTGAAGTGGTGCATCTGATATGATTCGGTGCATTCGCTACCTGGTTCGATGCTTTTGTACTAAGACAGTCAGCTGACTTAACAAAATTAACCCTATTGGCACCTTGATCGATGCGTCAATTGATAAGTGATCTCTGAGATTGCCAGGAATCTAGTCAAGAGATGATATGTTGTTTTGATCAATTTGATATGTTAAGTCAGTGATAGGATAGTTTGATTGCTTTGAGTAGCTTTGCTTGGATATGGGTTTTTACTTGATGCTATGCTTTGCTTGGTTGTAGGAGGACATTTGCAATATTCTGATGTCACAAGAGCAGTTACCTTTGCCACTGTTCTAGTAGTATATGCTAATGGTGATGGACTGTGAGGATCTTGGTACTATGGGTCTACACTATGTTTGTTTCATGGCCGAGGTTCACGCAAACCTCAGTCTGTTGACTATGGTAGTGGATAGACTTGACAGTGAGGATAGGATGTTCCATCTACCGATCGGGGAGATGGCGATCACTCTAGAGGACATTTACATGATTCTGCACCTTCCCATCCAGGGGAGTTGGTAGAGTATGATCTACAGTGTGATGCAGGACTGGTAGAGTGTAGACATGTGTTTGACAACCCAAAGCTAGATGAGTAGGTGATTTCATGGCAGGATATACATGACTATCATGACTACTTCCTAGGGATAGTGGCAAGATTGATCAGCAATGTAGTATGCCCCAATAGGAGATCACATGGGTTCCTGATTGCTTGGGGGAGGGTGATGGAGATCATGATTACTGATGGGACTCGATACTCATGGGGTGTGTGCATGCTGGCACACTTGTATAGGGATATGCACTAGGTTGTGTATCACAGAGGGGCCAACTTGTTAGTAGGTGTGTCTCTTTTGCAGTTTTGGTTGTGGGAGCACATAGCGATCATGCAATTGATACATGTCTTTCATAGGCAAAGAGGTGAGCCTTATAGCTATGGATATGCAGGCATGATTTCTCAGCACAAACTGGGAAAACTTGAGTATTGGAAACATGTGCTAGATAATGTAGATGTAGTTATCTAGCGCCGATATCTAGACTGTGAGGTATGGGAGGATGAGGACGACAAGCTGCAATATTGTTTCCAGACTCGGTGGCTCATTAGTAGGACACAGTAAATACTAGAGCGTTAGATTGTCAGCAGAGTATAGAGGTAGTTCGGTAGAGTATAGGGAAAGCCATAGGGGCAGGCTTGATTTGCGAAGACCCATGTAGAGAGACTGAGGTGGGGTCCCGTGGCATCTTATGAGGAGGCCTTAGCAAAATTTTAGCAGATCCATCATGCAGCTTCACCTATGAGGAGAGAGATAGTAGACGCATGGATGACTCCAGATTATGAGGAGCAATTCGCCGCTCATCTATTTCCTAGATATTCAAGACCTAGAGAGATAGCTCCTCGCATAGATGAGGAGGATTCAAATGATGACGACGGGGCTGGTAGGAGGAGGAGGAGACAAAGGAGGGGTCAAGGAGAGGGAGATGATGGTGGGGATAGAGAAGGAGGAGGAGATGGAGGCAGACCGAGATGGAGGAGGAGGTCTGGGGAGGGACCCTCAGCACAACAGCATGTTACGCAGCTGCAGGCTACAGGGTAGGTGCAGGTTCCAGTGTAGTAGGTGGCACAGTAGAGACAGATGCTGCCACCACAGCAGGTGGCATAGCAGTATGTGTAAGGATAGGGAGAGCAGGCTCTGCAACCTATTTTATAGTAGCAAGCCATTACTATGCTACAAGGTCAGGTGAGACAGCTGAGGGCCCACCTTAGAGTAGCAGAGTCTCAGAGAGAGGTGAACACAAGATGCATATCAGAGATATCTAGAGAGTGAGATTCAGTCTTGGCAAGGGTACGAGCTATCAGAGTAGAGAGAGATGTAGTAGTGGCAGCCCTAGGTACAGACAGTACCACTAGCTTTTTAGTGACACAGGTGTAGCAGGCACAGACACAACTTGTACAGGTACAGACATAACTTGTACAGGTACAGACATAACTGGCACAGGTACAGGGTGATCTTGCTAGAGCATAGGCTCAAACACAATACTACAAAGGACTATACCATGGGGCAGTGCCGGTAGACCAGTGTGCACCTACCTATAGGAGCTAGTCTGTGGCTTCATAGAGGGCATGTGGATCTCGATCTATAGCATCAGTGAGAGGCCCCCAGTAGTCAAGAGGTGACAGAGGAGAGGATAGTGTAGGGAGCAGTGTTCCATGGAAACATGGCTAGCTGGTTTTTTTATTACTTGTACCAAACTTTTGGCTTGATGTATACACATTTCTGATGGCTCAGATAGCCTAATATGTATATATTTGTATTATTTTACCCCAAGACATGTATTATTATCTTTTTGAATTTTGTATAGATTACATGACTCCAAGAGATGGACAAATATTTTAATATATTGTACATTTGGACATATTTTATGTTTACATGATGATGCGGCTATTGATGTTCTACATGCTCTTGTTCTATGTTTATATGCCATGGATGCAATCTATCTTATGATGTTTTACATGTTATGCATATTTTGATTATGTTGATATGATGTGAATTCAATCTTAGATGGATTATGATGATCTGATATGTAAATGCAAATGTGAATGTTGTTGATATAATTATGTAGCATGCAAGATGATCTATATGTACTTGTCTATGTTTGTGATTTTGATATGATGTACTGATGCAAATGTATATGGATGACTTGATGCACTTATTATGTATGCAAATGATTTAATCATGTGAATGACTATCTCATGTGATATGATATGCAGTTTATCCTATGTTTTTGGTATGTCCAAATGTACTCAATCGACATAGAGATGACATAGATAGGTGGAAGAAAAAGAAGGAAAGGATTATGGGCTTTCATTTGCAAACATTGATACTCTGCAGGATTTTGTTTATTGTACGGATGATATGGATTTTTGGATATGAGATGGATGTGGATATTTTGTCATCATTAGAGTGCAAGTACTTTGCTTTCATCATGGGGTGCATTTTGTTTCTTTTCTCTTTTTGAAATATTGTAAGAAAATACAAGCATCTAGGTATAATTAAACCGAGATGACCTGAGTATTCCTTACATGGATTTTGATATAGCAAGTTGATACAAGCATCTAGTCAAACTTGAATCCAGATGACCTAAGTACCTCTTGCATTTAAACAAACAAGGATTTTCCTCTTTTAATGTTTAGATCTCCGAAGTCCTTGATGATCTTTTGCTAATCATGTCATTAGATAAAAGTCATCACATTACTAAAGTTTGATCCACAAACAACAAATAGAGAAAAAGATTATGCCCCCATCATAGCATCTCTAGCTTTTGGCATCCTTGAGTAGCATAGAAAGACATAATAACAAAAATCAAGACTCTTTAATTTAACCTTTTCACACAAAACATTCTTGTATTAGATGTGCCTTCTTGCCATAATTGATATAGAATTAGTTTGAGTGTTTTTGTATATGTTTTTCTTCACTTTGGATAGGTTGATGTTTCGTGCCAAATTTTTTGTTTTGGGAAGCTTGCTTTGCTATGTGCTCTTGTCTAGTGAAATGTATCATAATCCTTATCAGTACCCTCTTAGAACATGCAACATTCAAGAATTCAAATCTACAACCAGGTTGAGGAGTTGCCCCCAGTTTAGACAAATGATCAACTTATTATGGGTGACATGACAAACAGACATGGAGGGACAGACCCTAAGGGACTAACCTAGTACCTTGAGGGGTCATTGCTAAATGGCCTTGCCTACATGACGATGCAGGGGCAACGTAGTTCAGGGTGAACTTGATGGACCTAGGACCTAGGCGCTGGTAAAGATGCAGAATTGGTATGGATAGTAGGACAAATGACGCTTGATGGAATGGATAGGAAATAAGTGGAGAGGGGCCTCGGGGGTGCATTGAGGATGGCCTTGCCTATGTGATAAATCAGAGGTGATGTAGTTCAACTTCAGTTCAATGGATGAATGATATGATGGACACAAGAGAAATGAGGTCACACCAGATGGAGGAAGTGATTTGTCACATATAGCGCCTGTTTACCAGGTTTTCACCACTTGCTTTTATTTGGACGAAAGATAAAAGTACGCATGACGCTTGTTTGCCAGGTTTTCACCATGGTACCTATCCTAGGTACCTGTTTGCCAAGTTTTCACTAAAGGATGATTATTTTGTTTTTTTTTTCCATTTTTTGATTTTTTTTTACTCCTTTGCATTGGGGTTTAGGTATAGAACTTGTGAAGATGCATGATGTTGATAGGATCATCAAATAGTTCACCTTCAGATGTAGCCAATTGATAAGCTCCTAACCCATATGTCACAACGATGACATAGGGACCTAGCCAGTTGGGTTAAAAATTGCCTTTCTTCTCTCGATCTTGCTGATTTCTGGGATTTTCTCTGAGGACTAGATCACCAACTTGGAATACTCGGGGCTTTACCCTGTGGTTGTAACTTCTGGACATTTGTTGTTGATAAGCTTTGAGATGGTTAAATGCCTATTGCCTTCTCTCTTTGAGCATCTCTAACTCTTGAATTCTGGACACTTGTACTCTTCATCAGATATGAGACCTTTTAATGAAACTTGCAAGGATGGGATCTTGACTTTAATGGGCAAGATGGCTTTAGATTCATAGACCAAGGAGTATGGTGTGGCACCTGTGGGTGTGTGGATACTTGTATGATAGGCCCACAATGCTAGATTTAATTAGATATGCCAATCATGACCGACATCATTAGCAGTCTTTTCCAGGATTTTTAAGATAGATTTTTTTGATGCCTCTACTTGGCCATTGCCTTGGGGGTAATAGGGGGTAGAAAAGTAGTGTTAGATATGGAATTTGTCACATAGTTCTTGGACATCCTAATTTTTAATGGTTGTCCATTATCCGTGATAATGGATGAAGGGATACCATAGTGACAAATGATATACTTCAAGATAAATGAGGCAATCTGCTTGCCTATGATATTGGCTAAGGGTACGGCTTCAATCCACTTCATAAAGTACTCGGTGGCAGTGATTATGAATTTATGGCTGCTGGATGAAGGAGGGTGGATCTTGCCCACTAAGTTGAGTCCCCACTAACAAAAAGGCCAAGGAGTCATTAATGGTTGTAGCTCCTGTGCTGGTGCATGTATCAGGTTCCCATGGATTTGGTACTTCTTACACTTCTTTACAAAATGATAGGAATCTTGTTCCATGGTTGGCCAGTAGTATCCCATGCGTATGAGTTTCTTAGCTAGGGTAGGGCCACTAGAGTGGGTCCCACATATACTGTCATGCACTTTGTTTGTTAGGGTTAGCTGGCAGAAGATATAAATAAAATGCA
The DNA here is from genome assembly GCA_027924645.1 of Cunninghamia lanceolata. Lineage (NCBI taxonomy): Eukaryota > Viridiplantae > Streptophyta > Pinopsida > Cupressales > Cupressaceae > Cunninghamia > Cunninghamia lanceolata. Next base: position 1,386,173 of record BSBN01001450.1, read on the forward strand.
AATAAAGATTAAATAGAGGAATGGAAATACACAGAAAATAATAACAATGAGAGACAAGTTTTAACGTGGTTCACCCAAACTCAGCCTACATCCACCAAATAGAGAGTCCAATATTATTATCCAGTACATCAAACTGATTACAACCAATAATCCCTACAGCTCAATACTGTTGCAAATACTACAATACAATATCAATAGAAACCCTAGCCCTTAGCCATTTTTATCATGACTTTTATTGGTTACAAAATAGGGTTATTTATGTCGGCTAATGAAAAAATAACTCCGGATGCCTTAATAAAATAATAAAAACTGTGTGAGGTTTTGTGGGCAATGCCCCCGAGCCCTCGTGAGGGTACTGCCCCTAGACCACACCCTGTATCATGATAGGGAGTGTGCTAGGGGCGCTACCCCTAGACCCCACAAGGGGTGCTTCCCCCAAACCCCCACGAGGGGCATTGCCCCTTGACCTCATATAAATTTGGGGGGAAACTACACCGATAAAAGTGGGGTAAATTTAACCTCCGAGTCTGATTAGGCTCCATATAACAACATCGTTCAGGGTGGTTTGATATGCCTCACTATTGATACACCTAAGGAGAGTATCGTCGAGACTTCTATGGTATAGGGTATTGGGAACAATGGCATACTAGGATTCCTAACAAATGAAGGTTCATTTTTTATTGCTGGAGAGATTAGGTGGGAGGGTATTCTCTTTAAGATAGGCAAATATTTTTCCATAGAGGGGGGAATCAGTTCTAATAATGTGGCATATGATATGGGACTCAGGGGTGTTATATGTAGGATGGGACACAAGCTCTACCAAGAACTCATAATACGATTGATTATTTAGAATATTGATGAGAGATGCAATCATGGCCATGGCATTTGTAGCTTTATTCTCAATCCTTAGTATCTGCTCAAAAGATATCTTGACAAAGTATTCCTTGAAATCATCTACCATCTATTTGTAAGGGATTAATTTCTCATCTTTTATCTAGTAGTCATCATTTACTTGATTTATGACTAGTTGTGAGTCACCATACACCTGAAGGTCTTTGATATTCCATTCAACTGCTTGCTTGATGCCAATGACTAGGGCTTCATAATCTACCACATTGTTAGTGCAGGGAAAGAGTAATTTGTATGATTTAGAAATGTTATGAGTAGAATTGGATAATATTTAAAATGAATCATAAACCCAATAACTCAATGAAATATGCAAACAACAAGATAGAAAAAGAAAAGGGCAATGTACTTACAAACTTGTTACCTCACATCTTCCATTGTTCACCTAATCTTGATCGATCTTTGTATGATGATTGAGCCCTTAGGAAGTGCACTTCCTTGCTTTGTTCTTCCAGATGACAATAGAGAGATGGCTGTGATACTTGTTGCAGTGAAGATGAACTTCAAATATAAAGGAGGATGATCATAAGCTATAGATTGATATGGAATGATAGGGTGCACTGATAATTCTACAGAGTAACGATATGGAAAGCTTGGATCCTTGAAATGGAAGAAGAGGTTGTAGGATTTGACATGGCATTGGAAGAATCTTTGGTAAGGTCAAGGACCAGAATTTGAGGACATGTTTGGCTCTCTGCTAGTAGTCCTTGGATCACATCCTTTGTAGGTGTATGGGGTAATGGATGAGTGAATTTGGCTTTCTCCATAGCTTTTCTTTTGTTGTATATATTTGGAAAACATTTTTCCCACAACTCATCTGAGGTTTTTTTAGTTGTCCATGTAGAGCTTGAGGAACTAGATGGCGGTGTTGGTGTAGAACCGGTATGCTTTGGGATATGTGTCTTAGAAGATAGTGAAAGAGGACTAGTAGATGGGGTGGTATATGATTTCTAACCTGAGGTGGTGCTTGCATTGTCAATAGTATCATTAAGATGGGAAAATAAGGTATGATTTTGGTGTGAGGTGTAGCTTATACTAGTACGTTCAACTTGTAAGATTGCCATTTCTTGTTGTAAGACTTGGATTTGTTGAGCAATTGCTATACAATCTTGGGACGAGGGACCTAAGTTTATTTGCAATTACAGATATTGGAGTATTTCAGCAATATATTCTGATTGGTTTGTCATCTCTACAGAAATTGACACAAGACCAGAAAAGCTTACTGTGATAGATGTGCAACTACAAATGTGCAGAAATAGAGGATAAATGCACTGCAAGTCAAAGTAGATGCGTAGTTTTGGTAGAGAATAAATGCATAGCAATAGGTAGCAAAAGTACAATAAGTTGGTACAAATGCATAGTAGGTCGAGATATATGTGCAACTTCATAATGTATATGTGCAGCTCTGGTTTTCTGAATGCTTTTGTAAAAAATTTGACACGTTTTGCAGTTTTTTGGTTGAAAACATGGTCTTTTTTTATTTTGATCTTCAATTATGGCAGATAAAGACACAACAAACACAAATAAGTTTTCATGATTTTTATATTTTATTATTTTTTTGTATTTTTGTAGACTTTTTTGATATAAGAACAATTACAATCCTATGCCAAAAAAGATAGTATTTGTTGAATCCCCTAGCTGTGCATATTCAAAGCAAATAGCTTCAGAATCTGGTAGCACCGACTCCCCTCCATGGAACTCACTTCTCATGCATACCAAGATTTGGGTTTCCTTAGGCTCATCCCCCACCAAACCTTAGGATTGTCCCTGCTAGCTCTATAGAGAATCACATGAATCGGACCGCTTCAAAGGTCCCACCTTTTGTGCCAACAAATAGAAGGATTTTGGAATACTAGACAATGGCTAAATAGTCAGAGCAACCGTTCGAGTGGTTATATGTGCGGCAGCGCTACTCTCTGTTATAGAGTCTCCCAGCCTTCAAGGGTTAGGCCTTGAAGGGTTTTGGGGGAGGTTGGCTGTCGGTATAACACATCGGCACTCATTGCAGGAAGATTTCACCTCAAGTGCAATTTATTTATAGTAGATTGGTAGGGCTTGGCTTTAGTCTATTACCACTTAGGGTCATTCCCACTTGGATAGGCGGGCATCCAAGGGTAGGCCCCTCTAAAGGTTATACATGAAAAATGACAAGTCTAGCATTCTGGTCACCCAGTAAAGGGGAGAGCATAAGACTATTGTCATTCAAAAGACACAGTAAATAGTGGTTTATCCAATCCTATTTAAAATGAGAAAAACTATATGTTTTATTCTACTTGGGCACTCACATAGTTGTTAACTTTGAAGTGATTAAAAGAAAGCAATGGTTCTTTCCTTTGCAAGATAGAAATATTCTTAACTAAAAGAGATAGCAATGTGGCAAAGATAGCAATGATTTTTGTTACTACCCTCCTAGTTAAGAACTATGTGAGATTTGCATGCACATTTTGTTTTTTTACTTTTCCTCCTAGTTAACCTATGATGCGTGTTTTAAGAACAATGCAACTATCCAACTCTAAATCCTGCATGAAAATTAGTGAATTAATCCTGCAAGACAAGTGTCAATGTTAGAAAGCCAGCAAGAAACCCCTAAACTACTCTTCAATACATATGCACAACTTAAGAGATTGTATGTGCAGAAACAGTACTCAAAAGCGCAGCAATTACAAATGCGCAAGAGAATAGGTTATATGCACAAAGAGATAGAATGTATGTGTAGAACAATCAAAAGCGTCGGATCAGATGTTAGATGCGTAGGATCTGAGGATGTATGCATAGTAAAATCATATGCACCAGAACAGGTGGTATATGTGCATCCTTGGAGGATGTATGCGCTAAAAAATTGTACTTGTTGGAACAGGGATTAGATGTACCGGGAGATTGCTTGTATGCGCCAACTGAACCTATGCGGAGACTGTATGGAGTCTGTATGGAACCTGTCACTCAAGAATTCATTTTTTATTAGATTTGGGGCAAAGGCCCACTGTGGGTGCCATAAATGTTATGGGTAAAATGGGATAATATTAAAATGAATTGATAAACCCAATAACTTCAATGGAATATGAAAATAACAAAGAATAAAACAAGTAAACAAACTTACCATGCTTCGTTACCTAGCGGCTTCCATTGCTCACCTATTCTCAATCGATCTTTGGTCATGAATGTAGCCCTTAGGAAGCTTGCTTCCTTTCTTTGTTTCCTCAAGATGACGAAGAAGAAATGGCTAGGACACTTATTGTATTGAAGATGAGCTTCAACACAATGTGAGATGGATAATGAATAATCCAAGAGTGGGGGTGCCAATGGCATGCTATGGATTCGACAGAGTAATCTTACTTGAATGCTTTATGATATGAAATGGAAGAATATAGGGGTATTTATAGACTTGTGTGAGAGAAGATCAACGGTGTAGAAGAAATAAGAAGATCAATGGTAGAGGATGTTTGAGAAAATGTGCATGAATAGAAAGCAAACATGTATCATTCAAAAAATTGCTTTGTTTGAGTTAACTGCTTTCTTGATGAGGATGAGCTTTGATTTCATAAATTAGAATATATTTTTCTAATTTGAGAGTTTGTTGATAAAAACAAAGTTGCTTTAAATCAGTTAACTCAGCTTTTGCTTTTGTATGATAAGGAAGATTTATTTTTAGAAGATTTGGAAGATTTTTAGAAGATAAGAAAGTGAATTAAATAAATAAATTTATTTAATTATTTGTACAAGATTTAGAGGAATAAATAAAATATTTGATTATATTTTATTTTTGGAGACTAAGATTTAATTTAAATAAATTTGCATTTTATTTAAATTTGGAAGAATGAATGATTTAATTAAATAATTAAAATTATTTAATTTGTTTGGAAGAATAAAGTTGATATCAATTAAATTAATTAAATAAATGTAATTTATTCAATTAATGGGAGGAAAATGAATCAAATAAATAAATTGATTTATTTATTTATTGATAGAGGAATATTAAGATGAAATAAATATTTAAAATATTTATTTAGATAGAGTCATGTCATTATTAGGTGTATACAGATGGAAAATAATATGTTTCTTTTGGTTCAAATTTTGATTATCTCTATTAATTCTTAATTAATGACTTGATTAAGTTACATGTTTAAGTTAAATCTTGAGCATTCTGGAAAGTGATGTTACATGATGGAGCACCTCTATAAGTTGCTCACAAGTTTGGCTTCCTCTTAGATAGATATATTTATATGTGGTGTGTTGTGTCCCCCTGTGGTGTTTTATATGTTGTTTAGGTCTCTTTCGATGACCCTTGATACTCTTATAAGGTCAAGGATACAAGGAGACTGCTTCTGTTGTGACAATTCTTCTATTTGTCTCTACATTCTTTGACTTTCATCTCCTCTCTTGTATTGTTGAGTGTTGTGCCTTGGGGGAATAACATTGTAGAGGATATCTTGGAGGAATCTTCCCTTGTTGTAAACACTAGTCACTTTTGTCTCCTCCCTCATTTTTACTATTTCCATTCTTCTGTGACTCTACTAGCCAGTGGATGATGAAAACAAATAAAATTGATAAGGACCATGTGTCCCTTCAATAAGAAAGCAAAAATGGACCTAGTCCATATATGAAGACAGGGTTGATATATATTTCTGATGCTTAACTAGTAGAATCACTCTGTGTTGTGGTTCATGTTGTGATATTTACTGTAACAAACCTTTGTAATACTCTAAATCTACTTCTATGCACTTTGGATTGTTTTGTATCTCACCTTGTTGCTACACTTGGTTCTAATATACATGCAGTATAACTTCACAACTCTACTCGGTTCCAAACCTAACAGTGTATCCTTGATCTAGCATGTTATATGATTTCTATAAATCTTTCATGAATTGATTTGGTTGTTATCTTAGAGTAAGAAATTCTAACCAAAATCTCATATCTTGTTGATTATATTAGCAAACAACATCTTATAAGTGGCACATGTTAGTCTGGGACATGGGCTTTGTGAAATCTCTTGTTCCCTTGCGTGTTTTCACCTTACCTTAATATTGTTGATAACTGAGAGGGGGGGTGAATCAGTTATCTTAATTATTTTAGCTTTCTAAATTTCCTGATCAATTAGTGCAGTATTAAATTAAATAAGCAAACATAACCATGAAATGGAAGTAATATCAATACACATGACACAATGATTTTGACGTGGAAAACCCTATTAGGGGAAAAACTATGGGGTGATTAACTCAAGATTGTATTCTCTATTTGAAGAATAGAAAGAAGAAATGGCACATGCCAATTAGGGCTCACTGTTTGAGCACACTGCTCACAAGAGGGTCACTGCCTACAATAGTTTATACAAGGAAACTAGATACTTGAATTGATGAGAAGCATTCACAAATGCTGAGGTTCAGTTCCAGTTAAGCTCAATAGACTGATCTGCTGCACTTCATTCTCACTCTCTTAAGTGCTGTTGTCTTGTTACATTCTGGACCTGTCTTACTACCCTCACACTACTCTTCTCTTTTTCTTTGCACCAACCAATACACCACACACACCTTCACATCCAAATATATCTAGTATATATATCTGCACAAAGGATTTCATCCTCTTTCTAGTCGGCATCCAGAATAGTCAATATTTTCCCAAACTCTAGTCTGTCGACTGAATCCTTGCTTACCAATTGATGCGAATCAAGGAGATACTTATAGAAGTTATCTAACATGTCAGCTAATCATGAATGATACCTTAAGAACCTTGACCATAATCAATATCTTATCTGAAATAATTCTGATGCTCTGTCGGTCAGTTCTTCCTCTGTCTACTCTACCAAACTGAAACCCAACACTCAAGTGCTCGTGTCTCTTCACTCTTCCATCCCCGGAGGCTCAATCCTTGGAATCTACCAATCAATGTACTCCTATTGACTTCCCCAAATCCACACTTTACTGAGATACTTTCTTTGAGAGATCTGGACCTGACTGTTGAACCCTACTGCATACTATGTTCTTGCTTACCGGACCACAATACTTCTTCAATCTGACTTCCAGTATAGGCACACCATGTTCTGCAGATGGGTGGGATGAACTTTGTTGCCATCAATGACAACACTCATGAAACCATATAGTGTCTCTTGCCAACAATCTCCCCCTTTGGCATTGATGGCAACACTTAGTAAAAAATGACTAAGTGTCACTATACTCCCCCTTGGCTGATGCTCTATTCTTATGCACATTTTCTGGAGCTCCCCCTTAACTGGATTCCTCATTTTTCACTTCTCCTCACTCTCCCTTTGACATCAATGGCAAAGGCTAGAGTCCGCACAGCAAAATTTTCAAAAAATAAAAATAAAAATCTATACTTAGCTGCATAAAACATATATACATGTTTTACCTACATATACTAAAATATATCTGCAAAAGTGGTCTTTAGCTATACCACTTCTGTCATCCAACTCATCTTCATCCTATCCAAAATTGAGATGTGACCACTCAACAAGAATGCAAAAGCTTCTACCCTTTTTAGATCTGTCAGATCACTGGTCCAGGCTGTAGTCTGAGCATCACTTAGGGCCTCATGCATGGCCTCTAACTTAGGAATAATAATCCCTCTAAGTTCACTCAACCTACTTATTCTATTTTTCTTCTCCTTCTCAAGTTTCTTAATTTCATTCAAGACTGCAATAGTCTAACATTCTTGATTGATTGCGGGAGATGAGAGAGGATCAAAACTTTGAGACAAACTTAGTAGTTTATCTTCTTGCTCTTTTACTTTCTTATCAACATCTTTGGTCACTTTGGGCCAGCATAAACAAAATTTATAAATATTTCTGCCATCTTTGAGAGCATTTTCTATACTCTTTATCCCAATATCCATAACTCTCCTGTCATTTGAGATTAGACCATGTACTTCAGAGAATCTCTTATCCAAAAATTCTTTCCTGACTTTCTCTTCTACTACTTTATCTAAAGAATCAAAATGTGTATTAACAGAATTTACAAGAGACTTTAGATTACTAGATGTGGAGGCTGTAGGATCCTTTTGGAAGGATGGCATGATCTTTTCCAATACACCAGATGTAGTTTCTATGAGCTCACAGTCTTCCATGTGAGACTTCAGCATTTTTTCTTTTGCCTTTGCTTGAGTGAAAGAAGCTAGTTTCATGGTTTGGACTAGAGAGAGGGAATCAAAATTGAATGGACCTTGAAGCAGTTCTAGTTCATCAAAATCCATCATCTTTGTGGTCAAGAACTCTTTGACTGCTTCTGCTGTGTCTCTTGCTAAAGATAGAGTTTTCTCCCCTTCTGCAACCTTACAACTATCATCTATGGCCTTCTCTGTTGGAGTTTTCTCTCCTTCTGCAGCCTTGCTACTGTCATCTTCTTTTTTTTTTGCTTCTTGACTAATCTTCTCTTGTACTCTTTCTTTTTCTTTGGATCCAAAGTCTGTAGGGGAAACTAGAGGAGAGATGTTTTCTTGATCATGGACCTCCTCTTCCAGAGCAGAGGAATCTAAGTCCTTACCTTTTTCTTCACCCGTCTCCTTTACCTCTTATGTCACTATCTCAGTAGATTCTTCTTCAACATTTGTAGTAGAGGCATCATCTCCTAAGTCCTCTACAATAGGAATGTTGAATCTTTTGTATGCATTCCGGAGGATCTCTTCTGTCTCTTTTGCTACTTTGTCAGTTTCTCTGAGCATAAGCTGATTCATTCTACCTTTGCTATGGAACTCATCCTTACAATCTTTGAAGATCATATTCTTCTACTTAGGAGTAATTGAAGGATATAGCTGAATAGCTATCTGTTCTCAAATCTCAAGATCCTTTGCCATAGCATTATTCTTTCTTATTTCTAATTCCTTTTCTAGGATTTTGGGAACAAGAGATATGATTTCAATAAAATCCTTGTCGTAGATATTTAGATACCTGACTGTGCCTTCTTGCAAGATTTTTTGGTCAGCTTCATTGTAATCATCATAGAATTTAGCCATTGGTTGAAGGTTCCCATCCACAGTAACTGATTTTATGATGTTATCAATGTACAGAGTAGGTTTCTCAACAAATTCTTCTATTACTTCTTTAGCAGAAGGTTCACTAGATGTTTTCCTTTTCTTCTTCATTTTCTTTACTTCCTCATCTGATTCTATCTCTTCTTCATTTTTTTGGCTTGTGTAAGATCTTGTTGCCTTTTTCTTGGTTCTCTTCTCACCTTTTCTAAATGATTTTGCTTCCGGTTTTGATGCCTTAGAGCTCTTTGCAGTGGTAGGTGCAGAGGTCTTAGAGGATCTGGTCTAGGAGGGGACTTCCACCGGAGCACCTTCTTTCTCTACCCTTTTTGTCTTTTCTCTATTTGCATCAAGTGCCTCTTTTGAAATTCCATGCCTCTTGGCAAACTCTTCTACTTCCCTCCTCACTTTTCTTTTTATTTCTGGTTGTCTTAGCTCCACATGGATCTTCACACTAGCTCCACATGGATCTTCACACTTAATTCTTCAAAGGTTCCAACCTTTCTGCTTTAGGATCCTTGGATTGACTGAGCATGTGATGAACATGTAGCTCAACAATTTTCTCATCTACTTCATACCCCATTGGCATGATCCAGACTATTCTTGGCTCTACGGCCTCCATTAGACATTGATCAGTTTCTACCATAAAGAATACTATATCTTTATACTTTTCAAGTAAAGATTGGGGGATTCTCTCTCTTTCTTGCATCATGCTCTGAAAACTCTTGAAATAGTCCTAGAGTGTTGTATTATGTGCCTTGGCATCACCAAGCCCATGTATATAATCTCTGATTTGGATGGCTACTGGTCTATCATTCTGCCATACCCAACCACTGGATCTGGGAAGCTCATTCATGAAGTAGAAGAACAAGCATAGCATCAACCCACCATACTTGAAGGAGTTCTTCTTGTCCTTCTTGATCTTTTGTAGGTTTTCCATTAGCTGGCTCAGAAGGAGTTCACAAAGATCATAATCTACATTTTTCCTCAACATTTCATAAGCAGTGTAAATTGTAGTTTTGGGTACTGGATTTTCCCTGCTAGAGTGATATATCTTATAACGGATGATCATGGAGGCAAACTTGACATTCAGATCGGTAATGTCTTCTATTGTCATTGCTCTTTTGTCAAATTTTGATCTGGTAGCTTCACTCACAGATTGATTCTTGACAGATTTGAGAACAGGAATCCCACTGGATGAGTGCAATCCAATTACTGCCCTAATGGCATCCTTGGTTATCTTAAATGGCCTCATCAACCATATAAAGTTATCATGCATTCTACTTAAAATATACTGGACCTATTCATCTTCTGCAAAATAGGGGAAATGAATGCATTGTGCAAAATGCTTGTCCCGGATGGCTTTATACTAAGTTTTGAGTTCAAATGAGTCATCTATCAAATGCTTGTGATAGATATCAACCAGCTTAGATTCCCCAAATTATTTAATATTCACATGAATATATGCCCTAATATCTTCTACATGCAAGAACCCCATACGGAATGCTTGAAAAGGTGCCTAGGGGATCAACTTCTAGGGATTTATATGGATGTTTCTTGAATTTAGGACGTCGCCTATCAGTGACTTTTACAACATTTGGTGTAGTCATCTTCAAAATATTTTGCAGAGAAATATTCAATAATGAAAAATACCTTTTGCACTTCTAGGGTTCACTGAATGAGCCAAATTAATTTGCTAGATGAATCAACTTGAACAGTTGATCTTTTGAGAGTTTGAGATAATTAGTTGTAGAGCTCCTTTTCTCTTCTTGAATGCAAATGTACAAATGATGAGTGAATGAACCCTTTTATTTTTGGGAAAACCTTAATTTCATATTGCAATAAATGTGCAACTCAAGTCATTTTGATTGCCTGGTTATTCTTATTTTGAGAAAGATCTTTTTCCAGATCATTGAGATATACTTAAAGTTATCCTTGGTGAATAATAACAAATTATCTTACTTTCCCCAAACACTTGATCTATCCATAGGATAAGATGCCTTGAATTTGAATCATACCGGATTTAACTCTGATAATGTTGTTTTACTGGATGACTGTTAAATCGGATCAATCTTGGAAGATTAGACTCTTCAAATCTTCCTGCGGATCTTTCATATCTTTACCAAGCTTTCTTTAGATGTTTCTTTGAAAATCCTTTTATTCTGCAACTTCCCATGTGCTAATTTCAGGCACCAGTTAACTAGTTGGGGGAAAATGTTTTTCCTTGTGTCTCCCCTTGAGCCAAAGCTCACTTTTTAATTTCTAGAAGAAATATTAGCACCAGATTCTGGTGCGGATCCATCCCCTACATTTTTTGTACTTCTCTTCACCCAAATCTTGTTCATCTCATTTTTAACTTCATCCGCATTCACTTTTCCTTTTCTTTTGTCTTGATTCTGATTATAATGCACCGGACCCCTTTTGTCCTGATTCTTGCTTCTACAAAATTTGGCAATATGACCAGATATATTGCAATTATGGCAAACAACATTTCTTTGCATATTAGAATGATATCCTCTTGATCTACATTGATTAGCCATATGTCCCATTCTATTGCATGCAAAGCATCTACCATTGAATGAATTGTTCATTTGCATATTTCTGCATTCATGAGATTTGTGGCCATACCTTTTGCAGTTGAAACACTATCCAGAGAAGGATGTATTAGTCTGATTTATTCTCTTTCTGCACTGATTAGCTTTATGACCAAAGTTATTGCAGTTGTGGTAGTATCCATTGAAGGATGGATATCTTTGAGCATTAGGTTGCCTTACCAGAGGTCTTCTAGGCCTGTTCCTTAGATTTCTTGATCCAAAATTCTTCTGATCAAATCTAGAGCTTTCACCTTTCTCATATCCCAAGCCATGCTTGTCATCTACCCTCTTTTGGCTTTGAAGAAGAACTTCAAGTTGAATAGAACTTATCTTGAATTTCTCTTTGTATTCATTTGCTGTTTGAAGATCCTTTTTAAGAATGTGAATTTGATCATCAAGTTTTTCTTCATTATCTCTAGCATCTTCAAGATTAGATTCTAGATGCCTGATTATTCTATCCATTTTGTGGCAGTCTTCTGACTTCTCCTTGAGAGATTGTCTTAGATCATCTTCAGTTTTTCTTTTCTCTTCAATTTCTTGGGTGAATTTCATAACTCCTGATTCCATTTCATGTCTTATCATAATGACCTCTTTTGATAACTTTTCACATAACTTGTTTTTCTCCTTCAAATCTTCATTTGTACCATTGTCTTCACTTTGACTTGCCAATTGCTAAAGTAGATCTTTTCTCTTTTTCATAGAGATACTTAGTTTCCCTTTTAGTTCATTTATGAAATCATTAGCATGTTTGAGTCTTTCCTTCAATTCATTGACTTTAGAGTTTGATTGCTCAAGATCATCTAGGGCAGACTGAAGTTGTTCCCTCATACCATACACATCCATTTGAGTTCCTAGATCTTCCTCTAGTTGTTAGGCTCTTTTTGGAGGAACTTGGCTCTGATACCAATTGTTGGTAACTGAGAAGGGAGGGGTGAATCAGTTATCTTAATTATTTCAACTTTCTAAATTTTCTTATCAATTAGTGTAGTATTAAATTAACTAAGAAAACATAACCATGAAATGGAAAAAACATCAATACACATGACACAATGATTTTGACGTGGAAAACCCTGTTAAGAGAAAAACCATGGGGTGATTAACCCAAGATTGTATTCTCTGTTAGAAGAATAGAAAGAACAAATGGCACATGCCAATTAGGGCTCACTGCCCGAGCACATTGCTCACAAGAGGCTCACTACCTACAATAGTTTATACAAGGAAACTAGATACTTGAACTGATGAGAAGCATTCACAAATGCTAAGGTTTAGTTCCAGTTAAGCTCAATAGACTAATCTGTTGTACTTCATTCTCACTCTCTTAAGTGTTGTTGTCCTGTTACATTCCAGACTTGTCTTACTGCCTTCACATTGCTCTTCTATTTTTCTTCGCACTAACCAATACACCCCACACACCTTCACATCCAAATATATCTGGTATATATATCTGCATAAAGGATTTCATCCTCTTTCTAGTTGACATCCAGAATAGTCAATATTTTCCCAAACTCTAGTCTGTTGGCTAAATCCTTGCTTACCAATTGATGTGAATCAAGGACATACTTATAGAAGTCATCTAACATGTCAGCCAATCATGAATGATACCTTAAGAACCTTGATCACCATCAATATCTTATCCAGAATAATTCTGATGCTCTGTCAGTTAGTTCTTCCTCTGTCTACTCTACCAAACCAGAACCCAACACTCAAGTGCTCGTGTCTCTTCACTCTTCCATCACTGGAGGCTCAATCCCTGGAATCTACTAGTCAATGTACTCCTATTGACTTCTCCAAATCTGCACTTTACTGAGATACTTCCTTTGAGAGATCCAGACTTGACTGTCAGACCCTACTGCATGCTCTATTCTTGCTTACCGGACCACAATACTTCTTTAATCTAACTTCCAGTATAGGCACACCATGTTCTGTGGATGGGTGGGATAAACTTTGTTGCCATCAATGACAACACTCATGAAACCATATAGTGTCTCTTGCCAACAAATATTCTTGATATTAGCAAGTGGGATCAACCACTTTAAGGTGGGGGCATATATAATGATAATTGCTTGATTACTTTTACACTAACAAAGCATGTTTGTAATCCCTCATTACGAGGTGGGATGGTGTCTCTCTTGAGCTAGTACACACCCTTTTAAGCAAAATTGCTTCTGCAGAAGGTGGGGTAGTGTATCTCTTGAGCTAGTGCACACCCTCTTTGAGAAAAATCCCTCATCATGAGGTGGGATGGTGTATCTCTTGAGCTAGTGCACATCCTTTTAAACAAAACCCTCATTACGAGGCAGGATTGTGTATCTCTTGAGCTAGTGCACATCCTTTTATACAAAGTCCTCATTGGGAGGTGGGGTTGGATCTTGAGTCATTCACCCTTAAGCATGTTTTTGGTGGTTGTGGTAGCATTGCTCAACCATTTGGTGTGTTTGGTGTGTCTTAGATAGTGGAGTAGTGATGAGCTCCTTCCTATCACCTGTCTTTGTCATGTATAAGATGTATAGTGTGTCAACAACATACTATGCAACACTCATGTATTCCATGTGTCTTCCATGTGTTTTATGTGTCTTCCTTGCATGTCTTGTGTATTTGTGGTGTCGTCTAAATATGTGTGGTGATGAGCTCCCCATGTTGTATGTGTTTTGTGTGGTTTACTTACTTTAGTTAGTATTATATACATAAATACGTAATTGTCTTGAGTGACCATATTCATCTCTTCTCCATGTATTGTTTGCTTCCACTATCTTCTCCATGTATTATGTGCTTCCTTACTGTATTCAGTATGTCTTATGTGACTATGAAGTGTTTTCTTATGTTTACCTAAGTGTGGGGGCTTGAAATAGTCCTTCAAACTTAGGGTGTGCATTCATTATTGTGTTTTATGTGTTTGATGTGTTTTTATATGCTTTGATCATACTTTAATGTATGTGCTGAATTGTAAGATTGCACACACATTAAAGTGGGGGCTAAATGTTATGGAGTAAAAAGTGGACACATGCCTTTTTACCTCCTAGTTTAGCTCCTAAGTCCCCGTGTTTATCTTCTACAAGAAAAAATATTCATCTCGATTAGAAACCCTCTGAAACCCATCTCTAATGGGAACTAGGGGCCAATTTAATGCTTAGGTCTTGACCAAAAAGGAACCCAAGTCCACCCTAATTGGTCGGGGTAAAATTTAAGGATGTCAGCATAGAACTTTTAAATGGGTCCTCCCTTGTTAGCTCTTTCAATTAATTTGTGAATGTTTAATGTGATAGCATATATAAGTGAGTGTTTGAATCCATTTTATGATAGGTTGATTATAGAAAGGTTATGATATTAAGAAAAGAGCATTCAAGGAATTCATTGTTTTATTGTTGCAGATTTGTGTTTGTGTTGTACATGTTTGTTGTAGATTTAGAATCATCATCAACATCCTTATGAGTTGAAGAATATTCATCCTCCTAAGGAATTCACCTCCAAGGTGACATTATCATTGTGTTTGAATCATTTTATCATCATTTGGATTATCTTTAGCCTCTATCCTGCAAGGACACACTCTCTCTAACAATGGTGTTGGGAAAGCTTTAATGCTAACTTGGGATTTGATTGAGGCAAATATCTAAACACCATAACCCCTAAACCCCTTTTCTTCTTCTGTGTAGGTTACAGGTGTGGGAATTGCAGAAGTGAAGGTACATGGAGGTTGTTTAATATATAAAGATTTAAGATCTAGAAATGGAGTGTGGAAATTCCCCCCGTAGTAGACTTGGGTGCTAGCCCCAGTGTCTAGAAGCTAAAACAGACCCTAGATACAACATCAAATCATCATTTATGACATTTTTCTAGTTTTTAGCTTATGGATATTGGGAATTTTTGAACTTAGGCACTAGGCCTAGAGTCTACTGACATTTTATCTTCTAAGGAATAGGTTATGACATCTCACTGATTATCCTGGTACTTTCAGATCCTGGCTTTTCATTATTATTTTTATGTTATAAGTTGATTATCTCAATTCTAGGGTTTAGTGCATTGATAGGTCTAGAGTTTGATAAAAGGCATGGTTGAATCATATCTTTCTATAGAAAACAAGAGAACAAAATCATTAGTTGAATCCTCTTTCATCTTGTAGTGACTTATGCTCGATTTTATGCTTGAATATTATAGTGAAAGGAGGGTTTGATCTAGTGTACATACATGCTTTTATTCAACCCCTTCTTTTACTCTCAATAATAATAGTTATTTGTTAGATCATGTCAACCAAAGGTAACTCAATAATTTGTAGTTCTCAAATTTCTACCTAATTACAAAACACATTTTGGAGTATAATAATACATGAAATCAATGTTCAATTCACAAATTCAAAGGTGAGAATGTCAGTTCACATGCACATTCTTAAATTAACCAAAACTAATGAAATCATTAGGCATAAGAAGTGTGACTAGGGTTATGAAGGGTTGGGGTTGCACATAGGTACAAAATATTTTCTCTATGAAAAATGGTAGGTTGAGGTACTATTGAAATAGAGTCTGAGACAACTTAGAATATTTTGATGCATTCTCTATCAAGTCTATGCCTAGGGAACAAAACACCAGGGTAGATTCCTTGGTTATTTTAGCATCCTTACTGCTTCCTCGCCCTAACTTTAAAGACAATTCTTATAGAGTTGAAGTCCTTTATAGGCCAAGTCTATCAGATAATGTAAATCATTGGAAAATGTTTCACAATGGTAAACAGATCATCTCCTTCTTGGAGAAATTTAATGCTTTTGTGAATTTGTTCTTTGAGGGAAGCATTTCGGAGAATAGGAAAGTTACAAAAGGTGTGGTTAGCTAGCCTGATGGGGTAAGTGAAGAAATAATTTAGCTGAAAGGGAATACACATCCCAAGGGCTTGGTGAGTCTTGAAGACCTCTTTGATAAGAATGATAGATATATTAAATAAAAGATCTAGTATACTATCAATTCTTCAGCTGAATATGACTACATAAATATTAGCAATGATACAAAACCCATTTTGGTATGCATTGGATAATGTTGGACAACCCAAGAGAGGGAATGGATGATCTCTTTGTTGATCAAGTGTAGGGATGTTTTTTCTTGGTGCTATGCAGACCTAAAAAAGTTCATGGATGGAAGGTTACAACATCATGTTCCATTGAAACCAGGTACAAACCTTTCAGGCAAAAACACAAGTCTTATAATCCTAAAGTTGTAGATGCAATTTTTAATGAGATTGATAAAATGTTGAAAGCTAAAATTATATATCCTATATGCCATTCTACTTGGTTGGCCAATATTGTCCCTGTCAGGAAGAAAATTGGTGAAATAAGAATCTGTGTGGATTCTAGAAATTCAAATCAAAATTCTTTAAAAGATAACTACCCCTTACCTATGATGGACCAAATTTTACAAATGGTGTCAGGATTTGAAATGATGACGATGTTGGATGGTTTCTCCAGTTATAATCAGATTGGTGGTGTTGTGTGGTTACACAACATGCCCCATTTTGACTTGACAAAACAGGGATCCAACTTTTTGCTTGGCTTGGCTTGTGTTTTTTGCTTGCTGGCGGTCTAGTAAAAGTAAGTCAAGACAGATGATCATGCATAAAGGGGACTGGGTAAGTCATCATGATGAGGTCAAAGTTTCAAAGTTAATGTTTTGTGTTTTTAACCTCATGGTTGGATAGATTACAGAATTTCATGCAGGTTTGCCTTTTGGATCACCCCAACATTCCTTAAAAAACAAGAATTATGGTGGGTCAAAGTCCTGGTCAAACCTGATATTCTGAGGGTGTGATCATATTTCTTAACATTAGTCATCTTATAAAAGATCACCCTGATCCAATTTAATCACCCGATAAATCATTTATTCAGAGATCCAGACGTCAATTTTAAGTGGTAGTGATACTTACCCATAGAACGTCATATATTTTGTGAGGGTCATATTCTCAATAAGACCCAATATTCAGAATATCACCCTACCTTTCGAATATCACCCTGGTGCAAAATATCACCCTAGAGTTAATTATGATGATGACATCATCATCCTTTTTACCTCGTAGAGGTATATTTCTAATAGCGATCCTTTCTACAGAACATGATGGTGACGTCATAGTGTGACAACGATGAACCAAGTCAGTTATCTTGATGACATCACCCCGATATTCTAACGAAAAGTCACTTTGGTTTAGGGGGTGATATTATAAATATCACCAGACATTCTAAACATCCCCTGACATTTTGAATATCACTTGATATTCTCAACCTGACTTGATCTATTGACATAAGTCTTCTCACCAATGGGGAAGGTCATATTATACCGAGATGGTCATATTCTCAATATCACCTGATCTTCTGAAGATCACCCCGCTCGTCTTTCAGCTTAGCATAAATGCCATTAATACAGTCAGTGGACTCCAGCTGATCTCAAACATGATCTAAAAACCTGGCAATGCCCGTAGGTTTATGATAGAAGATCAAGGGTTGCAATCCAATTTTCCCTAATTTGCCCTAATTTACCTAAGAAACAAGATTAAAAGGTGAATTCATGATCATTTTTACATTTACCTTTGCGATAAAATGAGTTTTTACAGAGCACCGAGCTTTCAAACCCAGATACGACTACCTGCAGACGTAATACAGCTCACAGCATAACAGGACATGTGAATATCATTGGTAGTTGAGTCCCTTTCACATAATCATCAGCATAATCAGGAGAATAAGTGCACCAGGTAAGTAATTGAAAACCCCTCCTGTCACTTCCGTATGTCTAGGTAGTATAATTTATACTAGTTTGAAGCTATGAATTATGCATGTTATAGTGAAGTAATGATAAATGAGCATAATGTATATCATGCCGTGAGAATATATTGTTATGTGCATGCATGAGAAGAATGGTATGGTAAGACTGGTACTATTTATTGCAGGAGACCATGGCAGACAAGAGATTGAGCAAGTCTAAAGCCAAATTTTGCAAGCCCATGTTTGCTCAACCTAATGGTGTACAGTTTAAATATGGTGCCATCACAGATACATACCAAGGAAACACTGATTTGGCGACATGGTCGGCTAAGATGAGCACTGAAAAGAATCACAGCACCTTGTTGGATGCAGTTTTCATGTCAGGGATGTGGAGTGCTGCAGGATTCCCTTACTCTCTGGAAGCTTCGGAACTAATTGTTGAATGTGCAAGGAATTACAACCCACAGACCAGAAAAGTAGAGAAACATGGTAGGGTTTATGCTGATCTATCTATAAAGGGG
Organism: Cunninghamia lanceolata; assembly: GCA_027924645.1. NCBI lineage: Eukaryota > Viridiplantae > Streptophyta > Pinopsida > Cupressales > Cupressaceae > Cunninghamia > Cunninghamia lanceolata. The sequence goes on from BSBN01001450.1 coordinate 1,404,898, forward strand.
ATTGCAGCCACTTTTAGTTTGCCATTGGGAAAGAAGGTATCTAGTGTAGATCTAAAGAAACTACAAATTGAATATGAGAATAACAAGAAGACCGCCCGGAAGAGGATGTACCAATGGAGGCCAAAAAATAGTCCTTACCCTGCTGTGGCCAAATTGCCAGTGCATATGTATAAGTTTGATTTCGATGAGGAATACCAATATATGATAGCCCTACTCAGCAGAGTAACAGGTCAGCCTGATGCTGGAAGTTTTAAGGATTGGATGTATGGGGTCATCCTAATGTGTGTTTATAAAGACAACAATCCATTGTGGGCAAAAATGATAACTGATGCTCTGGATGAGCAGCTCATGAACCTAGGAGGCTTGGAGTGTGCATTTTACATGACTTCATATGTGGTATATTCATGTACATACAAGGGCACATTTGATGCACTTACAACAATAGGAAAGATTGGTGGGACTACTAATGATGCTCATATATGGGATCATTATCCTCAGCTATAAAGAGTAAATTTCCTCCTTGATTATAAACTAGTGAATGATGCATTCTCTATGCATCTGGTAAGTACAATGGAAGAAGACAGGACTAAAAGATTGAGCATGAAAGCTCTGGAGGTTATCTACAGGCATGGTGCCTGGTTTATACAATTTGCTATAGTTTCTTATATAAGAATTGAAGATTTTGAAGGTCAGCCCCTCATGCTCCCAATATATCCCACTGATGCAATAGTTATGATGGAGTTTATGAGGCAAGTGGTTACAATACTGAATGCTTACAAAGCAAGCAACAAACTTCCACCAGTATTGTTTCCAGTTATAATGGGTTGGTATATATGCTAAGATTGTGAAAACATAAAGAAAGCCATAGCTGGCATGAATATGATGAATTTACAACTATTCCCACTGGCAAGGTCATATGATCCATATGACAGGATGTAGAGGATCATGGGGAAGCCCACCCACCAGAGAAACCTTGAGGATTTCTAGGCAGATTGTGAGGATGAAGCCGAAGCTAGAAGGAGAAAATACCAAAGGCTGACTCTCAACTAGATAAGGACCTTTGATTGCATCGTAGTACCTACCCAATTGAAGAAAGATGATGGTAGAATAATGCCTGATGAGTATGAAGAGAAAAAGATATATAATGACACTATCTTAGCGCCTGATCTTACTTAGCCTGAGGATATTTCACTGGACCAATTTATAGGCAGAATGCTACAACTAACCTAGTCTTGGGTAGAAGAACAAACAAATACACTGAAGAAGAAGGGTGTAGCCCTTACAGTGGACAATAAGAAGAGGAGTCAGGAAATTCTTGACAATGAATATGATGACTTCCTGATTGAGAAGAGGAAGTCTAAAGGTGAAAGAGTGCCACCTCAAGAGCAAAGCAAGAGACCCCCCAGAGGTAAGAAAGTTAGTAATGAACCTAAAGGGGTAATAGTTGAAAGGGTAGTTATAACAACTGAGGATGCATCCACATCAGGACATGCACTAGCCTCATCAGCACCGCCTCTCATGGACAAACAAAAAGCTAAAAAGATCCAGAGCCCAGCTATGGAAACTACTGACACATATGAGGAGGGTCAGGCATCACAAAAATAAGCTGAAGAGGATGTTCCTCTTGATGGAGAGCCTGCAGAAGAAGAAGACCCTATGCCCCTCACCAGAAAGAGAAAAGCACCTCAGGTGATAGCCTCCACACCTAAGAAACCAAGAATCTCAATGAGAGGTGAAATAAAGCATGATCCTATAGTGTTGAGGGGAGTAGATAGTGAAGTGCTCAGAAAGGAACTGCAACATAATATGCCACTTCCTACCATTGTTTAGTTTAAGACTGAACAGGCTGAAGAACAAATGAAGAAAACCACTAGCACAGGTCAAGGAGGTCATTTATCATTAGATGAGACTATAGACCTATCATATGATGAAGTGGTAGACAATGTTGCCTCGCAACGAATGGAGACCCTTGCTGCTAACACCTGCATAACTCCTTATGGAACCCCAGCGGTGCAAGCAGTGTTAGAAGAAATGAAGCAAGTAGAACAAGAGAAGGATAATTATCCTTTTCCTTCCTTAGATGAAGTCCTACAGATTGTAAATGGAGCAAAGATGATGTCATTCCTGGATGGTTTCTTAGGCTACAATCAGGTCATGGTTGACAAAATTGACAGACTGAAAACTACCTTCACCACAAAGTGGGGGATATTTGCTTATAGACATATGCATTTGGGCTGATAAATGCTGGAGCAACATTCTAGTGAGCAATGGACATAGCCTTCAGAGGCTTAATAGGAAAATGCATAGTCATATACATGGATGACTTAATAGTATTCTCTAAAGATAGAGGAAACCATGTAGCAGATCTCAAAAATGTGCTAAAAAAATGTGAACAGTATGGGATATCCCTGAACCCCAAGAAATGTATATTTGGGGTAACAATAGGAAAATTGCTAGGCCACCTGATAACTGAAAATGGGATTATCATTGATCCTAACAGGGTGGAGTCCATTAGCTTCCAGGAAGCAAGAAAGAGCTCAAATCTTACTTTGGTAAGATAAATTTTGTCAGGAAGTTTATCACTGGCTTTGCTGAAATAGTTAGACCTTTAAATGCTATGCTGAAAAATGATGCAAAGATTGAGTGGACATTAGAAGCTAGAGCAGCCTTTGAAGACATAAAGAAAGCTATTTCTGATGATCCTTTCCTCATCAGTCTAGACTACACCAGAGACTTCTATATTTATTCATTTTCTTCAGAACATACCTCTACAGCAGTGCTAACTTAGAGGAATGAAGAAAATGAAGAAAAACCAATTGCCTTCATGAACTATCCTTTCAAAGATGCTGAATTGAGATATGTAGATGTTAAAAGGTAGGCACTTGCTTTAGTCAGAGCAGTAAAGAAATTTAGGCATTATATCTTGAGAAGCAAGGTGGTTGCTGTGGTATCTAATGCAGCAATGAAGATGTTGTTAATGCAAAGTGAGCCTGGTGAAAAAAGGGCTAAGTGGATCACAATTTTACAAGAATATGACATAGAAATTACACCCATGAAACTGGTAAGAGAACAAGCTCTAAGCCAAATGATATCAGAAATTTATCCAAACATAGTGAGTCAACAGTATGTTATCAATGCTAAAGACAATGAAGAGTGGTATTCAGATATCAGACACATCTTGATTACTGGAAGATGTCCTCCAAGACTACAGGCTTCAGAAAGAAGAGCCTTGAAAATAAAATCCCAAAAGTATATGATGAAGAGTAGAGTTCTCTTCAAGAAGAATTATGAAGGAATATACATGAGATGCTTAGAAAAGCTAGAAGAAAGCAAAGTTTTATCAGAACTACATGACAAGTTTGGAACAGCACATGGGTCATCCTTAGCCACAACACATGCTATCCTCAGAGCAGGATATTACTGGCCCACAATTTTCAAGGATACTGCTGAGCATATTAAATGTGCCATACATGTCAGGTAGCTGCCAACAGAGAGAGATATGCTGGCCAACCTCTGTAGCCAGTGATGGAAGCGCGCCCATTTGCACAATGGGGCATGGATTTTATAGGACCTATTAATCCCCCATCATCTTCAGGCCACAGGTATGTTTTAACAATTACTGATTATTGTACCAGGTGGACTGAAGCTGCAAGTAGCAAGACCTGTACTGTTGAAGATGTCATTAGATTTCTAGAAAGTAACATAATCACCAGGTATGGGATTCCCTATCCTCTAGTAAGTGATAATGGCTCTGCTTTTGCTTCAACCAAATTGTCAAGTTGGGCCTTTGACTATGGGATCATACTGAAGTTCTCATCCAATTATTATCCCCAAGGGAATGGATTGGCAGAATCCACCAATAAAAATTTGTTGAATATCATAAAGAAGTTAGTAGACAAGAACCCTAGGGAGTGGAACACACTCCTAAAATATGCCTTATGGGTAGACAGAACCAGAAACAAGGCTGCATTAGGAAATTCACCTTATCATTTAGTGTATGGGGTGGATCCCATCATCCCTATTAACCTGATGATTCGTACCTTACAGTTTGCCCAAGAGTACCGAGGCATAGACAATAACCAAGAAGTTAAGTTGCTTCAGCTGATGCACCTAGAAGAGAAAAGAAGTCAGGCAATTGATCAATTTACCAAACATCAAGCTATTGTCAAACACTAGTTTGACAAAAGAGCCAAAGTTAAAGCCTTTAGGATATCTGATTTAGTCCTGTTGTGGGATAAAGCCCATGAGAGGAAAGGAGACCATGGTAAGTTTGATAAATTAGGGATATGTCCCTTCCAAATTTCTGAGATATTAGGAGATAGTACTTTCAGGCTTAAACACTTGAGAGGTGAGGATGTTCCATTACCAGTTAATGGAAAGTTCCTCAAACATTATTTCCAAGCCTAAGTAGCTTCATGTCAGTCATGTGTATCATAGTGTATATTTGTATAGTTGTTTGTACAGTGTTGTTTTGTTTTTGTTTTTTTGTCTTGTTTGCTTGTTTAGTCTTTGTTTTGGTTAGTCAAGATGATGCAACTCATCACCTCAGAAAATAACTAAATTGTTAGGATTCAAGTGATGATAACACATTTATATATAGGTTATGACTCATTTTAAGAAAGTACTTATGATCAGGTCTGTGATATCTTTTCATCAGGGTGCCTTTTCTTAACCAAAGTGATTTCTTCACAATGACTCACCTAACAGCCTTAGGTTTGTTGAAAATACAAGTGTAGGTGTTAAGTGAAAAATCTAAAGGGACTCCCTTGCTACCAATGCAATCTCCAACCTAAAGCAGCAAGTGACCATACCTTGCACACTAAGCTTACATGATGACATCAGATATATGGAGTATAAATATTGAAAATCCAAAATATAATAAAATTAGGCCATCTAAGTAACTCTACCGGGGCTATAGATGCCTGCTGGCAGTGGGGTTCTACTTAGGGAGATTGTACAGATAACCTTGCCAGGGCTATGAACGCTTGCTAGAAGCAAGGCTCTATCTAGGTTGGCTATGAGGGATAATCTCCAACTATGTAGCTTAACATCAGTTACTCATGTTTTCAACTTGCTTTCAAGATGAGGATAATTAATCATTTCCACACTACTGATCTTTTGTTAGCATTGTTACCATGAGGACATTTTATCATTCAGAAAGATTAAGATGCTTATGCTTGAAGAGAGTTAAAATACTATGTTATAATGTGTTCACATCACTTGAATCATTAGAATTTTGGTGTTTTCTTTGGTGGCAAGTTGTTGTGTGGTTACACAACACGCCCCATTTTGACTTGACAAAATAGGGACCCAACTTTTTGCTTGGCTTGGCTTGTGTTTTCTGCTTGCTGGCAGTCTGGTAAAAGTAAGTCAAGATAGATGATCATGCATAAAGGGGACTGGGTAAGTCATCATGATGAGGTCAAAGTTTCAAAGTTAATGTTTCATGTTTTTAACCTCATGGTTGGATAGATCACAAAATTTCATGCAGGTTTGCCTTTTGGATCACCTGGACATTCCTTAAAAAACAAGAATTATGGTGGGTCAAAGTCTTGGTCAAACTTGATATTCCAAGGGGGTGATCATATTTCTTAACATCAATCATCTTATAAAAGATCACCCCGATCCAATTTTATCACCCGATAAATCATTTATCCGAAGATCCGGATGTCAATTTTAAGTGGTAGTGATACTTACGCATAGAACAATGTCATATATTTTTTGAGGGTCATATTCTCAATTTCATTCGATATTCAGAATATCACCCTACCTTTTGAATATCACCCTGGCACAAAATATCACCCTAGAGTCAATTATGATAATGATGTCATATAATCCCGATGAGATAAGAAAATTGCCATGATGATGATGTCATCATCCTTTTTACCTCGCGGAGGTATATTTCTAATAGCAATCCTTTCTATAGAACATGACGGTGATGTCATAGTGCGACAATGATGAACCAAGTCAGTTATCCTGGTGATGTTACCCTGATATTCTGATGAAAAGTCACTTTGGTTCAGGGGTGATATTATAAATATCATCAGACATTTTGAACATCCCTTGACATTTTGAATATCGCCCGATATTCTCAACCTGACCTGATCTATTGACATAAGTCTTCTTGCCAATGGGGAAGGTCATATTATTCCGAGATGGTCATATTCTTAATATCACCTGATATTCAGAATATCACCTGATCTTCTAAAGATCAGCCCGCTCCTCTTGTAGCTTAGCATTAAATGCCATTAATACAGTCAGTGGACTCCAGCAGATCTTGAACATGATCTAAACACCTGGCAATGCCCGTAGGTTTATGACAGAAGATCAAGGGTTGCAATCCATTTTTCCTTAATTTGCCCTAATTTACCCGAGAAACAAGATTAAAAGGTGAATTCATGGTCATTTTTACATTTACCTTTGCGATAAAACAAGTTTTTATAGAGCATCGAGCTTTCAAACCCTCATATGACTACCTACGGATGCAATACGGCTCACAACATAACAAGACACATGAATATCACTAGTAGTTGAGTCCCTTCCACATAATCATCAGCATAATCAGGAGAATAAGTGCACCAGTTAAGTAATTGAAAACCCCTCCTGTCATTTTTGTATGTCCAGGTAGTATAATTTATACTAGTTTGAAGCTGTGAATTATGCACGTTATAATGAAGTAATGATAAATGAGTATAATGTATATCATGCCATGAGAATATATTGTTATGTGCATGTATGAGAAGAATGGTATGGTAAGACTGGTATTGTTTATTGCAGGAGACCATGGCGGACAAGAGATTGAGCAAGTTTGAAGCTGAATTTCACAAGCCCATGTTTGCTCAACCTAATGGTGTACAGTTTAAATATGGTGCCATCATAGATACACACCAAGGAAACACTGATTTGGCGACATGGTCAGCTAAGATGAGCGATGAAAAGAATCACAGCACCTTGTTAGATGCAATTTTTGTATCAGGGATGTGGAGTGCTGTAGGATTCCCATACTCTCTGGAAGCTCCGGAACTAATTGTTGAATGTACAAGGAATTACAACCCATAGACTAGAAAAGTAGAGAAACATGGTAGAGTTTATGCTGATCTATCTATAAAGGGGATTGTAGCCACTTTCAGTTTGCCATTGGGAAAGAAGGTATCCAGTGTAGATCTGAAGAAACTACAAATTGAATATGAGAATAACAAGAAGATTGCTCGGAGGAGGATGAACCAATGGAGGGCAAAAAATAGTCCTTACCCTGCTGCGGCCAAATTGCTAGTGCATATGTATAAGTTTGATTTCAATGAGGAATACCAATATATGATAGCCCTACTCAGCAGAGTAATAGGTCAGCCTGATGCTGGAAGTTTTAAGGATTGGATGCATGGGGTCATCCTAATGTGTGTTTATACAGACAACAAGCCTTTGTGAGAAAAAATGATAGGTGATGCTCTGGATGAGCAGCTCATGAACCTAGGAGGCCTGGAGTGTGCATTTTACATGACTTCATATGTGGTATATTCATGTGCATACAAGGGCACATTTGATGCACTTACAACAATAGGAAAGATTGGTGGGACTACTAATGATGCCCATATATGGGATCATTATCCTCAGCTACAAAGAGAAAATTTCCTCCCTGATTATAAACTAGTGAATGATGCATTCTCTATGCATCTGGTCAGGACAATGGAAGAAGATAGGACTAAAAGACTGAGCATGGAAGCTTAGTAGGTTATCTACAAGCATGGTGCCTAGTTTATACAATTTGCTACATTTTATTATATAAGAATTGAGGGTTTTGAAGGTGAACCCCTCATGCTCCCAAGATATCCCACTAATGCAGTAGTTTTGATGGAGTTTATGAGGCAAGTGGTTACAATACTGAATGCTTACAAAGCAAGTAACAAACTTCCACCAGTATTGTTTCTAGTTACAATGGGTTGGTATATATGCCAAGATTCTGAAAACATAAAGAAAGCCATAGCTGGCATGAATATGATGAATTTACAGCCATTCCCACTGGCAAGGTCATATGATCCATATGATAGGATGCAGAGGAACATGGGGAAGCCCATCAACCAGAGAAACCTTGAGGATTTCTAGGCAGATTGTGAGGATGAAGCTGAAGCTAGAAGGAGAAAATACCAAAGGCTAACTCTCAACCAGATTAGGACCTTTGATTGCATCCCAGTATCTACCCAAGTGAAGAAAGATGATGGTAGAATAATGTCTGATGAGTATGAAGAGAAAAAGATATATAATGACACTATCTCAACACCTGATCTTACTCAGCCTGAAGATATTTCACTGGACCAATTTACAGGCAGAATGCTACAACTAACCTAGTCTTGGGGAGAAGAACAAACAAATGCACTGAAGAAGAAGGGTGTAGCCCTTACAGTGGACAATAAGAAGAGGAGGCAGGAAATTCTTGACAATGAATATGATGACTTCTTGATTGATAAGAGGAAGTCTAAAGGAGAAAGAGTACCACCTCAAGAACAAAGCAAGAGACCCCCCAGAGGTAAGAAAGTTAGTAATGAACCTAAAGGGGTAATAGTTGAAAGAGTAGTTATATCAGCTGAGGATGCATCTGCATCAGGACAAGTATTGGCCTCATTAGCACCACCTCTCATGGAAAAACAAAAAGTTAAAAAGATCCAGAGCCCAGTTATGGAAACTACTGACACATATGAGGAGGGTCAGGCATCACAAAAACAAGTAGAAGAGGATGTTCCTCTTGATGAAGAGCCTATGGAAGAAGAAGACCCTATGCCCCTCACCAGAAAGAGAAAATCACCTCGAGAGATGGCCTCCACACCTAAGAAACCAAGAACCTCAATGAGAGGTGAAATAAAGCATGATTGTATAGTGTTGAGGGGAGCAGGTAGTGAAGTGCTTAGAAAGGAACTACAACATAATATGCCACTTCCTACCATTGTTTAGTTTAAGATTGAATAGGTTGAAGAACAAATGAAGAAAACCACTGGCACAAGTCAAGCCAAGGAGGTCATTTATCATTAGATGAGACTGTAGACCTATTAGATGATGAAGTGGTAGACAATGTTGCCTCGCAACGAATGGAGTCCCTTGCTGCTAACACCCACATAACTCCTCATGGAACCCCAACGGTGCAAGTGGTGTTAGAAGAAATGAAGCAAGTAGAACAAGAGAAAGAAAAGAGCCCAGAAAAGATTGTACAACAAAAAGGGCTGGATGCATTAGTTGATCAGGTGACAAGTCCTGGAACAATAGACTTAACATATGTAGAGGATGTAAATCCTAAAGATATAGTAGGTACTCTTGAAAGAATAGAAAATGTTGAAGAGGTTAAATAGATGGAAGTGGAGGATAAAGCTCCAAATATGGGTCAGCAACAGCAAGAAATATTAGCTGAACCCAAAATAGTTGAAGCCTAGCCAAAGGACAGAGAAACCTTAGGAGAAAAAGAAACGTCAGGTCATGATCATTTAAAGGTTCATGAGGTAGATACATCAAGTGCAGAGCAAGATATAATGCAAGATCAAGTGGAGGCTCCTAAGTTAGATAAAATAATATCCATGAATACTAATGTACCTTAGGATGAGGAAAATACTAAAGTGGATGAGATACCCCTGGAGGAAGTAAAAGATCAAGATCATGATAAACATGCAGATGATCAACAAGATCACCCTTTGAAAGGAGAGATTCCTCCACAGGAGGAAACACCATAGGATCACCCTCATGAAGAGCATCATGAGGAGGAAGTAAGAAAGTCACCTTCACCGTAAAGGATGATAATAGATACTAGAGATCAAGGTGTACATGATGATGATGGTGGACATCCAAGATCTAGTAACCAAGTTCCTCCCTGGCTAGAAAAAGAGATAAGTACAGAATCTGGTTTTGAAATTCAAGAATTTGATATATCTACTTTGTTTTCAGAAACCCTAATAAAGCCTAAGAGGAAAGCAAGATTAACTTCTGCCATTAGAAGAGATCCTGATACAAGCAGAAGAACTACCCAAATAGCACTCCCCACACTCGAGAAAGAAAGAGGCAAGATCACTTTGGAAGATATCCAGATTACCATAGTAGATCTAGGATTTTCTAATGAAGACCAAGAAGGTCAAGAAGGGAAAGACATCATTGATTATTTGACCCAGAAGATAAAGAGAGAAAAGGAGAAAAATAAGCAGCATAAAGAGCATATTGCGCAGCTGCATGCCTATATAAAGGGGTTAATTAACCCTGATGATACATCAAGTGATCGAGTAGTCCCATTGACTACAATTTCTTAGGAGGAGGTCAACAAGTTGAACCTTATGAGACATGAATTAGTAATAATGTTGAAATGGATGACATCTGTGCTCGATGGAGCTGAAGAAGTGGTAAAAGCCTGTTTGAAGAGGTGGAATTCTTTAGGTACCTCCAGGAGAAAGGTGGATAAGCTACAGATGGAGACTGAGAAGAGGTCATTTCAAATGGAGAGAGCCTTGAGTGCTTTAGATGAAATAAAGAGGATTGATCCTCTGATTCTTATAAATAAGAAAGTACTAGATAATAACATAACCTTATTGATTGATATCTAGAACAAAGACATCATGTTTGAATGTTATGTGCTAAAGAGATGCAACAGTAAACTGAGAAACAATAGTATGAAGCCACATGATATGATGTCTTATGAAGCAGAGGTCCTAGAGACCTTAGAAGGGAAAGAAGAAAGGAAGATTTAAAATCAAGATGAAGAGTTTGCAATTAAAGCTCTACATAGTAATTTCTAGCTAATAGTTGATGACCCTTTGAACTACCTGACAAAAGAAGTACTGGATAAAGTAATGAGAATAAAGGTCAGAGTGGAGAGTTATAATGAAACACTGAGTAGTAGGAGGAATAAGTTAGAAGCCCTCCGGAGAAAATATCAAATGCATAAACATGCCATCACCAAAGCAAGAACTCAAGATGGTGGAGAAGTGGGAAAAATAGTGCAAGCATATGAAAGTATCAGGATATCCATGCAGATCCATATACAAAAAGGTAGTCATCAGGAGGATATTAAAACTAATGAAAGTGATGATCATGACAATGGAGATGATGACAAAGAACCTGATGAAGATGCACTATAAAAGGAATACATGCATTAGGTACTTAGGAAAATATGAGTTACCTAGATGGTTGCCAGCTGACAACCTGTGCCACGATGAAGGAGTTGACTTAGTCAATGAAGTATGAACCGTAGATCTTAATAGATAAATCTTGATCGTAGATCAATTGTAACCACTCCCTCACCTTGTTCTATAAAAGGTGTAGGGATGCCTTTTTTGATTCATTCAAAACTTAATTGAAATCTATTTGCTAAAGTATTCAGGGCTCATTTCAAAGTTGTTGTATACATATATGTTCTTGCATACTTAATGAATGAGAAGACTATTTTGATTACAATCCATCATAAATCTTGAGTAATCAGTGTATGAATTCTTGATATATTCTTTGATTTGTTGCATCCATTGGAGTGCATATCAGCATGCATGTATTGTTTTCATGCCTTTCCTATGAAGTTAGCATCGACTGTATCTAGCTATGGAATGTCCTGGTGAACATATGGTTTGATTTCTTCTCTTCATGACTATATCTGATATGTATGTGGCTCAATAACTGAAGGTTTGAAATTAGTTTGAAGTATTCTTTTCAATTTCTTTCAATTTTAGAGCATTTCATCATCATAATTGCAAATAATTGACAATCCCAAGCAAATAATACAAATATGCAGACATCCCGTAGATAACTAAACATATTTAGCATATTTAAGGCTAAAGAATGTTAAAATGATAAATATCATGCAAAAAATTTAAAGATAGACACACTATTTGAAGCATATCGTGTGTAGAATAACTATCTATGTAGCATTATTACAGGAAACATTATCTTACAGATGAGACTCACGTAAGGCCCCAAAATGGAAATAGCAACACACATCAACCTCTGAGTAACATCAGAAGATTTAGACCTAATCACTAGAGACTTGGGATCATGAATTCTTTGAATTCATCGTATCTTTCAAGATGAATAAAGGTTAATGTGTACTTTTATTCTATGTTTGTTTATGACTAACATCATGATCAACATGTAGCTCCCAAAGACCAGAATAAGACAACCTTTACTACTCCTAGAGGAACCTTTACTTATAAAACAATGCCTTTTGGGCTCATAAATGCTAGAGCAACCCTTCAGAGGGCTATGGACTTGTCTTTTTGGGATCTAACAGACAAGATAATTGTGATCTATCTTGATGACTTGACTATCTTTTCTAAGAGGAGGGCTGATCACATTGATCATCTGGAGGTTGCATTACACAGATGTAGAGATAAAGGCATATCCTTGAATCCTGAGAAGTCTATCTTTGCAGTTACTAAAGGAAAACTCCTAGGACATATTTTCTCTAAGGAGGGAATCAAGATAGACCCTAGGAGAGTCAAATCCATTCAACAGTTGAGCCTACCTACCAGCAAAAGCCATACAAGGTCTTTCTTTGGGTAGGTCAATTTCTTGTGGAGATTTGTGCCTAATTTTGTAGAGCTAACTAGGCATATAGTAGAAATGATGAAGGACAAGCCTATTTTCAAATGGACTAATGAGGGAAAAAAGCATTCAAGGCCATAAAAGAAGCAATTGCCAATGCCCCAACCCTACACAAAGACTTTAACAAATATTTCATCATTTATTACTATGCATCAGAGCATACCTTGTCTACCATATTTCTTAAGAAGAATGAACAAGGTATAGAGTTCCCTATAGCCTTCATGAGTACACCCCTAAAGAAGCATGAATTGAATTACTCGCCCATGGAAAAACATGTGTTTACAATAGTAAAGGTGATGAAGCAATTTAGGTTTTATGTATTCTTCATTCTCATACTTTTATTTATGTTCCAGATCCTACAATTAAATCTATTTTGACACAATAGGAAATTAGTATTAATAAAAGGGGAGCTTATGTAAGAAAGGTTCAAGAATATGATGTTACCATTAAACCAACCAAGCTAGTCAAGGGGAGAGGTCTTTGCAAGTTGATAGCAGAAAGCCCACCTAAGGAGAATGAAGATGTTCCACTTACTTTATTTCTAAGTACTATTGATGAGTGGTTTTCCAATATTTGTTTCTTTTTGACTTATGGAGAATGTCCACCTCACCTTTCAGCCAAAGAAAAGAGGAACCTAAAACTCAAACCTGCAAAGTATGTCATATATGGTATAACTCTTTGTATAAGAAGGGGATTGATGGTACATTTCTAAAGTGTGCGGGGAAAGAACAACAAATAAAACTCCTTGAATTATTTCATAATGAAGCTTGCAGAGGTCATCTATCAGCATTAATAACAACTTTTAAGATTTTGAGATAGTGCTTCTATTGGTTAGGCATGTTTGAAAGATGTCTATAACTAGGTATCTAAATGTGAAGAATGTATGAGATTTGTTGGCAGTCCCCAGTTAGTTGCCCTTCCTCTTAGGCATGCAGTCATTTAAGATTCTTTTCAATAGTGAGGTTTAGACTTCATAGGCCCTATCAATCTAAGCTCTAGTGCTAGGCATACTCATATCTTGACAAATACTAATTACTTCACCAAATGGGTGGAAGTTGTTCCTATCTAGCATATTACATTTGAAGTAGTATGCAAGTTCTTGAAAGAAAATATCTTAGTCAGGTTTAGGGTCTCCAAGAAAATTGTAACAAGCAACGATGCAAGCTTCTCTTCTATAGAAATGTCTCTCTTCTATTATGATTATGGAATTAGTCTCTAAAATTCTTTTGATTACTATCCTCAATGGAATGGACATGTAGAGTCCAACAATAAAATTTTAATCACTATTGTTTGAAAGCTGGTGGAAGATAATCATAGGAATTGGCACAAGAAGCTCTATGATGCACTTTGGGCAAATAGAACTACTTCAAAGAGAGCCACTGGTATGTCCCCATTTGATTTGGTGTATAGTGTTGGTAGTGCCCTTCCTATTCCATTGGAGCTTGATGTTTTCAATTTGTACAAAGCCATTAAAGATGGACATTTTAAAGATGTTGAAAAGAGGATCATGTATCTCTCAAAGAATAAAGAGTAGAGAGAGGAAGTAGTAGATCATATTATAGAGCATCAAAAGGGGGTAAAGAATATTTTTGACAAGAAGGCTAGGCAAAGAGAATTTGTTATTGGATACCTAGTCTTGATGTGGGATAAAAGGAGAGAGCCTAAAGGGGCTCATGGGAAATTTGACTCTCTGTGGAAAGGTCCTTTTAAGATCAAGTTGCTAGTGATAATGCCTACTTTTTGGCATATTTGGATGGTGTTGAATTTCCCCTTGCCTATAATGGGTAAGATCTAAAACATTATAATTAGTGATTCTTGTCTTTCAATGTACCATAGTTTCTTTGTTTTCCTGTTTTGTCTTGTTTTATTTCTTTTGGTGTGTTGGGGTCTGACTTTATGGCCCAATGAATAAGACACTCATTTGCCAGAGTTTTCTAGGTTCTCTACATCCTTGGATAGTATTTGTCCTCATTTAGAGCCACATGTTCCCAGAAAGTTGATATTTCTAGTCTACTTTTGTTTCCTCTATGTCTTTGAGTCATGCTTCCATCTCTTGGTTCATTTTCTTCTTTATCGGCAAATTGTTCCATTTTCAAACTCAAGGTTTAAGGCCTTTTCTTCTTATGATGTCCTGTCAGAAAGTTCACCCTCTTTTGAACTTTGGAATCTTACCGCTATTATGCCTTGTTGGTAAATTTGAGCTTTCAAAAACTTGTCTTATTCCTTTGTTTTATCAAGAAATGTCCCAATCAATGAACTTGTCAGAAAACAATCAAGTTTATGAACTTTATGGGTAAAGGTTTAAGTTTGTGAACCCTTATTTTTCCCAACAAGTCTTCATGGTTATACCTTGTTTTAGTTATTCTTTCTTCATTTGTATGAACTTTTAATTTTGGTTCATAAGTTAGGTTTTTCCCCAATTAACCAATTTCCTGATAAATCACTTTGGCATGTCCTTTATCAGCTACCTTTGCCTTTTGCTATGTGAAGTTTTGGTTCTCAAGTTTGGTTTTTCTCTAGTTCCCTGACAAACCAATAGTTATTGTTTTATCAAATATCCCACTGATAAAGAAGAGAAATCTTAGGCTTATATCCTAAAGTTCATAGTTATTATATTTTGTTGACTACAGTGATACTTTTCAAATTAGTTCATGAAAAGATAAAAACACCAATAAAGTAATGGAGGATTATAGTTAGGCATATAGGAGGTTCATGAAAGTTACTTTTTACTGACTAAATAAAGGTAGCACTCAAAATTAAGTTTATGAAATAAAGTTTTTTGCCGATAACTAGGTTTTGAAAAAGTGAAAAATCACTGATAAAGATGAAAATGAGATTTTAATAAAAGTGATTCAGTAAGCAAGGGTAGAATTTATTGCAAGGGATATTAAATGTTTTAATCATATTCTCATCACCTTATAAAGTAAAGTCTTCTCCATCAGATTCATTTTCTATTGTTATTTTGAGAAGTGCTCCCAGGAGTTAACTATAGCTAGCTTAGTTGTCCTCTTCTTGTAAAGCGTTGCTATCAAGGAAAGTTTTTGTTACCTTCTTTTCAACTTGAAAGGATTGTTTCTAGATAGTTGAGTGTGGGGGGCTACATTTTTGGATTTTTCCATTATTCATGACTTGTAAAACCCTAGTTTTCTTTGTCATCCATCATAGCTTCCCTTTACTCAATCTGAGTTCACCCTGCTTAACCCCAGTTAAGAATCCTACTCACAAGTTACTCAGGTCAATCAACATGAAATACAAATATAAGGGGTTGGAAATTTCTTTCATTATTGGTAATGAACTATCAAGAGTCAAAGATAGAAACCTGGGGCACATTGATCTTAGTGAATTTTGGCTCTGGATGAATGCCAACCCCAAGTCTCCCATTTCTTAGAAAACCTTTGTTAATGGGTTGGTACACGCCGAGGGTTTCCCCCAGTGATGAAATTCCTATACTTGATAATAGCTTGTATTCATAATTATAATGCATAGGC
Source organism: Cunninghamia lanceolata (assembly GCA_027924645.1). Lineage (NCBI taxonomy): Eukaryota > Viridiplantae > Streptophyta > Pinopsida > Cupressales > Cupressaceae > Cunninghamia > Cunninghamia lanceolata. Next base: position 1,420,941 of record BSBN01001450.1, read on the forward strand.
CAAAGAAATCAGAATTGTGAGTGGCTAAACACTCCTACAATTAAATGTTGATTCCATTGCTGATAGATTAGGATTGTCGAATCATGATGAGTATGTTGATATAACACAAGAGAAAGTCACAAATTTCTAGTTGGATGGGGTGAAGATATGTAAAGATATGATTACCTAAGGATTTGGCTAGGGGTCATTTCAAAGATGAAATTTTAGACATTATCACCCTAATGCAAAGAGTGATGGGGAGTAAAGACTGTGATGACTTTGAAAATTGGATGTGTCAATATATTCTTGTGATTTGTATAGGGAAACAATATATTGATTGGTCCTAGCTAATAAATGACCAACTGCATGATCAATTAGTAGTTTTCCACAATAAGAAGAGGTTTCATATGTGTTCATATCTAATTTATTTATTGCCTATCCTACAACTGGATTGGCTAGGGTTATAGGTAGCATGTCCTATGACTCTAGAAATAAAGGTATATGATTTTTTTATTTAATTACTAAAGGAGAATGGAAATAAGGTGTATAGAAAGGTGAAGGATGTCTTCTTAATGCTTATGGTCAGAAGGATTTGGGAAAATCCTAAAGTTAGAATCTCAATCGAAGCTACCAACTAGGTAGTGGGATTTGGTAGTTATTTCATTCAATGTGACAAATTTATCTATATCCAAATTGGAGGTTTTGAATTTTCCCCACTCAAAATACCAAGATATGCTTCGGATTATATAATATTTTTGGTAGTATGTAGACCAGATTATTTGGCAGGGAAGAGATAGTATGATTCTAAGAAGAGAGGGTACCCATTTCCACTTAAGTTGACTTACTATACTTGTTCTAAGCTAGACAATGCCGCAAATATGGATAGATTATTAAATCACTTTCAATTTCAATCTTATGGCTCCAGGAGTAACTTTGATAGTAAAGACTTTGTTAAGAAGAATTTGTATTTCCCTATGTTGAGAAAGAATATATCTAATTTAAAGGATTTATGGGCTGACTGTGTGGATCAATACTAAGCCAAAAGAAGAGATTGGTCAAGACTGGCCCTTGACCAAATGATTATTTATAGGCTTGTTTGGGAAATTCCTGATATAGTTGACAACTATTTTGATGTGGTTGACCCTACCTTTGTTGTTGATAATGTCAAGCCTTTACCTAATATTGATTGGCATGTAAATGAAATAACTAATCTTAAAAATAGAGATTATTCTGTATTGTATAGATGTCAAGCATGGCTACATTCTAAGTTGAGTGATGGTGGTACAAGTTCTCCTTCTCACCCATAGGTTTCTGTGAGCACTACTAATCATAGTAATCCTTCTTTTGTGTCAAGATTCCATGCTACAACCTCCCATTGCAAGAAAAATTCGGGAAAATGGACCTACAAAGAAAACAAGTTCTAAGAGTTCAAATGGAGAAAATATTCAAATTCCCAAGAAGAAATAGAATGTTAAGAAATGCCTTAACCCACAAACAAACAAGATATTAGAGGCACCGCAACAAGAAAATTAGAGTGTAGAGGATGATGATGTTACACATATGGTTCCTAGGGTTTTCCTTGATCTCAACACTATCACTAGGTTGTCATTGATTATCATGGTGGTGTGATGGTGTTCATTGTTGGATGTCATGTCTCATCCAACAAGAGAAGAAGATACAGTTCATGGTTGGATGTCATGTCCCATCCAACAAGAGAAGGAAGAAGATATAGTTCATATTAATATGGGAATTAGAAGCATTAAGATTATTAGATGTATTGTTGATGCTACTGATGGCCTGAAGTATGTATGTTCCAAGTTCCATGATGATTGGACTACAAGAAGAGTGTTTTTCTGTTGTTGAAGATAGTGTTATCTCTGTGAAGGTGTTCTGTGTAGGACAATGGAATGCTCTGCATTCCTTAGTATTTGTAGATATGGACATGTAGTTTTAGAACTATGTTTAGGGTGTAGTGAAGGTGATAATTCCAAGTTTTCAGATCATTTGTCATTCCGCTGTTAAAGTTATGCATGATAGAGTACTAGCATGTGTTCTGGTAGAGTAAGCTAGTGTTGAAGGACTATTGGAATGTTCCTCATTCCTCTGGAAATGAATTATTGCCCTTGTAGTTTTGAAGACATATTTATGGATGTGTATTACATGATTCATTGTAGTCTTAAGGTTATTGGTGATCTGTAACTCAATTTTCAAATGACAACATGTTGCAGTATGTTCCAGATGACAGATTGTTCTCAAAGTTCATGATTGAAGATGTACGACACAAATTCTTTGATGTATGGTGCTAAAGGAGTGTTTGGGGATATTGTATGAGTCTTGTAGACTCATCTAAGAAAGTTTCATGTAGACCTTTCTTGTTTCTAGTACCGCAGAAGGTTTTCAAGTTGATGTGATCGTTATGCTTCAAGGTTCATGTGTTTTTCCTTAAAGTTGTTGTATTTGCAAATGAGCGGAGTGTACGAATATAATTCCTTGGTGTTTGAAGCTATGAAGGATGTTTTGGACCTAGTTAAGCAAGTGTTGGTGTCTGCAAGGCATGGGTCTTCTAAAGGTATAACATGTGGTCTTACTTAGGACCTATCTTCTACATGTTTCATGTTGTGTGTTGTGTGACCAACTTGTAAATGTATTTTTCTTGTTATATTTAGCTGATAATCAATTCATCAATGTAATATATTGTAGAAATTGTAAATCAAATTGAGTGAGGCAAGGTGTGATTGCAAGTTGATTGAAAAAGTTTGTAAGCAAATAAAGAGCATTTAATGAATGCATTTTTTATGTGCGAGTGAAGGAGAAAGAGAAAAAGTTGTAGATGATGTCCTAATTCATCTTGATGACATATTGGTGATAGTGATCAAGTGTAGAGTGTGCCTAACTAATTTGATCATCAGAAGAAAGTGTGAAGAGGCAGAATTGCAATCATCAAAGGTGTGAGTGTCAATGTCAGTTTTCAGATAGTAGAAGAATTGTCACACTATAATCTTCTGTAAGTGTGCTTTCAATTCAGGGAGTAGTAGCTGCCATGGGATGACCCTAAAACAAAGTCTTTAGGGAGTAGTAGCTTCCTTACCAGTGACCTTAAATCAAAGGTCTTCTAGGAGTTGTAGATTCCTTGGGTTGCAACCCTAAAACATAGTTGTTATTTGAGCTTCATATTGTGAGATAAATCTCACCGTGGTTTCTCCCTTTTTCATTTTTCCACATATATTTGGTGTTATGTGTTGATGTGCATTGTTTTAATTTTCATGCTTATGTTAATACTGTGATGCTAAAGTTTTAATCTACTTCGGATAAGTTGAAGTTGTTAAATTGAAGATTCTTTAGATACTGATTCATCCCTTTCTCAGTATCCTAGTATGTTCAACAATTTTTATCAAAGCCAAGTTCCTCTGAGGGAAGCTTAACTTCTTAAGGAAGGTCTAGGATGGCACAAAATGAATCCAAATAGATACATAGGTTTGATGGGATAAATTGTGCTTTTTGGAAGCTAAGGATGGAAGCCTATATAAACCATCTAGGGTGTGGTATTTGTGAATCTATCAAAACTAGTTACAAAGTTCTTGATACTATTCCTATAGACGTAGATGAACTTAAGAAGTATGATAACAATATCAAGGCCAAGTTTGCCATCATGAATGTGTTAGTTGATTCTGAACTTTCAAAGGTAATGAGTTATAGTTCTTTAAAATAAGTTTGGAATAAACTTGAAACCATTTATGAAGGAGATAAGAAAGTAAAGAAAGAAAAGATGCAGATCTTCAAGAGAATATTTGAGAACCTAAAATGTTAGAAGATGAAGAGATTTCTTGATATATGCTCAGGGTGAATGAAGTGGTGAATGGAATCATAGGTCTTGGTGGAGAAGTGAAAGAAGATGAGATCGTGAAAAAGGTTTTGAGATCTCTTCCCAAATCTTACAGTCATAAGGTATATGCCATTGAGGAGCAGACTTGGATACATACACTGTAGACAAAATATTTGGTTCCCTTACTTCCTTTGAAACAAGAGAATTATGCAGTGATGTTCCAAAGGAAGAAGCTTCTTTCAAAGCTAATATGAAGACAAAGGAAGAAGTTGCTGATGAAGATGAAAGATCTGATGAAGTTGAAGCAAAATTTGTGACAAGATTGAAGAAAGGCACTGGGAAATACAAAGGTAAGTTACCCTTCAAATGTTTCAATTGTGGAAACATTGGTCACTTTGCTTCTAAATGTCCTTTTAAGGAATCAAGAGGTAGTTACAAGAGAGACAAGTTCAAAATAAGTCTACATTCCATAAAGAGAAATTATTCTTTAGAAGATGAGGATAATGATAATTGAAATGATGAAACACTTTTCATGGCCTTGAGGGTTGATGAAAAAAATGATGATGTTGAAAAATGCGAAAAGACCAATGCCTTGCAAATAGATTAGGACAATGAAAGATCAATGGTTGTATAGACTGCCTTTCATGCAAAAGAAGAAGCCAAGGCTTGGGTAATTGATAGTGGATGCTCAAATCATATGACTGGTGACAAGGAGAAGTTTATTAGCCTTGAAAAGTTGGATGGTGGTGCTGTCAAGTTCGGTGGTGATGAGTCAGCATAGATTTGTGGAAAATGTGCTATAACTATTGATTGGAAGAACTGGACTAAGGATGTTCTCTATGTCAAAGGGTTAAAACACAATCTTCTCAGTGTTAGTCAGATGTACAGCAAGGGGTATAATCTCACCTTTCATGCCAATGGTTGTGAAATCAGGAAGGCAGGGTCTAGAAAACTAGTTGTAGAAGGTATCAAGACATATGGTGACATCTTTCATCTGAAGGAGGTAAATGGAAGAACATGCGTGTTGGCCAAATCTAGTGAATGTTGGTTGTGGCATAAGAGAATGGGACACAACAATTTTGATAATATGGTAAAGATCAGTTTTACTCATGCAGTGACAGATATGCCTAAGATATTCAAGCCTACAAATGCAGTATGCAAGGAATGTCAAATGGGAAAGCAGACAAAGACAAACTTCAAAATCAAGGAGTATTCTTTTTAAAAGCCATTGGAGTTGATTCACACTGATATATGTGTCCCTACAAGAGTAAAGAGTCAACAAGGTGGGATGTATTTCATGTTGCTTATTGATAATTATTCTAGAATGACTTGGGTTACTTTCTTAAGAGAAAAATCATATGCCCATGATAAATTTAAACTGTTCAAAGCTATGGTTGAGAATGAAGTAGATGCCAAGATCAAATTTTTGAGGTCTAATAGAGGAGGTGATTTTACCTCAAATTAATTTGAAAATTTTTGTGAAGATAATGGTATTAGAAGACATCTGTCAGCCCCTAGGACCCCTCAGGAAAATGGGGTAGTGGAAAGAAAGAATAGGACTATTTAAGAGATGTCTAGGGCAATGTTGAAAGATACAAATCTGCTTGATATGTACTGGAAGGATGCAGTTCATACTATTGTCTATCTAATTAATACAGTACAACTAAGGGTCAACAACAGTAAGACCCCTTATGAGGTATGTTATGGAAGACCTCTCATAGTCAAATACTTCAAGATCTTTGGTAGCAAATGCTATATTAGAAGAGACGAAGAAGACCTAGGAAAGTTTGATTCAAGAAGTGGTGAAGGAATCTTTCTTGGACACTCAACTAGAAGCAAGGCTTATAGATGCTACAAGAGGTTGGGAAAGATGATGGAAAGCACAAATGGCAAGTTATATGAAGACCTGTATTAGATCTCACATGAATCATAGGACTTTGAATCTAATATCTTTCCATGCATTGTAGATGAAGAAGAAGAAGTGAAAGAAGAAAAGGCACAAGAACTAGAGCAGATACCTAAGACTCTAGAAAATTATGTTTAGAAAAATTACTCAACAGGTTAGATCATTGGAGATAAGGATGAAGGTGTGCAAACAAGGAGAAGGCTTTCTAAGACACACGAGCAAGTAAACTTTTGTTTATTATCAAAAGCAAAACCCAAAAACTTTCTTGATGCCAACAAAGATGATGGACGGATAAAATCCATAGAAGAAAAATTGGATCAGATTGAGAATAATTAGACATGGGAATTGGTTCCCAGACCAACAAATAAGAATGTTATTGGAACAAAATGGGTGTTGCATGACAAATTGAATGAAAAAGGTGAAGATGTAAGGAACACGGCAAGACTGGCATGCAAAGGATACATATAAGTTGAAGGTATTATTTTTAAGGAGACTTTTTCTTAGGTAGAAAGGATGGAGGCAATCAGAATGTTCCTTGCTCTTGCTTCTCATAAGAACTTCAAGGCATATTAGATGGATGCTAGGTCAACATTTCTGAATGGTGATCTAGACGAAGAGGTTTATATTGAACAACCAAATGGTTTCTAGCTATCAAAAGATCTGGACATGGTGTACAGGCTCAAGAAGGCTCTATATGGTCTCAAGGAAGTACCCAGAGATTGGTATGCTAGGTTGGACAAGTACTTACTTCAATAGGGATTCAAAAAAGGTACTATAGATAGCAATATTTACATCAAGGAAGAAGGAGACATGATATTGATAGTTGCAGTATAAGTTGATGACATCATCTTTGGTGGAGATGATGATATGTGTAAGAGGTTTGTAGAGGAGATGTAAAAAGAGTTTGAGATGTCTATGATTGGTGAGATATCTTTCTTCCTTGAACTTAAAATTACTCAGCTAAATGGTGGTATCTTTATTTCTCAAGATAAATATGTCAAAGAGTTGTTGAAGAAGTTTGGTATGGAGAAGACTCAAAACTAGTGAGTACTCCCATGGTCACTAGATGTCACTTGAGCAAAGATGATGAGTCTCTAAAGGTGGATCATACTGTCTATAGATCTATGATTAGAGGACTATTGTACTTGACTGCTTCCAGACCTGATATTATGCATGCAGTATGTGTGGTTGCTAGGTATCAAGCCAATCTGAAGAAAACACATGAGAAGGTCGTGAAAAGGATATTCAAATACTTGAAAGGAACTCATGACTATGGCCCATGATATCTAGGAGGCAATAACTTTGATCTGAGTGCTTACATTGATGTTGATTGGGGTGGTTGTGTTGATGATAGAAGAAGTACAAGTGGTGGTGCTTTCTTTTTAGGAAGCAGATTGGTTTCATGGAAGAGCAAGAAGCAAGATGGAGTGTCCTTATCTACTACAAAGGTAGAGTACATTGCAGTAGCATCCTACTATACAAAAGTTTTTTGGATGAAGCAAACCCTGAAGGATATTAAGGTATTCTACAATGAACCTATTCCAATCTTGTGTGACAATACAATTGCTATCAATATTTCCAAGAATCTAGTGATGCATTCTAGAATCAATCATATAGAAATTAGGTATCACTTTTTGATAGAGAAGGTTGTAGATAAGGAAGTTAAGTTGGAATATGTTCCAACAAAGGATCAAATAGCAGATATTTTCACAAAGGCTTGGGTAAAAGATACATTTGAGGATCTCCAATAGAGGTTAGGGGTAATTGCCCCTCCTTCTTGCTAGATGCATAATGGTGCATCTGTCTAGGGGGAGTTCATGTTATATCTTGTTCCTAGACTGATGGTGACTACCTCTTAGGGGGAGCAGGTAGTGGTTGCTGGTGATAGGGGGAGTTTCTTTTTTCTACAAGAATAAGTGATGTCCTAATAAATAATGTGCATGTAGGTGATCTCTGATGAGCAGGTAGTGGTTACCCTTTGTCCTTGATGTAAAAGGGGGAGAGAAGCAAAGATGTGTTTCCATCGATGCCAAAGGGGGAAATTATTACACATATGGTTCCTAGGGTTGGCATTGATGTCAACACTGTCACTATGTTGTCATTGATTATCATGGTAGTGTGATGGTGTTCATGGTTGGATGTCATGTCCCATCCAAAAAGAGAAGGGAGAAGATATATTTCATATTAATATGGGATTAGAAGAACTAAGATGATCATATGCATTGTTGATGCTATTGGTGGTCTGAAGTATGTATGTTCCAAGTTCCATGATGATTGGACTACTGAAACATTGTTTTGTTGTTGACAATTTGAAGACTGTGTTATCTCTATGAAGGTGTTCTGTGTAGGACAATGGAGTGCTCCATATTCCTCTGCATTTGTAGAAATAGCCATGTATTTCTAGAACTGTGTTCAGGGTGTAGTGAAGGTTATAATTTGAAATGTTGAGATCATTTGTCGTTCCGCTATGAAAGTTATGCATGATAGAGTACTGACATGTGTTCTAGAAGAGTAATCTAGTGTTGAAGGCTTGTTGGAATGCTTTACATTCATCTGCAAATAAATGATTTCCCTTGTGGTTTTAAGGACATGTTTATGCATGTGTATTACATTATTTCTTGTAGTTTCAAGGTTCTTGGTGGTCTACAGTTCAATTTTCAAATGACAACATGTTGCAGTATGTTTCAGATGACAGATTGTTATCAGACTTTATGATTGAAGATGTGTGGTGGTAAAGGAGTGTTTGGGGATGTTGTATGAGTCCTATAGACTCATCTAGGAATGTTTCATGAAGACCTTTCTTATTTCCAATAATGCACAAGGTTTTCAAGTTGATGTGGTTGTTATGCTTCAAGGTTCATGTGTGTTTGCTTAAAGTTGTCTTATTTTCAAATGAGCAAAGTGTGCGGATGCAATTCCTTAGTGTTTGAAGCTGTGAAGGATGTTTTGGACTTGGTTAAGAAAGTGTTGGTGTTTGCAAGGCATGGGTCTTATGCTGGTGTAACATGCGGTCTTACTTAGGACCTATCTTCTACATGTTTCATGTTGTGTGTTGTCTGGCTGACTTGTAAATGCATTTTTCATGTTATATCTAGACAAGAAGCAATGTAACCAATTTAATATCTTGTATAAATTGTAAATCAAATTGAGTGAGGCAAGGTGTGATTGCATGTTGATTGAAATTTTTTTTAAGTAGATAAAGAGCAGAATGAATGCATTTTTTATGTGCAACTGAAGGAGAAAGAGACAAAGTTGTAGATGTCTTAATTCATCTTGAAGACATATTTATGATAGTGATCAAGTGTAGAGTGTGCCTAACTAATCTGATCATCAGAAGAAAGTGTGAAGAGGTAGAATTGCAATCATCAAAGGTGTGAGTGTCAATGTCAGTTTTCAGATAATAGAAGGACTGTCATATTGTAATATTTTTTAAGTGTGTTATGAATTTAGAGAGTAGTAGCTTCCTTGGGAGTGACCCTAAAACAAAGTCTCTAGGAAGTAGTATCTTCCTTAGGAGTGACCCTAAATCAAATTTCTTCAGGGAGTAGTAGCTTCCTCGGGTTACAACCTTAAAACAAAGTTGTTATTTGAGCTTCATATTTTATGAGTTAATCTTGACCATGGTTTTTCCCTTCTTGGGTTTTCAATGTATATGTGGTGTTATGTGTTGATGTGCATTGTGTTAATCTTTCATGCTTATGTTAATACTGTGATGCTAAAGTTTTAATCTGCTCTAGATAAGTTGAAGTTGTTAAAATTGAAGATTGTTTAGATACTGATTCACCCCCCCCTCTCAGTATCCTAGTGTGTTCATTAGAGGAAACTAGATCAAAAGAAAGGAAGATTGAAACCCCTCCTCACATTTCTCAGGATAGGTCATTTCAAACTCCCCCTCCTCCTCAACTAGATAAAGTTTCTCAAAGGAATACATGTATTTTCTCTATGATAGCTACCCTAGCTTGGTTGAAAATAGAAGATGGAAACAAAAGAAGGTATATGCAAATTATTGACATAGAATTTGATGCAGTGGCTAGACTACTTAAATTGGAGTCTACCCCAATGAAGATCAAAAGGATGTCTAGACTAATGGTAGAACCAATCTCCAAGCATCGATATGTGGAAATAGTAGAACCGATGGTGGATAAAGAAATAAAAGACATATCTGCACATGACTTTTAGGTGAGTCTATGGATTTGGGGCCACCTTCTATGCAAGGTGATATTCATAATGCCAAGCTACCTATTGACATTTTAGCAAGCAAGTTTGAAGAAAATGAGAATGAAAAGGAGATCTTGGAGGATCAAGTGGATATTCTAACCTCAAATATCAGATCCATTGTTGACATGACTTCCCAGCCATTAGATTCTATGACTGGTGCTCCCAAAGGTGTAATGACTGAAGTATTTGACTAGATAAACAAATATAAGTATCTGGGGAGTGCAGTGAAAGAGTGGGTTGAGAAGTTGATACTGAATGAACTTCATTTCATTCATAATGTTTTTACTCTTTCTGGTAAGATTTTTGATAAGTAGACAAACATTATGGGTGATCTGAAAAGAATCAAGAAAGATGAAGCTATGTTGAATGTAGTCAGGATCAATCTTGCCACTATGGTCAAATTAGATTACAGCATCTTGGTCATAGAAAATGTCATTGAGAAGCCTAGAGATAATGAATCAGTGAAGTGGTTGGTTGGTGTAGACTAGAAAATTGTATGGAGAAACAATTCATTAATGACTTGAAGAGCCTGGTCAAGAATAATCAGTCTTATTTGGTAGATCTCAGAAGTTCTTATGGGACTTTGGGGGTTGATCTCTATGATGAAACTGAATTTGACATGTTAGAACTAGAGGCTAGAAAACAAGATTTTAAGCATTTTTGGAGTAAAGAATAAAAATGAAAGAGCATGCTACAGGAAATCCCATAGAACGCCTTAACATTGTGTCTACTCACTTATTTAATTTCAAGGACATTGTGGAAATGGAAAGAATATATGAGGAAGCTAACAGTGTGTTGCAAAAGTGAAGGGCAAGACTGGCCATCACAAATATTCCCGATGCCAAAAATGTTCTCTCAATCATAGGAAGATTCAAAGTCTTGCATGTTAAGTTGATTATGTTGTAAATATGTGCCTAACTAGTGTTGTCATTGATGTCAACATATCTGTGATGTTATTGGTGTCAACTGTGCTCTTGTTTTGATGTTTTCTTGTAATGAGTTAGATGCTTTTCATTAACTTATATAAGTGTTGAAGATAATGAATAAGTATTCCTATTACTAAATTTCCAACTACTTTTGAGAAAATTTGCCCCTCCGGTGGAAATAGTGTATTGAAGAGAATCTTTGTTTATAGAAGAACAATCTAGTATATGGCTCGACATTTCTTGTAGAATGAATATCTTTTTCTGTGGATTAGAAGTTAGTTAGATACATGTCTGAAGATGCTATGTTCTAAGGTTGAGCCTCCGGTACAAATATTTGAGTGAGTTATGTTCACCAGAGTGAAAACTTCTTTTTTTGTATATTTAGTGGTGACGGGGAGAATGTATTATGCTCCACATTCCTCCGCATTTAAGTATTTCAGTTTGTGGTTCTAGAATCTAGTTTACAATGATGATAAGTACATTCAACTCCAATGGGTCATGATTTGGTGGTCTGCAAGTGATCCTTTCTATATGACAGTGGATAACAGTTATGTTCAAGTGTTTCTAATTGAAGAATCTTATGGATAAAGTAGTTAGAGGTTGTGTGGATGTTCTTGGTGATTAGAATGTTTTGTGGATGTCTCATGATCATGTTCCTACCTTTGGATTGGTCCACAAAGAGAAATTTGGATTGTGGATGAAGACTATTCTTAGAAGACTTAGTGTTAACACTAGTCTTGGCCCACCTGGTTGTTTTCACTACTTGTGGAGATGGATTGAAGATTGTGGAAGCATGTTGTGGTGTGGAAGATTGCATCTGAGTCCCAGCAGAGGCATAATGTGATCCGCATACATCTTTTCCTAAGCTAATTTTGTTTAGGTCAAGACCTATTTCTATGTATGATTGAAATGACAACCTTGGAGATTGTTCCAATGGTTGATGAATGTAATTCTGACCTTGATGTACATTCCAAGGTTGATGAATTGTATAAAAACATGTAATGAAGTAGCAAACATTTGAAGGTAAGTGAAAAAGTGTAAGAAGAGTAGAGAAGAGGTGTTATATTTGGCTTCAATGGAACTAAACTTAGGCATGAAGTAGATGCTATCAAATCAGTTCACCAACCCTTAGCAGTGACCCACCCCTTGGTAGTGAGTCGATATTGGCAATGAGCCCCAACATTTGTAGTGAGCATTTTGGGTAATGAGCCTCTATTTTTTGGTATTGTTATAACATATTTATTTCTATGGGCCAACTCTCACCATGGTTTTTCCCTTATATGGTTTTCCATGTAAAAAATCTAGTGTCTCATGTGTCTCATGTGTTATTGTGTTAAGCTTCCTATTTCATGCTTTCATGGTTAAATTATAATAACAATGATTGAACATTTGATGATTTGATATTCATAAGTGGTTAAAGTTTTTGAGACAACTGATTCACCCCCCTCTCAATTGTCTTGTGCATTTCAGCAATTGGTATTAGAGCAGGTTCCTCGAAAGTAACCCCAATAGCTTAAGGTTGATCTAGGATGTCTTACAAGAAGGAAGCTTCATAGTTTAATGGGATGAATTATGCTTTATGGAAGATGCGAATGAAAAGCCATCTCCTTTGTCTTGGTTATAGACTATGGAAAGCAATAGACACAAAGTATACCATGCCTCAAAATGTTTTAACAACTCAAGATGAAATCAAAGAATATGAGTTAAATATAAAAGCTAGAGATGCTTTGTTAAGTGCCTTGTTTGATACTGAGTTAGTAAAGGTCATGGATTTGGAAACTACTCATGGAGTCTTTGAAAAGCTAAAAAATCTGTATGAAGGAGATGAGTCTGTAAAGAGTGCCAAATTACAGAGCTTGAAAGCAAAATATGAGGGTTTAAAGATGAGCGAAGATGAAAACATAATAGCCCACATGCAAAAGCTTGATGAAATTGTCAATGGAATAAAAGGTATGGGAGGAACTATTGATGAGAAGGAAGTTGTGATGAAAATTCTTAGGTCATTACCTAAGTGCTACAGTCACAAGGTAGCTGCAATTGAATAAGTAAGGACTATGCAAAGAGTCACTAAGGATCAGTTGCTTGGAAAGCTTATAGCTTTTGAAATGAGAGAGTTTGGTGATGCTCTATTGAAGATTGAGACTGCTTTCAAAGCCAACACTTTAGATATGTTCTCTAGAGCTAAGAAGTACAAAGTCAAACCGGATGATGAGCTCTATGAAATTGAAGCAAAATTTGTTGACAGACTGCAAAGAGGTTCCGATAAGTTCAAAGGCAAATTACCTTTCAAATGTTTTACATGTGGTAAGGTTGGTCACTAAGCTTCTAGGTGTCCTGAGAGAATTGAAAGGAATAGAAAAAGATTTGAGAATAGAACTAGAGTTCCAAAGAAATGCTACTATGTTAGCGTTACCAATTTCTCACCTATAGCTCAAATTGGCAGAGCTATACATTTGTTCATTTTAAGGTGAAAGATTTTAATTTGTTTCTTCTTTGCTTAAGCCTTTACACATATTAAATTTTCTAAGAAAAGTTTAGTTGTTTTAGTACAATGTGTTTCTTGAAGGAAAGTATTCAATTTACAGTTTAGTTGTTCAATAGAAAAGAGACAATCAGTTCATCATTCATTGCTTCGCAGAGTTTCATGAGAGATAAGAGATATTTCATTTCATTACAATTATTATTCAATTTTACAAATGACATACAAATGGAATAAACATTGCATTGAATGAAAGCAAGATAGATCAAATGTCCCACACAAGTTGTGGGAATAGATAAACTAGTACAAACATAGAGAATACACTATGCAACTAAAGATAAGAAGGGAAAATCATATCCATCATTGCCTGTTTAGGGGTCTTGGTTTGATCTTCATTTGTAGCTGGCTCCTCCTTGCTCCCAATCTCTGAGAGAACCTGTAGGATTGGAAAAAGTTTTGTTAGAGCTCTGGATATGGTTTCCTATGTGCTTATCAACAGAGGCATAATTCCTTGCCTATGGTGTACTATATCAGACATCAAAACATCCATATGCAAGAGAGACTAAAAATCAAACAATCATTGAGCTTCACTATTTTAAACTAACATGTTTGTTTCATGTGCAAGTATAGAAGAAGTTATGTTGCTATTTTGAAGACCATTTTGGCATGTGGTGCAAAGTGGGATCCCACAACAGTTGAGCCCAGTATACCCTTGAATCTCAAGAGGGGATGGAATATGAGTACATATTCATATTGCTCAAATCAAAACATATTCAGCTAAGGATTATTTCATTCACTAAGTGCATCATTGACCATCCATGAATTTCAGTTCAAGTGGGATGAAATGAAATCCATAAAGGAGCATTGAGCTCTTTCAAAACAACTGAGTAAAGGTATTGTTAAAATCATGATGATGTTACATGTATTTGCTATCACAATATCATAAATTGTCATGTGTATGCACTCAAATCACTATGTTGGAATAGTAGAAGAAATAGTAATACAAAGGTAGTCATTGATGTCGTTGAGTGTCAGAGATTAATTCCAAGAGATATTAGTACAAGGGCAACTATTATTAGCTAAAAGACAACATCATGAAGCCTGTGCAGTCATCAAAAGATGGGAAATGAAGACACCAGCTGGAAAGAAGTAGTTATATCAATAAAACAATTATGCCTACATGGATGTCATAGTCATGAGAATGAATAGTAATATTCAAAGTATGAAGAGAAGTTCATGTGATAGATAGGACAGTCAAACATCATATCAATTTCAACAGAAAGATACTCTTATCAAGAGCTTACAGACTAAGAAGTATTATGAAGCGGCATTTAAATTAGCCACGATATAGTAAAATGCCATGATAACTTTCTATAATATAAGAGAGTCATAAGCTACAAGTGTTGCTATAAGAGCCATAAAAACAAAGATACAACATTTGGAAGGTACAAGAGCTTGATAACATGTAAATAAGCTATGCCACTGATTCAATGTGGAGCATACCAATTATATATGGAATGAGTGAACAAACTGCCACAGGGATCAATGCAGAGCTTATCAAATGATATAGAGTCATATGAGCATAGAACTTCAAGCAAAAATGTATATATCAACTCAGAAATAACAAGAGAAGAGTTAAGTCTCAGTGTTCAAATTCATCTACATGAGGTGTTTTCCCAAGTGATAATATCAAGACATAGTCATAAGGTAAATGTTTTTTGTTAATCATTCCATACTTTTTATGCCAAGCCACAGTCACCAAGTAGAGGATACATATATGTATAATTGCATGAATTCAAAACTTCAAAGTGCACTTTATCATGGCAAAAGAATGGAACTTCAATGATATATGCAGCTACAGGAGGTGCAAAGAGAATATTATGTGTGTTAACACTACAGTATGTAAGTGTTTTGGAGCAGCAGAGAAAGGTAAAAACACATCTTGTTGTTTTAAAAAAAATGAAACATCTTATGACAAGTGCATTTGAACCAATCATCTGGGGGCCTTCGGCCTTAATGAAGAACATAATATATTAGTCTGAAAGTTTGCATCAAACCATAATGGTTTCTTTGACAAGACAATGATGACAAGAAAAATTTAGGTATTATTATATGCGCTGAAGTTCTAAGGCCATGGGCCCATAGTGGGGTTTTCTTGCAGCATGTTTAACCCACTTGGGTCATCAAAATAACAAGCTCATATACTAAGGAAATGGAGAGTTCAAGTGTACAGACCATAGTTGCATTCAGAAATAATAGAGTATACCATCTACAATCGCGGCCATAAAATATGTGTTCTTCACAATATCAAAACCCATGTCGACTTGTATAAGGAGATCACAAATACAGAGATTATGAGTTTTGAATTCATAAGGGTTTGAGAAGTATGAGGGTTTTGCTTTTAGATATATAGGAAATAATAAAAATGAAACCTATTTTATGCCATATCAATCCATGGATAGTATAATGCCAAACAACAGTTTTGTTTTTTGCATTTTCAGGAAGGAAAGAACATCATAATTTCATTATTTCTGCATACAAAAAGATGAATGAAAAAATCATTTTTTTGACATCTAGTCGTAGCCAGATGGAGTCATTTTTCTCATAGAAATCAAAGCTACTTGGGGTTTCATATAGAAAATCATAGATTTGAGGAAAATGAAAGATTTCAAACTCATATGAATGAAATGATCAAAGATACGACTGTGGCCACGGTCTGTAAATATTGTATCAAACTCATATATCAATAGAGAGATACCAAAGAGGTAAGGCATAGATCAAGAGCTAAGAACTCACCTTTCATCAAGTGCACAAAGCCATGGGTTTTACCCATTATTTGCTTTTATATTGCCTTCAATAAAGCTCAGATCAGTCACTCATGGTGGCCCACCTAGAAGACACAAATGATAGAGAAGAAACACAACAAAAGGCATCAGAGAAAACTATTATGGCTGCAGTAACAAGCCCATAAACCAGTGTTGAAATGCAAAAACATGGTTTAATATTGTCAGAGAAGTGTTTACCTTTTATTTCTTGTAAGAAATCTTGAAGAATTTGTTCAAAAACTACAGAGAATCAAAGGTTTTCCCTTCCAACCCTAGCCTTCCATGGCGGCCACAGGATGAGTTCTCTCATCCAAAAGTCAAACACCAAATGATGTGAAAAGTTAGGGCTTCAAAGAGTTTTGCCCTAGTTCAATAACAAGCCCATAAACCAGTGTTGAAATGCAAAAACATGGTTCAATATTGTTAGAGAAGTGTTTACCTTTTATTTCCTATAAGAAATCTTGAAGAATTTGTTCAAAAACTATAGAGAATCAAAGGTTTTCCCTTCCAAACCCTAGCCTTCCATGGTGGCCACAGGCAGAGTTCTCTCATCCAAAAGTCAAACACCAAATGATGCAAAAAGTTAGGGCTTCAAAGAGTTTTGTCTCTTAGTGTTTTCCTTTTTTTTTTACCCTAGTTCAATGTCATTTTATCACATTGATTTTAAAATCAAATGCTTTGACTAATTCCCATGGCATTATGTCCCTTACATATCTCATGACTAGGTTTTGCCTTAGGTTCCCCTTGCCATGTGTTTAGGGTAGCTTAGAGTTTTTTGTAAATCAAGTGGGTAGACCTTAAAGGTCTTATTTTATTTTCCAATTTTTTATTATTTTTATAGAAAATCAAGTGCCAAATGAAATATATTATACTTGGCAAAAGAGAAAAATCAAAATCCTTGTAATAATATTTTTTGTAAAAAATTAAATTAGGTCAATTAGGGAATAAAACTACAAATATTGTAAAGAAAATATTCAAAACAATATCCCTTATAAATTGCTTTTAAATATCTATCATTTAAAGCAGTTAAAGCAGAACTAAAATACACAAAATCTTTCTTTTTGGATTTGATTTCCTTGGGCGAAATTGAGAAGATAAGGACAAATTGGAGCTTTTATTGAGCAGATAAAGCATGTTTTAAAGGAGATTTTGGTGGGGCCACTTGACAGAGGATTTTGGCAGCTTTTTCACTCAGTTTGGGAATAGTTTGGGGACAGTTTTCAAGGCTTTTTTATGGATCTCAAAAATGACTTGGAGGCTGGCTTTTGAGAGATTTTTGTAGTTTTTTTTCCTATTTGTCCATATTTGGTAAAATTAGAGGCATATATTGGAGAAAAAATTAGTTTTTCTCAGTTCTAATTATGTTTCTTCTCTCTTGTTTACTAGCAGAGAGATTGTAAATGTCTTGTACTCAAATTCTCAGTTTCTACTCCTTTCAGTCTTAATAAAGCAACATAGTTCTTTTCATTTTTATAATTCATGTTTGCAATCAATGATCTGATATTTAATTGTGATTTAATCTTTGAATCCTTTTCCTATGTCTCATTATTGAAAGTTTGAGTGTGAAAGATTTATGTGATGTAGGTTGTATGTCGTGTTTAAACTAGTTACCTAGATAGAAGTTGTGATAAGACTTTAGTTTGTCCTTCATGAAAACTTCTAACTACTCAAACCTTCATACAAATCACTTATGTATTGCATTAAATTCAGTGAAATTGTGAAGATTAAAGACTCTTGTAAGGCGGATTGTGAGTCAAGTTAGTGATTAGATTAGAATTTTGGTGCATCACCTATTGCAATTAACTATCTATCCCTTTTCCTAGAAAGCCATTTAGATTAGGTGAAGTAACTAGGGGAATCAGCCCACTCTACAGGTTCTCTCCAAGTTTAGGCAACCCACAGGCCTAGGAGTGTTCCCATGTGTCAACATATACCTAAGTCAATAGCTTAGCAAATGGTTCAAAACATAGTGATAATTGTTAGAGATCTTGATGATGAAGGTGCAACAGATGATGAATACGATGATGCTAGTACTAGTGCAAATGAATGCTTGTTTATTGCAATTAAAGAAGAATCTGTGTCTACTAATCCTGCTCATTGTGTGAAGGAAGACAAACTAGTGGAAGAAAGTGCTTTGGCTGTTCAGGTTGAGAAATATGAGGATGAATGGGTTATTGATAGTGGATCCTCACATCACATAATTGGTGATAAAAGTAAGTTTGCAAGTTTGGAAAAGTATGATGGAGGACTGGTTAGGTTTGGAGATGATACATCTAGTAAGATTTGTGGAAGAGGATCTATCTCTTTTGATGGAAAGCACAATACTAATGATGTTTTGTATGTGAAGGGTTTAAAGCACAATCTTTTGAGTGTTGGTTAAATGTGTGACAAAGTTTATGATCTAAGATTTAAGGATAATGCATGCAAGATCATGGAGAGCTCCAAAATAGTGATTGCTACTTGTAATAAGACCAGAGTAATGTCTATCATTTGAAAGGAACTAATGATTACTATTTGTTTGTTCAAACTAATGAGAGATGGTTGTGGCATAGAAGGATGTGTTATATCAATTTTGACAATTTGGCAAAGATAAGTTTTGCATAGACTGTAAGAGATCTGCCTAAACATATGAAGCCTACCAACACCATTTGCAAGGAGTGTCAATTTGGGAAACAAACAAGAACAAATTTCAAAAGCAAAGAACAATTCTCTGATGGATTGCTGGAGCTAGTACATACAGATTTGTGTGGTCCCACAAGAACAAGAAGTTTGCAAGGTGACATGTATTGTATGTTGCTTATTGATGATTATTCTAGAATGGCTTGGGTCACTTTTCTAAAAGAAAAATTTGAAGCCCTAGACAAGTTTAAAGCTTTCAAGGCAATGGTTGAGAAAGAATTAGAGTTGAGGATCAAACCCTAGCTCCCAATAGAGTGCATTCTAAGCTATGAATCAATCAAACAAACAAGGAACAAACACAAACAAAGATAACAAATGACATCCCTCTATTGTCCTCCTTAATCTTGCATTATATTCTCATATTTGCATCTTTTTGCACAATTTTGAGAAGCTCATGTGTGTGGACAACAAGATATCAAAGAGTTGTGAGAGAGTACTGAAAAATGAACTAAGAGAGAGCCAAATGAGCTGGAAAAAGTGATTTTATAGAAGACCTAGTTTGAATAGATGGCTAGGATTTAGAGTTGACTTTTGAGGAATATGGAGGGTTGAGATCAGTTAGGGTTTCCCTCCACTAGTGGACAAAATTGAATTTTAAAATGGGAGAAATGGTGAGGTGGGAAATGTTTATAAATTAAATAAATTTATCCTATTTATTTAATTTATTGAAATGATGTATGTGAAAGGGGATTTTGGGTATTAGGTGATGGGATATTTAAACAAATGTTTTATTTGTTTAAATTAATGAAAGGGGATATTAGGAAAATGAAAGATTACATAATTAATTAATTCAAATTAATTACTTAATCATAGAGGATAAGTAGGGAAAATTGGTAGAATGCGGAAGGAATTAGGGTTTTGCAATCTGAGGACACTTTTAGGTATCTACAATTTGCCCCTCTTTGAGATGATGTTCAAGATGATGAGATTTATGTCGAGTAACATCATTTCAAAGAAGCTAAGGATGGATAGAGGAAAAGGATGATGATGGAAAGATATGATGATGATGCACCCTCAAGAGGATAGGTGGGTTGGAAAAACACGGTCAGGCTCTCAAAATGAAAGGGATTGGTGAAGGAAGAATGGATAGAGGAAATGAATGATACATTAAGATGCAATGGTGGTGGAGGAATTGATGATGTGAGAGAACGATGGTGGATGAATGAAAGATTGGCTAGAAGAATGGAAATGAGATCTTGCTTTGATAGATTTTTTAGCTTCAAGCCTACAATGTTTCTACTTATCATTATAGAACTTATTATGTCAAGGGACGACAAACACAATGGCATGACAGAGGCCAAAGTGCGAAAATGACATCCCTTGTAAAATAGGCACGTGACATACAAGGAATGCCTGACTTAGACTAGTAACTGTGATACCTTGTTGGAACATGCGATGAGATAACTGTGAGGTGTGCAAGTCCTTATGCAAGGAAGCATTTGATTGTTCACATGCATAGGATGTCTTTGAGTCACACCTGATGGAATCTCGATCACATGCAAGGCACCAAGTTGTCCCAGTCATTTGCCAAGACAAACCACAAACAATAATCAATGAAAAGGTCTCTCCCTATCCTCACTTCTCTTCATCACTTAGGGACTGCCTCGAGAAGCATAAGAACGAGACTACAAAAACCATCCAGTAAAAGAAGACAAACTAGACCAACAGCCAGTTGGAACTTTTGTTGAGTGATATGTGTTTGATTGATTGAGAATGGATGAGGGAGGCCTAGTTTCAAGAGAGGAATCATGTCATATAAGACGCCTTGTCTAGTTTGACAATGCCCCTACATGTCTAAGGCAAGTGATTGATTGATTGACACTAGTTTTTTTGGCCATTCGAGCAACACTAGGGTTTGATTGATGATGTTTCAAAAATGATGCATGTCGTATAAGGAATAGAATCCTGGTTTCGACAATGCTCCATTCCATATATGAATGTGATGGTTAATAAGGATAGTTGATAGTGACATATGATTATTACAAGGCAATTGATTGATTTGACTGATTGGATAGCTTGTCTTGTTGTTGTTTGGGATTGTTTTGAGTGCGCATTTGTTTTTAAGATTGAGTATTTTGGTCTGATCAAAGTGTCCATCTCATCAAAGGATGACTTATTAGGATGGTTGATAGGACAAGCCCTAAGGGACTGACCTAATGCCTCGGGAGTGCATCAAAGATGACCTTGCCTATGTGCAAGCTCAGAGGCACCGTAGTTTTACCATACAAACTATGGATGATTTGAAGAACTGATTTGACTGATATGATGATATGACTGATTAGGATGTTTTCATGGATTGATTGAGAAAGTTGATTGAGTGATTTGGCTGAATAATTTAATGATTTGAAAAATTGTTCAAAAAATTGATTTGGTTAGAATGATGTGATGGATTGAAGTAGTTTGAATGAATGGATTGATATGATGAGTTGATTTTATTGCTTGGATGTTTTGTAGGATATTTGATTTGTTTGAATTTTGGGGAATATTTTGATTATTTTTTTATTTTGACATGTTTTGATTTTTTTTTTATTTTTGACATGTTTTGATGTTTTTGTATTTTTTGACATGTTTTGATTTTTTTGGATTTTGATAGGTTGTGATTTTTTTGTGTTTTTTGAAATGTTTTGGAATGTCTTTGGATGACAATATGTGTAGCCATTGTGCTAGATACCAATGACAAGGGGAAACCAAGCCTAGGTGCAAGGATAACAAATGGGACTGGATGAATGGATAAAAGGGGTGGGCGATGGGAGATGGAATGGATGTATGCATAAGAGGGCAATGATGTGATTTCAAGGGCTATGTCGAATAGGAATAACATGCCCCATTCTAGGTTTAGTACTTAGGATTTGTCATGGCAAAGATTATGAGAAAAAAATGATAGGATTGATTGTTTGGAGGGGATAAGGTATGCCAAGAGATATCTAAAGCATGTTTCAACATTTTTCCTCCTCGATCTTTATCAAGATCAAAAGGAGGAAAGATAGGATGGATGAACTCGACAGGATAGGTGTATGGGTGTGTAATGGATAGGATGATATGGAAATGGTATGATAGGATAGAAATGATAGTTTGGATAGATAAGACATTGTGTCCCCAAGTGTAAGTAACATAGAAGATCAACTTACATATGATAGTTGTTTGCCAGGTTTTCATCATGGTATTTCTCCAAGGTGCCTATTTACCAGGTTTTCACTATTGGAAGAAGGGATTTCTCTTTACTTTTTTTTTTTTTGACTTTTTGACTTTTATGATTGGGATAGGTTGATATGGAAGGAGGGACTCAAGTGTCTAGGTCCATGAAGGTGATAATCACATCAGAGAAAAATGTCATCGCATGGACCATGTAAAATGTCATTATGCTCATGGATGTTGGTAGGGATTGCATGGAAGTGAAATGGATTAGGTGGATAGTGAATTATGAAAGGTACGATAGTGGATTATGATGTGGATTATGTAGGTCTGATAGTAGATTATGAAGAACTTATGCAAAAGTATGGACCATAGGGATAGGATGGGTGAAATATGTAGGATAATGGTTGAATGATTGGGTGATGGAGGTATGTGGGAATGTTGAATGGAATAGGACCATGACCAATGGTTGCACACATTGTGATAAACATGGAATCTTGTGGTTTGATGGTGGTGTAGGAAGCAATGGAGATGTTTGCTTAGGAGATGGATGATTTAGTGACTTAGGTACCCACATGGACTTTGTATTTTTATGATTTGTATTTTTCATGTGAGATGAAGGAATTTGATATTTTTGAATGGAATGGATGGAATGGATGGAAGAGGATGGTTGGTATTTTTGAGAGGTGGATGACTCTTGTGACTTAATTTCTTTTTGTTTACGGACCCATTGCATTTTTCTTTTGAAATTTTCTTTTAAAGGTATGGGTTTGGATGGATTTTTTAATGTACCCTGCTTTAAATTTTTACATTTGTACCCTAAGGTATTAGGATCCTTAGGAATTTTGGCTTCATAGGTGGAGGCACCCAAATGTTTATTTTTAAATCCCATGTGGCAGGTGGAATGAGTGGAAACTTTATGTTTACACAATGTGTGCATTTGTTGGTCATGATTAGGAACGTAAGGGGTTTTGTGAATGATAGGAATCTTAGGTGTTGGAAGCAATGGTGACAAAGTGGATGGATGGATAGTAGGATTTGGGAGTAGTAGAGGTAAATTGGATGGTGGAAGGTGTATGGTCACATTCTTTTGACTTTTGTAGAATGATGGAGGTGGAATGGCAACATATGTTTTGGGAATATGATGGGATGTGTGATGGAAAGTGGTGGACTTAGGATGAATGGAGGAAGTACCAACATTGTTAGATTGTTTACCTTGGGGTGTGTATCCAAGGCCATATGAGTGTGGGGGAACTTTGACATGGATAGGCTCCAAAATACCTTGTTATGAAGGCCTAAGCCTTTACCTTGATGTTGATGGTTGTTTTGATGCAATCATAACAATAAGTTAAAATTCACATGAAATGAACTGAAACTATACTTGAAAGATAAGAAGGAATCATTTGAGATTCAACTAATCCCAAGTCTACAATGGTTCGGTTGGTCAAGTTCAGTTGGTCAATGTGAAGCTGTAATGTTCAAGGGGCCTTACGTAGTTTAGGTTTGTTTGGTGGTTTACTGGACTAAGAATATGCAAAAAGGTCATGAGATATGTCAATACTTTTCATTCCTTTGCATAAAAGTGTTACTGTGCTGCAAGTTTTAGATGGTTTTCTTGAATTATTGCAGCTTTCTCCTTTATCTATTTATGAAAACTGTCTACTTATAGCTCTGTTATGGATGCTTCTTCAAATTTGAGACAATTTCCTTTAGATTTCTACATTTTCAGCTAAATATTTCTGATGGGTTGGGAAAAGTTAGAAAGATCTAATCTATACCTCATTTAATCTACCGAAGGATCTAATTGTTTCTGTTATGCACTAGGTAAATACCACAGTAATTTGATCAAATCCACAGTAAAAAAACCTTAAATATAAGTTCTGAGCATTTTCACAAACATACATTTAAAATTGCAAGCTCTCAAAGAAAATATTTCAAAACACAAAGAAGAGCAGGAGAACACTCAGAAGATAGATGCAGAACTCCAGATTCTATTGTATTAGAAACGAATAGTCATACATGATTTACAATGTAGGAATGACTCTTAGTTTCATTGATCATACTATAGAGAACTTACAAGCTTTACAGATACAGTAAGGTAGCCAGACATTCCACGCGCACCTTACTGCAGACAAACAGGCGACCTCCTTCTTCTACCTCTAAACTATGCTAAGCTAACTCACTGTGTGCTTCTAAAAAAAAAATCTCTGTTGTAGCCCCTGTTGTAAAGTATTACAGTGTAGAGAGGCACAATATAAAGACATTCTGATTGTCCTCACTACAGCAGAAACCTAACTGAACCCCTGGTTCAAACCCCTGGTTACAGCAATAAATACAGGTGAACCAGCTCTTCAAAATATCTCTGAGCAGTGTCAAATCTAGGCGAAATATTGCCCCTTCTACGAAGTTCCGGCAGCTCGGCAATAACTCTTGTTTGTCTGTTGTAGTAATACCCTCAGCTACAACTTTGTTCTTCACTTGAATGGCCTTGACTTTTTCGCACTTCGTCTTTATCTTCCTGCTCCTGAGATTGGATTTCCTTCCTTCATGAGGTCACTGTGTTGACTTTCCAGCTGCTTCCTCAACTGCAAGCCTGCAAGACAAGACAAGCAATAAGTATTACATTTATCACATAAACAGCAGGAAATTAAAATAATCGTTTAAATCATGGTGACTATGCAAAATCGTGGAAATCGGGTCCAAAATACTCTTAAAACGCGTTCAAAACGCATACAGACTGCTCAAAACCCATCGGGTCAACCATCGCTGACCGGGAAAATGCCACGGGCGCCAAAAAATGTTTTAAAATTCCACCGCTATGTACATTCCCGCCCATCGGTGTGACAAAAAAAATCGCTCGGCCGATGCTCTTTCGTCTGCATGATATTTTGGAAATATGATGCTCCCCCTTCCGAAGGTCCAGATGACGTCATCAGGATGTTTCACTTCTGTATATTGGGGAAAAGAATAACATCATCATCATCATCATGTCGAAGGAAAAAAAGGAGGATATGAAATATGATCCTGTTGCTGAGGAAAGGAATATGATGGTGACGTCATCGTCATATCCGGGCTTCATTAAAACGCAAAAGATGACGTCACCGTCATGTTTAGTTAAGATCAGGGGATAAATGTAATATCGGGTCACCTAAGGAGCATGATCAGGTGGTGAATGTAATATGACCCCTTTGCAGCCAAGGTAACCCTCTCGAAAGATCAGGATGATGATGATCATCAGGATATTTGCTTCTTCGTTTATCAGATCGGGATGACATCATCATGATATCCGGGGCTTTTGTTAAACTTAGAACATGACGTCATCATCATATTCACGAACCGGATCATGTTTTGGAAAATATCCTACCGAAGGGAAATGTGATGATGATGATCATCAGGATATTTGCAGAAGGTCATATTTCTCGGCAGGACATTACGAAATATCAGGTAGACAAACAAGATCATGATGATCTTGACAACATGACAGGATAAAAATATGATGATCCTCCTCATCGAATATCATGATGACGTCTCCATCATTTTCCATCTTCGAAGCATGAGGATGAGTTGAGGTCATCATCAGGTTAGCGCTAGGGTGATATTTAAAATATGATCATGCTGTTGAGGAATGGAATATCACCCTCCCTTAAAAGATAGGGTGATCATCATGATCATGCAAAAGGAGATCAGGAGGATATGATGACGTCATCATCATCTTAGCGAATATCAGCAAATATGACCCTCTTGTGAAAGATCAGGATGATGACCCTCCGATAGGATTTTGACATGCGCATGCAAATTATGCAGATGGTGGATTTTCTAAGCAAGGTGATATTATAATATCAGCATGATATTATAATATCAGGTGATGTAAAAATATCATGATGCTCGTTGTTATGAAATATCGGGTTACACTCAAAACATGATGCTCACGATGCGCATAAGGTCATTTGACGGGTAAAGGGCACTATCACCTAAGATTGACGTCCGGATATTTCGACTGCATGATTTTATTAGGTGATAGATCAAGATCATGATGACCTTGACAACATGACTGAGGATATAAAAATATGATGATCCTCCTACGAATATCAGGTTTGACCAAAACTTTGACTGTGCATAACTTCCACATATGGACGAATTTTCAAGTGATGTAAAAGGGAAAACTACATGGAATTTCAAGCTCTTTCTAAATATGAGGTCACAAAAACAAAATATGAACTTTGACAAACTGACCTCATGATGATGATCTACCTCATCCTAACCTTCATGATGATGATGCACCTGACTCATTTTTACCAAACCGCCAGAAAGCAGACAAACACAAGCAGAAGCAAAAAGCAAAGTGACAGCAGGGGTCCCCATTTTGTTAAGGAGCAATAATGGGGCGTGTTGTGAACATCACAACACTTGATAGTTCATGTTCTAGAGCATGCAGTTGATAATGTGATTATGTGTGTTTTTGGAACTAGACTTGAGTTCATTATTTTTTGATGGAGAAAGTGAAGTGGAGGAAAATGGTTGTTGTTGTCCTAAGGAAGAACACGCATGAATGAAAGTGGTAAAACCAAGTGGATATGATGGTGGATTTGAAATGGGGTCAATGGTGGATGAAGAAGGATCGTTAGGATTTTGAGTATCCTTATGCACGTTAAGATCCAAGTTATTTGTTTGATCTTCTATTTTTTCTTGGGAGGCATATTTCTCATCATGGGAAGTGGATGTTTGAGCATTAGGTCTAGAGAGAGGATGGATGGATGGAGTGATAAGCTCTTGACCATGGAATGCATAGAGTTGGCTAAGACAATCATCATGGTCTTCTTGATCATAGGTAGGATCCTAATCATAGATGGGATCAATATGAGGGCTTTGATCTTGATTTGAATTAGGGACTAATGATTCTTCATGCATAGGCTTTTACCCTCGACATAGCTCTTTTCTTTGAGTGGAAGTGGATGACTCTTGGATAGGTTTGATAGGTAATGGATTACATGACAAGGTTGTGGGAATGGACATGGAATTTGAGGATTGTTTGATAGGCTCAAGTATATGTTTTAGATGACATGGAGATAGGTTGTTCCTTTATAGTAACTCTAGGATCACATCCTTTGTAGGTGGATGGGTGATGGAAGTTGAAGGCTTAGGATTGCGATTAGGTGGGGTGGCTAAGTCCCATGGTGGAGGAATGAATGAGATTAAAGGTGTTGGCTCATGATTGGGACTTCAAAATGGTTAGATGAAGTGGTGTATTTGGATGACTACACATGTTTACTTTTGTAAGGTTTGATTGTAGGGCGTGGAGTTGATGTAGGATTAGAGTGTGGTGGTAGAATATACTTATAGGATGGATGAGGTAGACTTATGTTCCACTTGTCAAAGGTAGAATGAGAATTTAATGGCACTTTGTTTTGTTGCCAATGTGGACTTGGATAGGCTTGTGAATAGGATTGGGGTGCTAGAACCTTGTTCTCTAGTATTGGCATGGAATGACATATGTCTTCATATCATTGTATGTCATCTTGTGTGATTAGGACCATGTTGATGAGTGCTTGACTAGGATGAATGATGATGTGAAGTGATTAGGAATGTGATAGAGTGTGGGATTGATTGGATGATGCAATGAGTGACTAGGGATGATTAGGGTATGGTTAGGATTGTGATTAGGATGACTTGGAAATGATTAGGATATGATTGGATTAGGGGTGAGGTGATTAGGATGAATTTGATTGAATGATGTGGTTAGAAAGGGTGGTTAGGATATGAAGGTTGAATGATGAAGGTATGATTAGGATGTGATTATGATATGATGACTCATGAGGAAGGTGTTGATTGGATGATGTGTTGGAAGGAATTTTTAGAATGTTTGGAATGAGGGATGACTAGGAGGATCTACTCTCTTTCTCTTCTTTTTGTAGCCGTGTCTATACCAAATGAGACTTGTGAATTTTGGGATGCTATGTGGATGTCAATGCAAGGTGATGAGGCCTAGACTATGATAGAGGCTAATTATCCTAGTCTTCAAAAATTCTAGCTCCAAGAGGGTACTCTTGTCTACTATTGACCTTGTCAAAGTATAAATTACATTTATCCAGATCTTGAGATGTGGAAGGAATAATCAATTAAAGTGAACCCATGAGTTTTAGAATTCACTTGGAAGGATGGAATTAAACTAGCCATGGAACTAAGCCCAAGTTGTGATTGATTTGAAAAAGATGTCAAGGTCTCTTGGACCAGATTTGTACTTGTGATACAGTTAAGCTTCGACAGTTTCTTGCTATGTTTCAACCTTAGGAAGACTAATGTTTAGGGTCCTCTATAGATGTCAAGGGCTTAATGAAATTGAAATGTTGTGATGAAATATGATCCTAAAGGAATGAAATTGGATATGTAGTAGGTGAATGGAATTGAATATGAAGGTCTATAAGGTTTTGACATAGTTGCAATTAGATTTGATAGGGAGGGTAGATGCCCAAAGGTTGCCCTAGGGTTGTGGTGTATTGTGATTGGGAATGATTAGGATGAGATCAATTGGATTGGAATGAATGGTTAGGATATGATTAGGATGCAATTGGTTGGATTAGAATGAAGATGAGGATGTGTAGAGATAAGATTAGATGATTTGGATTGATTAGGAATGATGTTGATTGGATGAGGATGACGATGTGTAATGATTAGGAATGATGATTAAGATGAATTAGGATGAGGTTGAATGATTAGGAATGATGAATAGGATATGATTAGGATGAGTTGTAAGGATTAGGAATGATGATTAGGATGGATTAAGAAGAAGTTGATTGGATTAGAATGAATGGTTAGGGTATGATTAGGATATGATCAGAATGATTGGGATGAAATTGATTGGATTGGAATGATGACTTGGATGGTTAGGAAGAAGTTTATTGGATTATGAATGAAGATGATTATGTGTAGTGATGAGATTTGAGGATTCGGATTAGAATGAATGGCTAGAATATGATTAGGATGATTAAGATGATGGTGTTTAGATGAAAGAGGTGATTAGGGTATGATTTGGATGACTTGGATATGATTAGGAGAATGATTAGGATGATGTAGATTGGATGCAGATGATGATGTGGAATGACAAGATTGGATGACTTGGACTAATTAGGATGAAAATGGATTAGGATATGTGGAATGACTAGGATGATGTGGAATGATGCTAATGTAATTAGGATGGGACAAGTAGGATGATCAAGATGTGGATGGTTGGGTGATGTGATTTAGGAAAGGTGATTATGATATTATTAGGATAATGTGATTAGGATTTGATTGGAATGTTTAGGATGAAATTGATTAGCTTAGGGGGGTGATTAGGATGTGAAGGTTCTATGATGAAGATCTGAGTAGGATGTGATTATGATATGACAAGTAGGATGATCAAGATGTGGATGGTTGGATGAATTAGGATGAAATTGATATGATTTGGAATGAAGATGATGATGTGTAATGATGAGTGATTATGATATTATTAGGATAATGTGATTAGGAATTGATTGGAATGTTTAGGATGAAATGATTAGCTTAGGGGGGTGATTAGGATGTGAAGGTTGTATGATGAAGATCTGAGTAGGATGTGATTATGATATGACAAGTAGGATGATCAAGCTATGGATGGTTGGATGACTGAGGATGAAATTGCTATGATTTAGAATGAAGATGATGATGTGTAATGATGAGGTTAATTGACTTTGATGAATTAGGATAATGACTAGGATAAGGAGAAGGATGATGTGGAATGACAAGATTGGATGACTTAGGTTGATTAGGATGAAATGGATTGGGACACATGGAATGACAAGGATGATAATAAGGTGTCGGTTTGACTTGGAATGGTGTTGATTGGTTTAGAAAAAGCATGATGTGGGATGATGATAATGTAATTAGGATGTGATTAGGATAGGACATGCATGATAATCAAGATATGGGTTATGTGGATGATAAGGATGATGGAATTACAAGGATGAACATGATTAGGAAGAGTGATTAGGATATGGTGACTTGGAATGAATGGATGGAAAGAATGTCTAAGGGTGATGATTAGACAAACACACAGATAAATCATAGAAGACACTTGGCAAATATGTTGGTTGTTTTTGGTGACTCTTGATGTTTTGCATTATGATGAGTTTTGAAAACAATTTGAAGACATGCACAATCCTAGGATAGGAAAGGACAATATTTGTTGAATTCCCACTTGGATTGCTTTGGCCGCACTTATTCAAAGTGGATAACTTAGAAGCTTGGTGGAACTAGCTCCCCCTTACATAGCACTAACTTCTCGGGCACACCAAGCTTTGAATTCCTAAAGACTCGAATATCTCAAGAAAAATTTTATTTCTACTTTGAACTGCAAGAGTGTGGGATGGATTTAGAGGTCTATATCTGACCTCCTACACCAGCAAATAAAAGGATTTTGGCCACTAAACAAGGTTCCTAGTAAGGGCATTTGTTCAGGTGGCCATACATGCAACGATTCACTCCATTTAGGAGGCCTCCCAGACTGCAGGGGTTACGCTCTACAGGTTTTCAAGCACCAAAAGGGTATTGAGGGAGACATTCATCGGTATGACACATAAACACATGTTTCTTCTGAATTTCATCACAAACACATTTTTAATATAGCGGTTTGAAAGAGCTTGGATTTAGCTTGTTACCTATTGGGTCATTCCCTCTCACAAATTGGGAGGTAGGCCCTCTAAGAGTTTAACAAAAGCAACACAAGTAAATGTTTTTGGTCTCCAAGTTCATACTAAGATGTGAGGAGAGAGCATACACATTTACTTGGTCACACTAGCACATGTTCATTGACCTTATAAATTTGATGTGTGGTGTGACAAATGCAAATGTTCAAGAAGTGTTTTTGATTCCCAAGATTGTTTAGAGAGCGAGGGAAGAGCATACACACCTCATAAACACAAGCAAAGTCACTGAACAAAGAAGACACTGATTCATTTTAAGCCCAAACCAAGTGTGAAAACAACAAGATGATGTTCGTTTTAGTGCACCAAAACTAAATGTTCCTATGATAAGAAAGCACATGTACATGAAAATGAAAGGAACCCTACATCAAAATGTGTTATTAGTTTTAGAAGAAAGTCTTTGACCAATGAATGCCACAAGCTCAAAATTAGATATTAGTAGCAGAAAAACTCCATGATTATGCAAAAAACATGAGACATTAAGTAGATTCCTCATTTTACAAGTCACAAATCAAAGAGGTCAAAAAAGGGAATCTACAAAATATCTAAAAATACTAATCATTCATAGTGAAATAAGCAATAGAATTAGAAAATTGATGAAATTCTAAGTAGATTAAAAAAATTACACTAAAAATAGATCAATTTTGCATCATTTATAAGCGTGTGAAGTTCAAATTGACTATTGAATTTGACCAGAAAAATGTCTGATAAAATGACATTTTTACCTATATCAACTTTACTACAATGAACCTCGGCGAGTTAGCTCCTCAACACCACTCGTTTCATGAATTTTTGTCACTATATGCGAAAGTTATGGCTGTTTGAAAAAAATTGCCCAGTTAAGGCACAACGAAGAACTAGGGTTAAAATTGATAGTTAGCATTAACCATTAACTGCTAGTGACTTTGTGGTCACATGGGCACAGTTTAGTGCTAGGCAATTTAGTGTTTTAAGCTGGTGGTTAGACTGTTAGGAAGCACCCCTGGTCACTGAGCGGCAGTTTTCCTATCAAGGTGTTGACAGGAGTAAAGAAAGCAATGGTTGGGAGAGGATGGAGTGGTAGAAAGATGGAAGGGAGGCAAATGGGAAGTGGTTGATGTCGTATAGGTGTGGTGCTTGAGATTCTATAAGGTGTCAAAGGTTTTAGGGTTCACAGAGTCGACGGGGAGATTTGTGAGGGCATTAGTCGATGAAGAGGGACAATGATTGATAAGAAGATCCTTCAATAGGAATGGTTGAGGATACCTTGATAGGTGGTAGGAATCTATAGACAGGTGGTGAGGTTACTCAACAAAGTAGTGATGAGGCTTTTGATGGTGGTGGTTAGGTTTTAACTGAGTGGCTCTAGGGATTAAAGGTAGAGTAGACATCATAAATGGTGGCAGTGAAATCCTATGAGGGCTCATTAAAGAATGCAGAAAGTCAAGCATAGGTAGATAAACCCTAACATGAGGACTAAAGTGGTGGCAGAGAATATTTTAAGTGGTAGATGGGTGTTTAAATTTGGTAGTGCTAGGGTTGCAATTTGGTGGCAACAGGTGAAGAAGGCGTGGCCTAAGAAACAGGGCCTTCGACTAGGGTTTATATCAATTGATCATGGTTTTAATCCCTTACACCTTCAAGATGACAAATTAAACCCTACAACAAAATTTAAAACAATAAACCCTACAAAAACTTAAACATACAAACATGGACTGCAACCATAGAACACCGTATAGCACTATATAACTAGTCCATGTGGTATGGATCCATACAGTATAGACTGGTACCTAAAAAAATTTCAAAAAAATGTCAAAAATTTAATAGTGACCAAAACATATCAAATTTTATGCCATTTTTCACCAAAAGGGCCTCTCAGACTCAACAACGAGGTCCGTTTGAGACTAGGAAGCCACCTATGAAACACCACTTTTAGAAGTTGACTAAAACAAATCCATTCATGTTGGGTTCACCAGATGAAGATAGGGAAAAAGCTAGTTAACATTGTAGAAAACAAATAACAACTAACCCTAGCTCCCAATGGAGTGCATTCTAAGCTATGAATCAATCAAACAAACAAGGAACAAACAAAAATTTGAAGCTAACTAATGACTTCCCTCTATTTTCCTCCTTAATCTTGCATTATATTCTGAGATTTGCAATTTTTTGCACAATCTTGAGAAGCTCATGTGTGTGGACAACAAGATATTGGAGAGCTGTGAGAGAGTACTAAACAAAGAACTAAGAGGGAGCTAAATGAGCTAGAAAAAGTGATTTTATAGAAGACCTAGTTTGAATGGATGGCTAGGATTGAGAATTGAATTTTGAGGCAAATGGAGGGTTGAGATCAGTTAGGATTTTCCTCCACTAGAGGACAAAATTGAATTTAAAAATGGGAGAAATGATGAGGTGGGAAATGTTTATAAATTAAATAAATTTGTCCCATTTATTTAATTTATTGAAAGGATGTATGTGAAAGGGGATTTTGGGTATTAGGTGATGGGATATTTAAGAAAATGTTTTATTTGTTTAAATTAATGAAAGAGGATATTAGGAAAATGAAAGATTAAATAATTAATTAAATCAAATTAATTACTTAATCATAGAGGAAAAATTAGGGGAAGTTGGTAGAATGCGGAAGTAATTAGGGTTTTACAATCCGAGGACACTTTTAGGTGTCTAAAATATTACAAGAGAAGAACTAGGAAATTTTGATGCTAGGTGTGATGAAGGAGTCTTCCTTAATTACTCTACTAAGAGTAAGGCCTATCGATGCTACAACAAGAGACTGAAAAAGATCATTGAAAGTGCTAATGTGAAGGTTGATGAAGAAAAGGAAAGAATATCAAATCTGAGTGGCTGTGAATCAGATGAACTTGTGGCTATAGTGAATTAAGAAAAAGTTGAACAAGAAGATAGTCAACATGAAGAAGAGGCTTCGAAAGGTATTGTTAAGACTCCCAGGTATGTAAGGATTAATCATTCTAAAGATCAGATTATAGGTGACAAAAACAAAGGGGTACTGATAAGGAAAAGAGCTGTAGAAGAACAAGTGAATTACTATTTCCTTTCAAAAGTTGAACCTAAAAATGTTAGTGAAGCTTGCAATGATGAAAATTGGGTAAAGGCTATGGAAGAACTGATGCAGATTGAGAAAAATCAAACTTGGGAACTAGTTCCTAGACCTACTGACAAGAATGTGATTGGCAGCAAATGGGTTTTCAGAAACAAGATCAATGAGAATGGAGAAGTAATAAGGAACAAGGCAATATTGGTATGAAAAGGATATTCTCAGCTTGAAGGGATAGATTTTGAGGAGACCTTTGCTCCTATGACAAGGATTGATGCAATACGAATGTTTTTGGCATTTACAACATTCAAAGATTTCAAAGTGTATCAGATGGATGTCAAGTCTGCATTCTTAAATGGTGAGTTGGAAGAAGAGGTCTACATTGAGCAACCAAAAGGATTTCAATTATCAAACCAAGATAACATGGTGTATAGATTGAAGAAGGCCTTGTATGGACTGAAGCAAGCTCCTAGAGTCTGGTATGCAACGTTAGACAAGTATTTGTTGCAATTAGGGTTTAGTAAAGGCACTGTTGACAACAATCTCTATTTCAAAATTAATGATAATCAAATCTTGATTGTTGTAGTCTTTGTTGATGACATTATCTATGGAGGAAATGAAGGTATGTGCATGAGGTTTGTAGAAGAAATGTGAAATGAATTTGAGATGTCTATGATTGACGAAATGAATTTCCTTCTAGGTCTGCAAATTACTCAATCAGATAAAAGAATCTTCATTTCTCAGTCTAAGTATGCGAAAGAGTTGTTCAAGAAGTTTGGAATGGAGGAATCCAAACCAATATGTACTCCCATGGTGACTGGATGCAAGTTGAGAAAAAATGATGAATCATCTAAGACTAATAAGAAAAGGTATAGATCTATCATTGGAGGATTACTTTATCTAACTCAAACCAGACCTGATATAATGGATGTAGTATGTCTTGTGGCAAGATTTCAAGAAGATCCTAAAGAGTCACATGTGATGGTAGTCAAGAGAATATTAAGGTATTTGAAAGGCACATCAGATCATGGCTTATGGTATCCAAAGGATAATGATTTACCTCTTAGTTCTTATACAAATGCAAATTTGGCTGGAGATGTTGATGATAGAAAAATTACAAGTGGAGGTGCTTTCTTCTTGGGTAATAGATTGGTTTCATGGCTGAGCAAGAAATAAGATTCAATCTCCTTGTCTACTAGAGAAGTAGAGTATATTGCGACAGCATGTTGTTGCACTCAAGTGTTATGTATGAAGCAGACTTTGATGGACATGAGAGTTGTGTATGAAGATCCAATTGCAATCTTTTGTGACAATACAAGTGCTATAAACATTTCAAAGAATCCAATGATGCAGTCAAGAGCAAAGAATATATAAATAAGGTATCACTTTTTGAGAAAAAAGGTGACAAAGAATGAAGTCAAGATGGAATATGTGTGCACAAAGGATCAGATTGTAGATATTTTTACTAATCCTCTACCTAAGGATACCTTTGAGTATCTCAGAGAAAAGTTAGGGGTTATTACCCCTCCTACTTTGAACTAAGATGCATAGGAATGCATTAGTCCAGTGGTGTCCAAAACCTCATTTTTATCTAGATGAATGTTTTGAGAACTACCTCTCAGGGGGAGTAGCTACATGTTACTAACATGAGTTCCCGATTAAGAGTAGTAAATATTACATTGTTTGAGAGAAACAGAGTACAAGTATGCACCCTTTGCCATTGATGTTAAAGGGGGAGAGAAATCATGTGAAAAACTCAAGAGGAGAAAGAGTGCAGATGTGTAAAAAGAAAAGGGGAGTATCTTGTCTTGATGGTCTTTACAAATTTTCACATCATATGTTGTGATCAATGACAAAGTGGGAGATTGTTGCAAGTATGTGCCTAACCAGTGTTGTCATTGGTGTCAACTGTGCTCTTGTTTTAATTCTTGCTTGTAATGAGTTAGATGCTTTGCATTGACTTGTATAAGTGTTGAAGATAATGAATAAGTATTCTTGATACTAGATTTCCAAGTGCTTATGAGAAAATTTACCCCCTCTAGTGGAAACAGTGTATTGAAGAGTATCTTTGTTTACAACAGAACAGTCTAGTGGATGGCTATGCATTTCTTGTAGAATAAATATCTTTGTCTATGGATTAGAAGTTAGTTAGAGACATGTCTGAAGATGCTATGTTCCAAGGTTGAGCCTTTGGTATGAATATTTTAGTGAGTTATGTTCACCAAAGTGAAAACTACTTTTTCTATATATTTGGTGGTGATAGGGAGAATGTATTATGCTCCGTATTCCTCCACATTCCTCTACATTTAATTATTTCCATATGTGGTTCTGGAATCTAATTTACAATGATGATAAGTACCTTCAACTCCAATGGTTCATTATTTGGTGGTCCGCAAGAGATCATTTCTATATGGCAGTGGATAAGAGTTATGTTCAAGTGTTCCTAATTGAAGAATCTTATGGATAAAGTGTTTAGAGGTTGTGTGGACATTCTTGGTGGTTACAATGTTCTTGTGGATGTCTCCTGATCCTGTTCCTACATTTGGATTGATCCACAAAGAGAAATTTTGATCATGTATGAAGATTATTCTTAGAAGACTTAGTGTTAACACCAGTCTTGGTTGACCTGGTTGTTTTCACTACTTGTGGAGATGCATTGAAGATTATGGAAGCATGTTTTGGTGTGGAAGATTGCATTTGAGTCCCAACTAAGGCATAACATGATCTTCATATATCTTTTTCTTAGCTAATTTTGTTTAGGTCCAGACCTATTTCTATGTATGATTGTAATTCCAACCATAGAGATTGTTCCAATGGTTGATGAATTTAATGTTGACCTTGATGTACATTCCAAGGTTGATGAATTGTATAAAAACTGTTGATAACTGAGAGGGGGGGGGTGAATCAGTTATCCTAATTATTTCCCTTATTGAACTTTCTTATTAATTGATGCAGCATTGAATCAAACACAAAAACATTACCATGAAATAAGAAACACATGACACAATATTTTTGACGTGGAAACCCTGTTAAGGGAGAAAACCACGGGGTGATTAACCCAAAAATTATTCTCTGTTAGAAGAATAGGAAATTACAAAATGGCACTTGCCAATTAGGGCTCACTGCCCGAGCACACTGCTCACAAGAGGCCCACTGCCTACAAGAAGACACACTGTCTACAAAGTGATAAGAATCACAGTCTTGAACTGATTGGAAGCATCTGCATATGCTGGAGTTTAGTTCCGGTTAGGCTCAGTACACTGATCTGCTGCACTTCATCTTTTCTCTGTTCTTTATTCTGCTATCCTTTCACATACCGGATCTGTCTTGGTACTTCTGCTCTGTTTTGCACTTATTCGCATATATCTTGACATAGTCACATGCTTCACAACTAAATCCATCCTCTATATATATCCGCACAAGTAATTTCATCACCTTTCTAGTCGGCATCCGGAACAGTCTAGTTTCTTACAAACTCTATTCTGTCGGCTGAATCCTTGCTCACCAAGCAATGCGGATCAAGCATATACTTGTAGATATCATTAATCATGTCGGCCAAACATGATTCATGCCTTCACAACCTTTATCATCAACAGTAACACATCTGGAAAGTAGTCTGATACTCTGTCAGTCAGTTCTTCCTCTGTTTTCACTGTCTCTCAGGAATCCGGTACTCAACTATTCATATCTTTTTCCTTGTCCATCACCGGAGGCTAAATCCTTGGAATATACCACTCAAGGTAGTCCTCTTGACTTCCCCAAATCCGCACTGCACCAAGACACTTCCTCTGAGAGATCCAGACCAATCTGTCGGACCTTGCCACATGCTCTGTTCTTGTTCACCGGACCACAACAATCTTTATTCTGACTTCCGGTAGAGACACACCATGACTTGCAGATATGTGGGATGACCTTTGTTGCTATCAATGACAACAACCATGAATCCATATAGTGTCTCTTGCCAACAATCTCCCCCTTTGGCATTGATGGCAACACTTAGTGAAAAATGACTAAGTGTTTACACTATGCTCCCCCTTTGCTGATGCTCTGTCTTTATATACAATTTCTGAAACTCCCCCTTAATTGGATTCCTCATTTTTCACTGCTCCTCACTCCCCCTTTGACATCAATGGCAAAGGGTAGGGTCCGCACACCAAAATTTTCAAAAATTTTCTATACATAGCCGCATATTTACATACTCACATATACTGAAGAATGTCTGCAAAGGATGTCTGCAATTGGATCATTTCTATAGCCCAACTTTGCTTCATTCTATCCAAAATTGAAATGTGACTACTCAACAAAAATGCAAAAGCTTCTGCCCGCTTGAGATCTGTCAGATCATTTGTTTGGGTGGTGGTCTGAGCATCACTGATGGCCTCATGCATAGTTTCCAACTTAGGGATTATAATCCTTCTAAGTTCTCCCATCCGGTTAGTGATATTCTTCCTTTCCTTCTCAAGATTCTTTATTTCATTCAAGACTGCAATAGTCTGACATTCTTGATTTATTATGGAGGAAGAGAGAGGATCAAAACTTTGAGATAAGCTTTGTAGCTTGTCCTGTTCCTCTTTTATTTTCTTATCAATTGCTGCTGTTGCCTTTGACCAGGATATACAAAATTTGTAAATGTCACCGCCATCCTTAAGAGCATTCTCTAAGCTCTTTATTCCAATACTCACAATCTTCCTATCTTTAGAGATTAATTCTAATACTTCTGAAAATCTTTTATCCAAAAATTCCTTCCAGACCTTTTCTTCAGCAGATTTTTCTAGAGATTCAAAATGTGTACTAACACTGCTGACTAAGGTTTTGAGATTACCGGAAGAGGAGGCTGTGGGATCCTTTTGAAAGGATGGCATGATCTTTTCTAGCACTCCAGATGCTACATCCATAAGCTCACAGTCTTCCATGTGAGATTTCAGCAACTTCTCTTTGACTTTCTCATTTGCAAATGAGGCTATTTTCATTGTTTGCACCGGTGACAAAGAGTCAAAATCTAATGGTCCTTTTAGCAGGTCTGGTTCATCAATTTCTATAGTGGCTTTGCTCAAAAATTGTTGAACAATTTGTGCAGTGTCTCTTGCCGGAGACAGATGTTTCTTTTCTTCTGCAGTCTTGGAACTGTCAACCTCTTTATCTTTCACCCCTACTTCCTTCTCCTGTAATTTCTCTTCTTCTTTGGATCCGGAGACTGTAGGGGAAACCGGAGGAGAGATGTTTGTTTGTGCAGGGCCCACTTCTTCCGGAACAGATGATTCCAAATCCGCAGCTGTTTCTGCACCTAAGTCCTCTACAACAGGAAGATTGAACCTTTTGAAGGCCTTCCGGAGGATCTCTTCTGTCTCTTGGGCCACTTTGTCAGTCTCACCAAGCATGAGTTGATTTATCCTGGCTTTACTTCTGAACTCATCTTTGCAGTCTTTGAAGATAATGTTCATTGTCTTGGGATCAATTTGAGGATATAGCTGAATAGCTATCTGCTCCCGGATCTCAAGATCTTTTGCATGAGCATTATTCTTTCTTATTTCTAATTCCTTTTCTAGGCTTTTAGGAATAAGAGATATGATCTCAATGAAAGCCTTATTGTATATGTTCAGATATTTGACTGTGGCTTCCTGCAGAATCTTTTGGTCAGCCTCATTGTAGTCATCATAAAATTCAGTCATTGGTTGAAGGTTTCCATCTACCATAACCGACTTGATTACACTCTCTAGAGATAGAGTGGGCTTTTCAACAGATACCTCTGCCATTTCATCCTTGTCTTGGCCTGTGGAGGGTTTACCAGATCCTTTCTTCTTCTGCTTCTTTATTTCTTTTACTCCCTCATCTGACTCTGTTTCCTCTTCATCCTTTTGGCTTTCATAAGCCCTTGTGGCTTTTGTCTTGGATCTTTTACCGGATGCCTGGACTTCCAGTTTTGAACTTTTGGTTGTGGGAGGTGCAGACCTTTTTGATGATCTGGTCCAGGTGGGAGTTTCAACCGGAACACTTTCTTTACTTTTCTCTTCTTCCTCAGACTTCCTCCTCTTTTCCCGGCTGGCATCAAGTGCCTCTTTTGAGATGCCTAGGCCTTGAGCAATATGCTCAACTTCTTTTCTTACCTTCCTCTTTATCTCCGGTTCCCTGAGTTCTACATGTATCTTTACACTCAGTTCCTCAAAGGTTCCAAACCTTTCTGCCTTAGGATCTTTGGGCTGGCTTAGCATGTGTTGAACATACAGCTCTACTATCTGTTCATCCACTTCATACACCATGGGCATGATCCAGACAGTCCTTGGCTCCACTGCCTCCATTAGACACTGATCTGTTTCTACCATGAAGCATACTGTGTCTTTGTACTTTTCAACAAGGGATTGGGGTATTCTTTCTCTTGCATGCATCATGCTTTGGAAGTTCTTGAAGTATCCCCATAGAGCTGTATTTCTTGCTTTAGCATCCCCAAGTCCATGCAAATAGTCTCTGATTTGGATGGCAACCGGTCTGTCATTCTGCCATATCCATCCACTGGATCCGGGAAGCTCATTCATGTAGTAAAAGAAGAGAAAAAGGATCAGATTGCCATACTTGAAGGAGTTTTTCTTGTCCTTCTTGATCTTCTGCAGATTTTCAAAGAGTTGGTTCACAAGAAGCTCACACAAGTCATAGTCTGCATTCTCCTTTAACATTTGATAAGCTGTGTAGATTGCAGTTCCCGGTACTGAATTTTCCCTACTGGAGTGATAGATTTTGTAACCAATTATCATAGCTGCAAATTTGACATCCGGTTTAGTGATGTCATCAACTGTCATAGCTCTCTTGTCAAACTTGGATCCGGTTGCATCACTAACTGTCTGATTTTTGATAGACTTGAGAACAGGTAATCCACCGGATGAGTGCAGACTGGTTACAGCCCTAATTGCATCTTTGGTGATCTTGAAGGGCTGGTTCAACCATAGGAAATTGTCATGTACTCTACTTAGTACATACTGGACCCATTCATCTTCTTCAAAACAGGGGAAATGAATGCACTGTGCAAAGTGTTTGTCCCGGATGGCTTTGTACTGAGGTTTGATCTCAAAGGAGTCATCTATCAATTGTTTGTGATAGATATCCATCAGTTTTGATTCTCCAAAGTCTTCAAGATTCGCATGGATGTAAACCCTAATATCTTCCGTATGCAATACACCATGAGGAACACTAGAGAAGGCTCCTAGTGGATCTACCTCCAATGATTTGTAAGGATGTTTCTTGAATGTGGGGCGAGGTCTATCAGAGATCTTAACTATATTTGGAGTAGCCATTCTTCAAAGATTTGTAGTGAGATAATGAAAAACAGAGAATACCTTATGCGCCTTCGGTTTGCATGGAGTGGTTGGATTGATTTCTTTATGCAATGACTTTGGCAGGAGATCTTTGGTGTGCTTGATGAATCTTGTTGCAGAGCTCCACTTTTCACTTCTTCTTGAGTGCAGAATGAGCAAATGATTTTTGAGAAATCCCTTATATTGCTCCGCAAACCCTAATATCTGTTTGCAATAAATGCTTCACCTATATTATTCTGGTTTGCCTTGTCCGGATAGCTTGGAGTATCCCGGATCAGTCTTGATCTGTGAACATCATCCGGATCTTTTAATCATGAATAAATCGAGGTGACACATTACAAGAACATCCCAAACACTCTGTCCAATCCACAGAATAAGATAGTGCACTTCCGGATCTCTCCGGACCTTTTTGTAATCCTCTGTCATACCGGAGCATCTCCTGGAACAGGTCTTACTTGATCGATCACAGCTTCTTCATGTTGGATCTAGGGCATACAACTGAGAGGGGGGGGTGAATCAGTTGTATAAAACTTCTTGTTCTTTCAAACTCTTGATTCTTGTTGTTAGTTAGCAGCATATAAATTAATCATCCATGAAAGCATAATACATAAACACAAGAGCAGATAAGCATCAACACATTGAACACCAAGATTTTGACGTGGAAAACCTGGTTAAGGGAAAAACCACGGGGTGATTAACCCAAGAATTATTCTCTGTTAGAAGAATAAAGAAGAATGAATGGCACATGCCAATTAGGGCTCACTGCCCGAGCACACTGCTCACAAAAGAGGCCCACTGCCTACAAGGAGACACACTGTCTACAGAGTGATAAAAATCACAGTCTTGAACTGGAGAATGACATCTCTACCATGTCCTGATCAGTTCTAATTAAGCCCAAAACCTCTGCTCTGCCTTTTGCACTTCTCTTCGCTATCCCACACTCATCGACACACACCACGTTTTGAAATGAACTCACAAACCGTTATTTATACAAGACATCGACTTAGGAACAAACATCTAAGTCAGCAAACAACCATAAGAGTATCCGCAAGATGAATAACACATTCGGTCGGCCACCACAAGAACATTCACAGGATGAACAGCTCATCCGGTCGGCTAAACAGAGCAAGAACTTCATCCGGAAGAATAACTTCAATTCCGGGCTCTACTATCAATGCGGATCAACAACACAACCTTAACACGATCCAGAAAACTTCACAAGCCTGCCTGAATGACCGGATACATCCGCACGTCCTATACTTGCTGGAATCTCTTGTCTTCCTCATCCGGAACTTTAAGAACACAGTCTGTCGCCACTGTAGAAGGTACTTCCGGACCTTCAAATCATACATTATCAATGCGGACCAACAACACAACCTCAACATGATCCAAGAACCTTCACAAGCCTGTCTGAATGACTAGGTACGTCCGCATTTCCTTTACTTACTGAAATCTCTTATCCTCCTTATCCGGAACTTCAAGAACACAGTCTGTCGCCACTGTCATAATGCAAGAGGTACTTCCGGACCTCCAAATCATACACAAATCAAGATGGCACATCACAAGGACATCCCAAACACTCTTTCCAATCTGCAGATTAGGATTGCACAATTCCGGACCTCACCGGACCTTTCTATGATCCTCTGTCACCTCTAAGCACTTGCCGGAACCGGTTCTACACAGACAGCCATAACTTCTTCAGGTCTTCATGCGGACCTCTGAAAATTTGACTGAAGCATCTCAAGACTCATATCTGCAAACCCTTTAATCTGCATCCTCCGGTTCTCAACCTATCCAATATATTTTCCTTCTTCTCATCACTGTTCTTCACTGTTCCTGACTAAGGCTAAGTTTCTCAATATCCTCAACACACAGCTCATCCAATCCTTCTTGTCAATGTAATATGAGTATGTTGACATCAATGACAACACTGGTTCACCTCATACTTGTAACAATCTCCCCCTTTGTCATTGATGGCAACATATGATGTGAAAAACCATCAAGACAAGAACTTCTCCTTTCTGTCACAGCTCCCCCTATCAACAACAACTCTTCACATGTCTTCTCTTCCTTTACTGCTCCCCCTTTGATCATTAACCACTTTTTTTTCACATGTCTTCTCTCCCCCTTTGACATCAATGGCAAAGGGCTCATACTTGCAATTCTAATACATCAGAATCATACCAGCTGCTCCCCCTTAGTAGCAGCTCCCCATCATCAGTCCAGATCACAAGATATGACTGTGATATCCACCGGACTGATGCACATCAGTACATCCTAGTTCATCACCGGAGGGGCCATGACCCCTAACTTCTCCCGGAGATATTCAAAAGAGTCCTTGGGAAGGGGTTTTGTAAAGATATCTGCAATCTGATCCTTGGAGGGAACATACTCCAATCTGACTTCTTCCTTGTTTACTTGTTCTCTCAAAAAGCGAAACTTGATAGATATGTGCTTAGTTTTAGAATGCAAAACCGGATTCTTAGAAATATTAATTGCACTTGAATTATCACAGAAAATTGTGATAGGCTCCTCATATTCAACTTTAATGTCTCTTAGCATCTGCTTCATCCATAAGATTTGAGTGCAACTACCTGCTGCTGCAATGTATTCTGCTTCAGTTGTAGACAGAGATATTGCATCTTGTTTCTTGCTTAACCAAGAAACCAATCTCTTCCCCAAAAAGAATGCTCCACCACTAGTGCTCTTCCGGTCATCCACATCTCCTACCCAATCTACATCTGTGTAAGCATGAAGAGACAAATCTGGATCTCTAGGGTACCATAGACCATACTCAACTGTTCCTTTCAAGTACCTAAAAATTCTTTTGATTGCCATAACATGAGATTCTCTAGGATCAGCCTGGAATCT
The DNA here is from genome assembly GCA_027924645.1 of Cunninghamia lanceolata. Classification (NCBI taxonomy): domain Eukaryota; kingdom Viridiplantae; phylum Streptophyta; class Pinopsida; order Cupressales; family Cupressaceae; genus Cunninghamia; species Cunninghamia lanceolata. The sequence goes on from BSBN01001450.1 coordinate 1,464,849, forward strand.
TGCCACAAGACCAACAGCCTGCATTATATCTGGTCTAGTTTGAGTGAGATACAACAATCCACCAATCATTGATCTATACTTTGTCTGATCTGCCTTTGGAGAATCATCATCTTTGCTTAACTTACATCCGGTTGCCATAGGAGTGTTCATAGGCTTTGAGTCTTCCATACCAAATTTCTTTAACAATTCTTTCACATATTTGGTCTGAGAAATGAAGATCCCTTCTTTTGTTTGAGTAATTTGCAGACCCAAGAAGAAATTCATTTCACCAAGCATAGACATTTCAAACTCACTTTTCATCTGATTTGCAAAAGTTTTGCACATACTATCTCTTCCTCCAAAAATGATATCATCCACAAACACTTCAACAATTAAAATATTTTCATGATCAATTTTGAAATATAAGTTACTGTCAGCAGTACCTTTGTTGAATCCAATCTGCACAAGATGCTTATCCAACCTTTCATACCATGCTCTTGGGGCTTGCTTCAATCCATACAAAGCTTTCTTCAACTTGCAGACCATATCATCATTATCAGACAATTGAAAACCATCCGGTTGTTCAATGTAGACTTCTTCTTCCAGATCACCATTTAGGAAGGCAGACTTGACATCCATCTGATATACCTTGAAGTCTTTGAAGGCAGCAAATGCAAGAAGTAATTTGACTGCTTCAATTCTTGCCACCGGAGTAAAAGTCTCTTCAAAGTCAATTCCTTCTATTTGAGAGTAGCCTTTGCAGACCAATCTAGCTTTGTTTCTGATTACTTCACCAGCTTCATTTAGTTTGTTCCGGAAGACCCACTTGGTTCCAATTACATTCCTGTCTCTAGGTCTGGGAACAAGATCCCAAGTATGATTTTTCTCAATTTGCATCAGTTCATCTTCCATTGCTTTGGTCCAGTTTTCATCATTGCAGGCTTCATTTATTGTTTTAGGTTCAATCTTTGAAATCAGACAACATTCATCCTGATTTTGAGCAACATTCCTTCTAGTTTGTACACCTTTGCTTCTGTCACCTATGATTTGATCTTCAGAGTGGTTCAGTTTTACATACCTTGGAATTTTGGGAGTATCCTGCACTGCTGCTTCTTGATCAGGCTCATTCAGACCTATCTCTTCTTCCTGATTTACCGGATCAGGCTGACTCTGTCTCACCGGAGAGGATTGAGGTCCTTGAACACTGTCTTGGTCATCTTCATCAAACTCATAAAATCTTGAAGGCTTCTCAATTCCTTCATCAACTTTCACATTGGTGCTTTCTATCATCTTCCTCAATCTCTTATTGTAACACCGGTATGCTTTGCTTTGAGTGGAGTAACCCAAGAAAATTCCTTCATCACTTCTAGCATCAAACTTTCCTAGATCTTCATCTCTTTTAATATAACACTTGCTACCAAATACTCTGAAATATTTCACAGTAGGAGTGATGCCAAACCAGAGTTCATAGGGGGTCTTACCGGTGTTGTTTCTGATTTGAACTCGATTGAGAGTGTAGACTGCAGTGCTGATAGCTTCCTTCCAAAACATTTGAGGAACATTTGCTTCCAACATCATTGTCCTGGCAGCTTCCTGGATGGTCCGGTTCTTTCTCTCAACTACTCCATTCTGCTGTGGAGTCCTAGGAGCAGACAACTGTCTCCTTATACCCTGCTTCTCACAAAAGTCAATGAACTCACCAGATGTAAATTCACCACCTCTGTCAGACCTTAGACACTTTAGTTTCAATCCGGTTTGATTCTCTACCATAGCTTTGAAGATTTTGAACTTCTCAAATGCTTCTGATTTTTCTTTTAGAAAGGTAACCCACATCATCCTGGAATGATCATCAATTAACAACATGAAATATCTATCACCTTGCAGACTCTTGATTCTTGTCGGACCACAGAGATCAGTATGTACTAATTCCAACAATCCGGTAGAGGACTGATCTTTGCTTTTGAAAGAGACTCTGCTTTGTTTACCTAGCTAACATTCTTTGCACAAACTATTTGTAGGTTTCATCAATTTTGGAAGATCTCTTACGGCCTGAGTATTGCTTATCTTGATGATGTTATCAAAATTTACATGACACATTCTTCTATGCCATAACCAACTCTGATCAATTTGAGCAAACAAACAACTTTTATTTGAACCAACCAGATGAAAGATATTACCTTTTGTCTGAGTACCGGATGCAATTTCAGTTCCGGAGCTTGTAAAGATTCTACATTTTCCATTCTTGAACCGGAGATCATAACCCTTGTCCACTAACTGACCAACACTGAGAAGATTGTGCTTTAATCCTTCAACATATAGTACGTTACCTGTTTTGCTTTTTCCATCAAAGGAAATAGTTCCCCTGCCTCTGATTCTGCCAGCTGAATTGTCACCAAATTTTACCATTCCTCCTTCATACCTTTCCAAATTCAAGAACTTATTCTTGTCACCAGTCATATGGTGAGAGCATCCACTGTCAATAACCCAATCATCCTTTTCTTCCACTTGAGCAGCCAAAGCTTTTTCAACAACTTTGTGATTGACAGATTCAGAGAGTATTGAATCTTCTTCCTTGATGGCAATAAACACCCACTCATTTCCGGATTTGCTTCCTAGTTCTGATTCATCATCTGTTACTCCTTCATTGTCATCTTCTTCATGAACATAATAGCAATTCTTTTGAAACCTTTGTCTGTTAGTATTAGACCTTGCAGATCTTTCCGGACATCTTGAAGCAAAATGACCAATCTTATTGCAGTTGAAACACTTAAAGGGTAGTTTCCCTTCATACTTACCGGATCCTCTTGGCATTCTCTTTGCAATGAGGGCTTCAAGTTGAGCTATTTCTGCTTCTTCTTTTTCCATGTCTCTTCTTGCTTGATCATACCATGACATTTTCCTTGATGAGTTTTCTCCCGGATCAAATCTCTATTTGCCTTTCACATAGGCACTGGCTTTGAAAGAAGATTCAGTCTTGGGAGGATCATCTCCAAACTCGGTCATTTCAAATGCAGCTAGTTTGCCAGCCAGTTGTTCTCTTGTGACAGTTGTGTGGGCTCTGAATTCATCAATGGCAGCAACTTTGATTTTGTAGGCAGCAGGAAGGGATCTTAGGATTTTGCAGACAATCTCATTTTCATCTAAGGTTCCACCAGCATTTTTGATTCCACATACCAGCTCATTCACTCTTGGCATAAAGGTGGTGATGTTTTCATCATCTCTCATTTTCAATCTTTCAAATTTCCCTTTCAGACTTTGCAACCTTGCACTTTTGACAAACTCATCTCCTTCATACAGAAGTTCCAGTTTAGTCAGGATCTCATATGCAGTTGGTAGGTCAATAACATTCGAGAGATCTAAGTCATTCAATGCGCTTAGAAGAGCTTCCTTGGTCCGCAGATTGTTTTCAGCTTCTGTGATTTCATTCAGAGTTGTCGGACCACCTTGTGGAGGTACATATGGTTTTGAAACCATAGCCAAGTATGCTTTTCCCATACATTCCAGGTGACACTTCATGCGACCTTTCCAAAGAGTGAAGTTGGTTCCATCGAACTTTGGACTATCCTTCTTGTATGACGACATCCTGGATCACCTCAAGTGGTTAAGCTCCTATCAGAGGAACTTGGCTCTGATACCAATTGTTGGATCTAGGGCATACAACTGAGAGGGGGGGGTGAATCAGTTGTATAAAACTTCTTGTTCTTTCAAACTCTTGATTCTTGTTGTTAGTTAGCAGCATATAAATTAATCATCCATGAAAGCATAATACATAAACACAAGAGCAGATAAGCATCAACACATTGAACACCAAGATTTTGACGTGGAAAACCCGGTTAAGGGAAAAACCACGGGGTGATTAACCCAAGAATTATTCTCTGTTAGAAGAATAAAGAAGAATGAATGGCACATGCCAATTAGGGCTCACTGCCCGAGCACACTGCTCACAAAAGAGGCCCACTGCCTACAAGGAGACACACTGTCTACAGAGTGATAAAAATCACAGTCTTGAACTGGAGAATGACATCTCTACCATGTCCTGATCAGTTCCAATTAAGCCCAAAACCTCTGCTCTGCCTTTTGCACTTCTCTTCGCTATCCCACACTCATCGACACACACCACGCTTTGAAATGAACTCACAAACCATTATTTATACAAGACATCGACTTAGGAACAAACATCTAAGTCGGCAAACAACCATAAGAGTATCCGCAAGATGAATAACACATCCGGTCGGCCACCACAAGAACATTCGCAGGATGAACAGCTCATCCGGTCGGCTAAACAGAGCAAGAACTTCATCCAGAAGAATAACTTCAATTCCGGGCTCTACTATCAATGCGGATCAACAACACAACCTCAACACGATCCAGAAAACTTCACAAGCCTGCCTGAATGACCGGATACATCCGCACGTCCTATACTTGCTGGAATCTCTTGTCTTCCTCATCCGGAACTTCAAGAACATAGTCTGTCGCCACTGTAGAAGGTACTTCCGGACCTTCAAATCATACATTATCAATGCGGACCAACAACACAACCTCAACATGATCCAAGAACCTTCACAAGCCTGTCTGAATGAGTAGGTACGTCCACATTTCCTTTACTTACTGAAATCTCTTATCCTCCTTATCCGGAACTTCAAGAACACAGTCTGTCGCCACTGTCATAATGCAAGAGGTACTTCCGGACCTCCAAATCATACACAAATCAATATGGCACATCACAAGGACATCCCAAACACTCTTTCCAATCCGCAGATTAGGATTGCACAATTTCGGACCTCACCGGACCTTTCTGTGATCCTCTGTCACCTCTAAGCACTTGCCGGAACCAGTTCTACACAGACAGCCATAACTTCTTCAGGTCTTCATGCGGACCTCTGAAAATTTGACTGAAGCATCTCAAGACTCATATCTGCAAACCCTTTAATCCGCATCCTCTAGTTCTCAACCTATCCAATATATTTTCCTTCTTCTCATCACTGTTCTTCACTGTTCCTGACTGAGGCTAAGTTTCTCAATATCCTCAACACACAGCTCATCCAATCCTTCTTGTCAATGTAATATGAGTATGTTGACATCAATGACAACACTGGTTCACCTCATACTTGCAACACTTCATAACTCCATGCGGACCTCTGAAATCTTATCTGGATCATCTGAAGACTTATATCTTTAAACCTTTTACTCCGCATCTTGTGCCACATCAGGCACCACTTGATTGGCTGGGGGAACAGGATTTTCTTTGAGTCTCCCCCTGAGCCAGAGCTAACTTTTTAATTTTCGGAAGAAATATCAGCACTAGAGTCTGGTGCGGATCCAACCTCTACATTCTCTGAACTTTTTTTCACCCAAATCTTGCTCATCTGATTCCTAACTTCATCCGCATTCATCTTTTGTTTACCCTTGTCTTGATTCTGTTTATACACCGGACCTCTTTTGTCCTGATTCTTGCTTCTGCAGACTTTAGCATTATGACAGGACCTATTACAGATTTGGCAAATAACATTTCTTTGCATAATTGACTGATATCCTCTTGATCTGTATTGATTAGCCATATGACCTACTCTATTGCATGTAAAGCATCTACCTTTGAATGATTTGTTTACTTGCATATTTCTGCATTCATGGGATTTGTGTCCATACTTTTTACAGTTGAAGCACTGTCCGGAGAAGGATGAATTAATCTGATTCATTCTCTTTCTGCACTGATTAGCTTTGTGACCAAAGTGGTTGCAGCTGTGGCAGTATCCATTGAAAGATGAATATCTTTGAGCATTGGGCTGTCTTACCGGAGGTCTTCTAGGCCTGTTTCTTGGATTTTATGATGCAAAATTCTTTTGACCGGATCCAGAGCTTTCTCCTTTCTCATATCCCAAACCATACTTGTCATCTGTCCTTTTTTGACTTCCAAGAAGAACTTCAAGTTGAGCAGAACTTATCTTGAATTTCTCTTTATATTCATTTGCTGTTTGAAGGTCTCTTTTGAGAGAGGCAATTTGATCCTCAAGTTTTTCTTCATTATCTTTGGCATCTTCAAGATCAGATTCAAGATGTCTGATAATCCTGTCCATCTGGTGGCATTCTTCTATTTTTTCTTTAAGAGATTGTTTTAGATTGTCTTCAGCCTTTCTTTTTTCTTCAATCTCTTGAGTAAACTTTATAGTTCCTGATTCCATTTCATGTCTTAACATAATGACTTCTTTTGATAACTTTTCACATAACTTGGTTTGCTTAGTCAATTCTTCATTTGTATTGCTTTCTTCACTTTGTCTTGCCAACTGTTGGAGCAGCTCCTTTCTCTTTTTCATAGAGAGACTTAATTTGTCTTTTAATTCTCTCATGAATTCATCAGCCTGTTTGAGTCTTTCCTTTAATTCATTGACTTCAGAATTTGACTGTTCAAGATCCTCAAGGGCAGTCTTGAGTTGCTCCCTTAAACCATATGCATCCATTTGAACTCCCAGATCTTCCTCAAGCTGTTAGGCTCTATTAGGAGGAACTTAGCTCTGATACCAATTGTTGATAACTGAGAGGGGGGGGGGGTGAATCAGTTATCCTAATTATTTCCCTTATTGAACTTTCTTATTAATTGATGCAGCATTGAATCAAACACAAAAACATTACCATGAAATAAGAAACACATGACACAGTATTTTTGACGTGGAAACCCTGTTAAGGGAGAAAACCACGGGGTGATTAACCCAAAAATTATTCTCTGTTAGAAGAATAGGAAATTACAAAATGGCACTTGCCAATTAGGGCTCACTGCCCGAGCACACTGCTCACAAGAGGCCCACTGCCTACAAGAAGACACATTGTCTACAAAGTGATAAGAATCACAGTCTTGAACTGATTGGAAGCATCTGCATATGCTGGAGTTCAGTTCCGGTTAGGCTCAGTACACTGATCTGCTGCACTTCATCTTTTCTCTGTTCTTTATTCTGCTATCCTTTCACATACCGGATCTGTCTTGGTACTTCTACTCTGTTCTGCACTTATTCGCATATATCTTGACATAGTCACATGCTTCACAACTAAATCCATCCTCTATATATATCCGCACAAGTAATTTCATCACCTTTCTAGTCGGCATCCGGAACAGTCTAGTTTCTTACAAACTCTGTTCTGTCGGCTGAATCCTTGCTCACCAAGCAATGCGGATCAAGCATATACTTGTAGATATCATTAATCATGTTGGCCAAACATGATTCATGCCTTCACAACCTTTATCATCAACAGTAACACATCCGGAAAGTAGTCTAATACTCTGTCAGTCAGTTCTTCCTCTGTTTTCACTGTCTCTCAGGAATCCGGTACTCAACTATTCATATCTTTTTCCTTGTCCATCACCGGAGGCTAAATCCTTGGAATATACCACTCAAGGTAGTCCTCTTGACTTCCCCAAATCCGCACTGCACCAAGACACTTCCTCTGAGAGATCCGGACCAATCTGTCAGACCTTGCCACATGCTCTGTTCTTGTTCACCGGACCACAACAATCTTTATTCTGACTTCCGATAGAGACACACCATGACTTGCGGATATGTGGGATGACCTTTGTTGCCATCAATGACAACAACCATGAATCCATATAGTGTCTCTTACCAACAAAAACATCTAATGAAGTTGTAAAAAAGATGTCCATGTGCAAAAATGTGAAGATAAGTGAAAAGGTATAAGAAGAGTAGAGCAGAGGTGTTATACCATGCTTCAATGGAACTAAACTTAGGCATGGAGTAGATTCTACCAAATCAATTCACCAACCCTTGGCAGTGAGATGATCTTTGCAGTGAGCCCCAACATTTGTAGTGAGCATTCTGGGCAGTGAGCCCTAAGGCAATGAGCTTCTATTTTTTGGTATTGTTATAACATATTTATTTCTATGGGATAACACACACCGTGGTTTTTCCCTTATAAGGTTTTCCATGTAAAAAATCTGGTGTCTCATGTGTCTCATGTGTTATTGTGTTAAGCTTCTTGTTTCATGCTTTCATGGTTAAATCTTAATAACAATGATTGAACATTTGATGAGTTGATATTCATAAGTGGTTAAAGATTTTGAGACAACTGATTCACCCCCCTCTCATTCTCATTTGTGTTGTGTATTTCAATAGATTACATCACAGAAGGTCAAAGATGAAGTTGATAAGAAGACTCTAGATGAAGTAGAAAAGTATGACACTTCAAAGGATGAAGACAATGAAACAATTTCATAACTGCTCTTTGGATTTTATGATTTGTTATGCTGAAACTCCTTATTATTGAAGGTTACTTCTCATTTAATATTTCTCATGGACTTTATTTTATTATGTATTTTTGGTTATATAGTTGTTATACGGGGAAGTTAGTTCCTCTGTTTTCACTATATAATGTAGATGTAAAAGAGTAGGAGGAATTTTTTTTAGGTGAAATTTACTTTTCAAAACTAGATCACAAATATTTCTCTAGGGAATCTAAGGGGGATATTTTGAGACAGTGTATGTGATTGATTGAATTCATAATTATCAGAGAACGATTGGCAGTGAGTTGATTGTCTCTTGGTATTTTTTATTTATTCTTTGTATGTTGATTATATGATGTGTTGAATCCTAATATCTGCATTACACTGTGTTGAATATTGATAACGTACTTCTATATAAGTTTATTGCCATTTGAGTGTCTCATTTCTTATGTTGGGATTTGATGTAAAGGTGGTATTGATATTATGGTGGATTGGCTATTAGTTTTATTTCATTCTTACATCTAAAGGGAGATCAGTTAAATCATTAAGTTAATAAAATTTCCTTCATGCAATGTAGTGTGTGTTGTGGTTTAGTTAGATTTCAGATTTATATGCAATTGCATTTCTCACTTTTCTAGTTAAAAGTACAACACAAAACTTTCTAAATTATCACAAGAAGGGAGTTGTACCTTCTAAAACCTTTAGGGAATAATTTATAGAAAAAAATTGTCCAACTATTAGTGATGAGTCAAACAATACAAGCAGTGAAAAATCTATTTACTAACACTAGTATAGTAACTCCATAATTACCTTGGATAGTTAAGTTATTTTACTATTGCTAGTGAAACTATTTCATCCCTTATGGGTAAATTACAAAAAATAATAATGGGAATAAATAATACAAGAATTTACAAGGTTAACGGTAGCTCAATCCCAATATTCTCCCACTTGACATTATGCATTGTAAATCTACACATAAGAAACACATGAAATAACTAAGTACTATGACGAAGGCCCATGGCCTCCCTGCAACACACAAACTTTTTTGTGCTTATAGGTTTAGTAAGAGAATATGCAACATTCTCTTGAGTGACACCTTTATTCAGCTCAATTTGTTAATTTGCAACCATTTCTTGAACAAAGTTGTACTAAACATTAACATGTTTTGTTTGAGCAAGATACATAGGATTCTTGATGAAACATTAAGCACTCTGGCTATCACAACCAATCTGAATGATCCTACAATCAAAACCAATACTTATAGACAATCTTTGTAACCAAATTGCCTCCTTAAAGACATGTGCAGCAGCCATATACTCTACTTTGGTGGTAGAAAAATCAATCGTGGCCAGCCTCTTACTCATCCAACTCACAACTCCTACAAACAAAGTAAACACATAGCCACTAGTGGACCTTCAACTATCCAAGTCACCTGCCCAATCTACATCAACAAATCCTTGTATGTCTAGGGTCTTATCAACACTGTCAGTAATAGAATAAACCAAATAGTATTTAGAGGTACCTCAGAAATATCGAAATACCCTCTTCACATAATTCTAGTGGTGTCTACCAGGTTAGACATAAACCTACTTAAAAATCCCACTACTTGGGCAATATTTGGCCTAGTGCAAACCATTGCATACATAAAACTTCCTACAACACTAGCATATGGTACATTAGATATATTTTCTAAATTATCATCATTCTTAGGACACATATCTAATTATCGCTTAGTACCAACATGTAAAGGAATTATAATGGGATTGCAATCTTCATGCAGGGGCATCACTCTCCATCCAATTTTGGTTTGCATTTTTGTGTCAGTTTTGGGTTTCTATGGGTTGAGTGTTTGGAGGTATCATGGTGTAGCCTCCTGTCACAATGTATTTTATCTTCCTATCGCAATAGCCAATATTGGAGTTCATGTCACCATAGTGATAGAAACAATTAATTAATAAGGAGTGGACAGTTGTTGAGTGATAATTTGGAAGAGCAGTTACAAGAATCCTCATGAAGGAAGGAGGCAGTCTGTAATGGATGCAGAGTCGATATAGTTATAGGACACAAGAATGGTGAATGTGTAGATTAGTGGAAGACAAGAGAATCTATAATGACTATAGCATAGTGGGAAGGTGAACAGTGATGGACAACCTGAGGATAGGAAAGAATCTTTGCAGTGGTAGTAAATAGTTAGTTGTCAATAAAGATGCCATTTTAGTGCAGTGACTGGTGGTTGGTAGGAGTCATGGAGAATAAAATGATTAGGAGGCTTGACCATAAAAGAGAGAGGCCTGTGAATAGAAAAGGGGGAGCTGACGGTAGAAAAGGGATAGATGTCTCTAGAGTAGAATGATGGTTTCCACCCTACGAAGAGAGAACCAGTTGATACAGGAGGAAGTGGTCGTAGGCAAGAGAACACAACTAGATAGAAGGAGTGGAAGGAGTCAAAAGTTGAATAGTCATAGGTCATTGTGGAAGGCCAAATAGTGTAGGGAATTGTGGGTGTAGAAAGAAGAGAACATAAACAGAAAGAAATCATCAGGGAGAAGAACAGGATACCTATGAGGAAGGCAGGACAATCAGAAGGCAAAGAAAGAAAAGGCCGACTCAGTAAGGATGACCAAAATAGATTGGAAGACTAAGGAAGAGATTTAGAAGGATGATGCAAAATAAAAGGCCATAGGCCAAGAGTCGAGGCATGAATATAGTGTGTGGGAGAGCTGATAGCAAGAAGAAAGAAGCCGACGAAGGTAAAGAAGAAAAATGAATAGATAGTGATTGATGGTCAAACATGTGGATTGGTTATACAAATGTGAGAGGCCAATTTGGATGAATGGAATGAAAGATTAAATATTGGTTCATTACGTGTCTGTAGCTTATGTGATGATAGCTCCTGTAGCTGGTTGAAACTAAGTTTGAATTTATGTTATTCCTATCATTAATGAGTTTAGATTATAGTTCATGTCACCCTTTTGACAACAAGTTACAGAAATTTATTTGGATGTTGGGTAAATTCAATTATCATAGGTGAAGGAGTCATTCTTGAGCCATCAAGTGGTATCAGAGCATGAGAGTATGTTGAGAGAGAGACAATGTGCTATTAGATTGGTATAAGAGAATACAATAATCTAAGTATGAATATTGAATGTGTTATTTTTTCTGGTTTTGTGGTTGATTGATAGGTTGATTCTGAGTGCTGAGTAGATCACTGAAGTGAGGCAACTTAGCCTGGAAAAGATGAAGAAAAAAAATATGAATTTTGAAAGAGAGCTAGTAGCACTGAGAAGAGATTTGAAAGAGGTACATTGTAAAGTGCCTCAAAATAAAGAGGAGCATGAAGCTGAGGATCTCCAGTTAGAAGATGAAGATAAGAAGACAGCTCCAAAATTTTATGATGCCTTGGAAGAAGTTTTAGATGTAGCACAAGTTGCTCATGAAGAGGAAGAGATGGAAATAGATGAAGCCAATGAAGATAATAAATCAGGGAAGTAGGTAAAGAAAAGTTGCAATGCTGATTTTTGTTCTACAAATGAAAATTGTAATGTTAGTTTTGAACATATGAATAGAAGTGTGAATGTAGATGAACAAGTTTGTGAAAAGATGAAATGGGTGGATCATGGGTACATAGTCCCATGTTGGCAAAATAGAAAGATGGATAAAGAGCTAGAGTTGAGGTATAAGAAGAATGTTGTTTTTGATCATGTTTATACTAACAAGCCTATGCAAGCAGTGAAGCGTATGCTGATGAACAAGAAGCCAACAAATGTGTAAATAAAGTAGCCAGCAAGGAGGCCTAAGGAAGAAGATGAATTGAGGATGAATTCAAAGCAAAGAATGGGGAGCATAAATGTAGCAATGAAGAGACGACAGCCCAAGTTGGAGGCAAACAAAGTTTGGAAAGCAAGGAGTATTGCAGCTGAGAAGACAAAGGGAGCTGCAATAAATGATGTTGATAAAAGAATGGAGGTTGTAAAGGAAGAAGTTGTCAAGGAGCCTAGGAAGGAACCTGATGAGAAGAAAATGGAGGCACTAGAGTGGCAGAAGTTAGAGAATGCCCCATGTGTTATGCAAGGTAAACAAGCTAAGTTAACTCATGATGTTTTTGAAACTTTTGATGTTTTTGTTATAAGAAAAGATAGATCAAATACGGTGCCAGATTGTGATGTTGGTGATGAGGCCTTGAATGAAATTAAAAACTACAAGGAAGTTGCCAATGTTGATGAGTTGGATAGTGATTGGGAAATGCGTGAGTATGAGGAAGAAATGTGGAAGATGGTGGTTGAGAAGGAGATGAAGAGGAGTAAATATCAGAAGAGGCAAGAAGGTAAACAAAGGTAGATTGAAAAGTACAGCACGAAGCATGCCATACAAGAAGAAAAGTTGACTGGAAGAGTTGAAATTGAAAGGAGGACAACAATTGCACATATTGAAAAATATGAAGATGCAGAGGTGGCCAAGAGAGAAACTATAGATGAAGAAGATGATACTGGAGAAGAAATAATATAAGGAGGAGGAGACAAATAGAAGGATGGTGAAGAAGATGCAGAGATAAAAGGAGCAGCAACAGAGAACATTGAAGATGAACTGTGGAGTCAATTTACAGCCATTGAGAAAGAATGGAATGAGAACATAAAAGGTTTGAACATAAGTAGGCTAGCACAGAAGATTGAAGACAATGGTGAAGAAGAGGTTGGAGAAATGAAGATTGAAGATGTTGCAGATTTGGAGAGGAAGATGATAAAGGATGAAGATGAAAATGATTCACTATTGCAGCAGATGGCCAAAGAAGAAGAGTAGCTAAAAGGAATGATAGATGAATATGTTTAATATGTCAGAATGGTAAGTGTTGATGATGTAATGGGTGATGTTGAAATTTTTCCATTTTCTTATGATTTGTTGTATATTGATGAAAGGAGAAGTAGAGATACGAGGTGGAGAGAATTTGTGAAAGATAGTTCCATGAAGATAGTGGACAGCAGTGCACAACAATGTTGGAGGAATATAGCATATAAGCCAGAGAGGATGTGCAAGAAGCGAAAGCAGAAGAAATTTTGGTAAATTTGTAGAAGGAGGACCACATGTATAGGAGCACATGACCTTTGTCCCTAGGGAGTCTAATGTAGGGGAATCACTCTCCATCCAATTTTGGTTTGCATTTTCATTTCAATTTTGGGTTTTCGTGGTGTTTCTGTGGGTTGAGTGTTCAGAGGTATCGTGGTGTAGCCTCCTATTGAAATGTATTTTATCTTCCTATTGCAATAGCCAATATTGGAGTTCCTATTACCATAGTGATAGAAACAATTAATTAATAAGGAGCAGACAACTATGGAGTGATAACTTGGAAGAGCAATTACGAGAATCCTCACGAAGGAAGGAGGCAGTCTGTAATGGCTGCATAGTCGATATAGTTATAGGACAGAAGAATGGTGAACATGCAAATTAGTCAAAGATAAGAGAATCTATAATGGCTATAACATAGCGGGAAGGTGAATAGTCATGGACAACCTTAGGATAGAAAAGAATCTCTCCAGTGGTAGCAAATAGTCGATTGGCAATAAAGATGTCATTTTAGTGTAGTGACTGGTGGTTGGCAGGAGTCATGGAGAATAAAATGATTAGGAGGCCTAGTCATAAAATAGAGAGAGGCCTGTGAATAGAAAAGGGGGAGCTGATGGCAAAAAAGGGATAGACATCTCTGGAGTAGAATGATGGTTGCCACCCTATGAAGAGAGAACTGATGGATACAGGAGGAAGCGACCATAGGCAAGAGAGCACGACCAGATAGAAGGAGTGGAAGGAGTAAAAAGTTAAATAGTCATAGGCCATTGTGGAAGACCGAATAGTGTAGGGAATCATGGGTGTAGAAAGAAGATAACATAAGAAGAAAGGAACTATTGGGGAGAAGAATAGGATACCTGCGAAGAAGGCAGGATAGTTGGAAGGAAAAGAAAGAAAAAGTTGACTCAGTAAGGATGGCCAGAATAGATTGGAAGGCTGACGAAGATATTTGGAAGGCTGATGTAGAATAAAAGGCCATAGGCCAAGAGCTGAGGCACAAATACAGTGAGTGGGAGAGCTGATAGAAAGAAGGAAGAAGTTGACAAAGGTAAAGAAGAAGAATGAATAGATAGTGATTGATGGTCTAGCATGTGGATCGGTTATATATTGTGATGTGATTTTGTATCATTTTATGATATTATGTACTAGAGGGTGATTTGGCTGAATGGAATGAAAGATTAAATATTGGTTCATTACATGTCTATAGCTTATGTGATGACAACTCCTATAGTTGGTAGAAACTAAGTTTGAATTTATGTTATTCCTGTCATTAATGAGTTTACATTATAGTTCCTGTCACCCTTTTGAGAACAAGTTACAAAAATATATTTGGATGTTGGGTAAATCTGATTATCATACATGAAGGAGTGCATCTTGAGCCATCAAGTGGTATCAGAGCATGAGAGTATGCTGAGAGAGAGACAACATGCTATCAAATCCTGCATGCTAAATCTTTGCAAAATAATATTCACATACTTACTTTGAGATAACCAAAGCTTTATGTTACCTCTATCCCTTTTGATCTACATTCCCAGAATATACATAGCAACTCCAAGATCCTTCATACACCTAAAATTTGAGCTTTCAACTCATTGATCATACCCTTAGTATTGTTAAAAAATAACATATCATCCACATACAAGGCAATAATCAGACTAGCATCATCAATACATCGAATGTAAACACACCGATCTTCCCCATTTCTAAGAAAGCCCAATTTTGAAATAAAAGAATCACATTTCTGGTAGCACATTCTGAGAGACTATTTTAACTATTCCTTTCCTTTTACCTCAAAACTTGTAGGCTAGTGCATATAAATCTCCTCCTCAAGATCCCCATGCAAAAAAGTAGTTTTAACATCCATTTTCTTTATTTTGGGCAATCAAAAGAAACAACAATTGATAAGAGGGATCTAATATAAGATAATTTAGCAATAGGAGAGAAAATTTCACCAAAATCAACTCCTCTCTTTTGGAGTAGCCCTTGGCTACAAGTCTATCCTTGTACTTCAACAATGAACCGTTTGCTCCAAACTTCTTGAAGACCCACTTACAACCTATGGCCTTTCTTCCTTTGGGAAAAGAAACAAGATCCCAGGTGTTACATGAATTTGAATCCATCATCACCTCTTGCATGGCTAGCTATCAAGACTCACTATCATCTGCATGAATAGCTTCCCTGTAGGATCTAAGTTCATCGTCAATACTCAATAAAGGAAAATACACAATGGAATTTGGTGGGCTATACCTGTCAATTGGATTCCATTGTCTTGTGGATATTCTCAAGGGTGGAGTAACAGATTCTTCAGGTTCTTCCATATGCTCAACTTCTTTTGTTATATAGAGTTCCTCATTTAAAATTCACTCAAATCTTCTTCTTCTTCCCCATCCCCTAATCAATCATTTTGTTCTTCCTAAGGTGCATCTTCTTGCTTTAAATTAAAATGCACTATCTTTTCCTTTTTTTTCTCTTCTAGTTGTATAGGATCTAAAATAGCTCTAAGTTCCGTAAAAATATTGTCTCTAGAAAAGACAACTTTTTGGGTTAGAGGACCCCAAACCTTATAACCTTTTACATTCTTACCATATCCAATGAAGATACATTTTTGTGCTTTTAGATCCAACTTGGATTGCTTTGTTTTAGGCACATGAACAAAATCCTCATAGCCACAAACCCTTAAATGTGAAACGAAAGGTTTCTTACCTATCCACACTTCATAAGGTGTCAAATCAAGAGCCTTGGAAGGAGATCTATCAATCAAGTAACAAGTGGTACACACTTCTGCCCAAAAGCATTTGTCCAGCTGTGCATCACTCAACATACTTCTAGCTCTTTCCATAATTGTTTAGTTCATCCTTTCTACAACACTATTATGTTGTGGTGTATAAGGAATTTGTTAGAACAAACATATATACTAAGAGGGGTTTAATCAACATATACCAATTTTTACTTCAACTCTACTAAAACATCAAGATCTTTACCACATCAATCAGATTATGTAGGAACTATAAAAACATAAGAACATCCACATAGGAGAACACAAGATTTATGTGGAAAGCCAAAAGGGAAAAACCACAGTGAGAAAAGTTTCTTGGGTCTACTACCCAAATCCAGCCTCACAAAATGAATCATTGGATTACAATATTTTGTAGGCACTCACCCATAGGAATTTCAACCTTAGAAGGACACCAATCGTTCTATAGATTTGTAGAGACCAACCTATCGAAGACTCCAATCCCCTGATCAAACTGGGAACCAACTCTGTCTCTGAGCACCAACTCAAAATATGCAGCAACAACTTCAACTGACTGAAACAAGATCAACTTCATTTCAAATAGAGCATTGACTTTGCCACTAAGTACCAACTCAAATTTTGAAACATTAATTTTCACACACCTTCAAATATGCAGCATCACACACTTCTTACTACTTCTCTTCTCTAGATAAGACACTATGCTTATACTAGTACTAACACAAACCATGCAAACTTGAGATCTTCTATTCATGCCCTTCACACAAAACTTAAAAAATTGCTCACACACAACATGTACTCACCCATTAAGATAATGCATATATATAATTCACAACTCTTTCAAATCATTTGCATTGGCTACATGGTGGCGTAAAACTTTGTGCAATATGAAACATGTAGTTGACCTTACCTATACATGACAGCTCAAAAAGAAACTTTATGTGGTAATGCGGGAATGAGATATTATCATGTGGTTCATACCAGATGACCTCTTAGTCCCAAAATACCTTCTCACAAAATCCCATTTTGGTGCACACATCTAGGATATTGGCATAAGCTCTCAAACATACATACACTTGAGATTATTGTAAGATAGTAACATTGTCTTCATATTGATACTTCCATATACCTTTGCAATAACTCAAATCACCTAAAACTAAAAGGAAGCTAGGTGTGCAGAAATCACTTCCTACACTAATCTAATGAGGGAAGAGCTATACAAATACAATTTATTCCTTATCACTACAACAACATACAACACCTAACAGAGTTATTACAGAAATAGACAAGAACCAGAAAGAAGACAGAAGAAGAGAGACAAAGATATACGGTGGCGAAAACCCTTATCGAGTGAAAAACCCCACACTTAGAAACATACACAATGTATTAACAAATTTGAAGGTTGTTTACAATACAGTTGTAATGTAATCTTCAATGGTCTTTGACAATCGTGTCTAGAGTCAATCTAGCAGCATAACAGTACTTGTAAACCTGTGATACAAATTCCATCTCCAAGCATCTGTTTATATAGGAAATACAAGGCAATATTGGACCTATCTTGGGATGGGTATCCAACTTGGCTTCATGGACAAAAACACAAGCCTAAGGAAACTTGGTAAACATTGTAGAATGTGCCTGACACTTGTCCACAGTTCCCATCCCAAAGAGCTCATGTATTTCCAAAATGGGCTATGACAGATGCTCTTACGACACTTACGACCGTCATACAATCTGTCATAGCAGTTACAACTTACAGCTGTAAGAGAATCTATCATATACATTCTATAAATAGCATATTCTCTTACATGTCATATTCCACCTTAGGGCACTGAAATATACTTTATTCAAAGATGCTTCATGACACATGTCCTTACCTATCTTACATGCTTCTATTTCTGACTCTTACATGTCATAAATCCATCATAGGAATCCGTCATAACTGTTTCGGTCAAACATTCCCTTACACAAAATGGAAGATGCCAACACATGAAAAAATGCTCCTACCACAAAGTGGGATGCCTATCTCCTCATGTGAGGACAAAATTACAAGTTGTCATATTCCATGTAGGATCGACACATCACCGTGCCATATCCTACAATATGACAATATGGAATTTACAAATATTGACAACATAGGCAATTAAATAATAAATACAAACATTAATAATATAAGGAATTACCAAGGTTGAGACACCTTAATTCCCAACATTCTCCCATTTGTCGAACACCTTGTAAGAGCCAATAGAAAGCAAGATTTAACTGCTATAGGCTGAGAGGCCCATAGACTTTGAACACCATCTGAACTTCTTTGTGCCCATTGGTTTCGTCAATGCATCTACAACATTCTTCAAAGTATCTACCTTCTCCAAATTTACCTTTCCATCCTCACCCATGTCTCAAACGAAGTGAAACTGAACATCAATGTGCTTTGTTCTAGCATGGAAAGTTGGATTCTTTGGAAGGCAAATTACACTCTGACTGTCACAACTGATTGTGATTTGATCTACATCAACACCAATATTTGAACACAATCTCTTAAGCTAAATGGCTTCCTTACAAATATGATTCACTGCCATATACTCAGCTTCTATCATGCACAAAGCAATAATAGGTTGTTGCTTACTCATCCAACTAATAGAACCACCAAACAATGTAAACACATAAGCATTGGTGGATCTCCTGCTATCAATGTCACCTGCCTAATTTGAATCCATAAATCCATGAATATCAATAGAATGTGTAGGTCCTAAAACATTACCATGATAGCAAATGGAATACTCAAAAGTACCCCTCAAATATTTGAACACTCACTTAACTGCATCCCAATGAACTCATCCAGGATTAGCCATAAATTGACTAAGGACTCCCACTGCTTGGGCAATGTTTGGTCTTGTACAGACCATAGCATACATCAAATTGCCAACAACACTAGCATAAGGTACTATGCTCATGTCCTCAACCTCACCAGGGGATTTTGGACAATCCTCAATAGACAACTTTGTCCCCAAAGAAATGGGAACACACAATGGTCTATAATCTGCCATGCTGAACCTGTCCAACACAGTCTTCACATACTCTAGCTTAACCAAAGTTTTTTGTTGGTTTTGTCTCTTCTAATTTCCTTTCCTAGAATGTACCTGGCTGCCCCTAAATCTTTCATTTCAAACTATGTTGACAACTGAGATTTAAAATTAGAAATCATATTCTTACCCTTCCCAATGAGCAACATATCATCAACATACAGTGCAACAATGAGAATATGATCACCATCAAACTTATAATACACACAGTGATCCAATTTCAATCTCACAAATCCAATTGACAACACAAAGGCATCAAATTTCAAGTATCATCTCCTAGGGGATTGCTTCAAACCATAGAAAGACTTTTTAAGTTTGCAAACCAAATTTTCTTTACCTTTCACCATGTAATGCTCTGGCTGTGACATGTAGATTTCTTCCTCCAAGTCACCATGAAGGAAAGTTGTCTTCACATACATCTGTTCTACCTTCAAGTCATAACCTATTGCGAGAGACAATATGAATCAAATGGATGTTAGCTTTGCAATGGGAGAGAAGATCTCACCATAATCTATACCCTCCACTTGTGAATACCCCTTTGCAACCAATCTAGCCTTATACTTCTCAACATTGCCATCTACACCAAATTTCTTCTTGAACACCCATTTGCATCAAACAAGTTTCCATCCAGGAGGCAAAGGCACCAATTCCCAAGTTTTATTCTTTTCCAAATAAGCCATTTCATCCTCCATGGCCTCCTTCCAGGAACCTACATCTTTCATGTCCATAGCCTCTGATATAGTTCTAGGTTCATTGCTATTACTAACTAAAGCATAAGCACAACTAGAATCAAGCAATGTAAAACCACACCTTTCAGGTTCATTTCTTATCCATGTAGACCTCCTCAAGAGCTGAGGTTGAGGTTTAGCTTCTTCATCTGAGCTTTTAGAGCTGCAAGATCTCTCCTCATCATCAGGTCCAACATTATCTTTTTGTTCAGTCTTCTAAGGGGTAGCAGGAAACGAAACAACATCCTCTTTCTTTTCTTTTTCTTCTGGCTGTAAAACAATGGAAGAAGGTGTAAGCTCTCTGAAGATGACACTTCTGCTATACAACACTTTTTTAGCCATAGGGTTCCAAAGCTTGTATCCTTTCACACCGACACCATAGCCAATGAAGATACACTTAACAACCTTGTTCTCCAACTTTGAACACTTATCCCTAGGCACATGTGCATATGCCTCACAACCAAAAACACAAAGATACCTTACTAAAGGATTTCTACCAAACCACACCTCCATGGGTGTCTTTCCAACAAGATCTGATGTAGGAGATTTGTTTACCAGATAGCAAGTAGTGGCAACAACTTCAGCCCAAAACTTTTGTTCTAGGCCAACTCCACTAAGCATACTCCTAGCCTTCTCCATCAGTGTCCTATTCATCCTCTTTGCAAGTCCATTTTGTTGCATGGTGTATGGATTTATCTTATATCTTTCAATCCCAAGCTCCTTGCAATATTTATCGAATTCTATAGAACAGAACTCACCACTGTTGTCAATTCTCAAACATTTAATCTTTTTGCTAGTCTGATTTTCAGCAAAGGCTCTAAACTCCTTAAACTTGCTATAGACTTCAAATTTGTTTCTGATAAAATAAATCCATGTCCTTCTACTATAATCATCTATAAAAGATACAAAATATACAGACTTTGATAACGAAGGAAAATTAACAGAACCAAACACATCAGAATGAATAAGGTCCAACACACCAGAAGACTTATGAGAACTGAAGTAAAACTGAGCACAGCTTTGTTTTCCATAAATGCAATGTTTGCAAAAGTCAAACTCAAGATTACAATCATTTAACCCCTCAACGAGGTTCTTATTTTTTAGGGTATGCAAACCCTTCTCACCAATGTGGCCAAATCTCTTATGCCATAACATTGTCTTTTCAGCAGGAAGTTTAACTTCTAATGTACGATTACAACCATCAAGACTAGAAACAATAGATTTCTTCACTACTCATTTAGATGGTGGGGATGAAGTGACTGCTACCCTCTTCCTTCAGTTAGAAGAACTATTGCATTGTGAAATACATGCCTCCAACTAAAATAGAGTACCTCTCCTAGTACCCTTAGCAAGCACCTTAGCTCCTCTAGTCATCTTGCATCCTTCTTTCAAAAAGACAACCTGCACACCTACATCATTCAAACTACTTACAGAAAGGAGGTTCCGTGCTAAGCCTGGGATGTGCATAACCCCAGAGATCCCCTTCACTCAACTATCAGGGAATTGGATAGAGACTCTTCCATGACCAACAATCTTCAGATGAGAGTCGTCACCCAGATACACCTTTCCACCATCGAGCTCCTCATACTTAGTGAACCAGTCTTGATGTGAGGTCATGTGGAATGATGCACCAGAGTCAATTTTCCACACATCATCAGATGCATGGGTTGCCTGGGCTGCGATGAAAGCATCACTATCATCTTGTGACTTATTAGAATTTGAATCAGGAGCTTTCTTCTTCTTCTTCTTCTTCTCCTCTTTGTATTCCTTTCAGAAATGCCTAGTTCTGCCATAGTTCCAACAAAGAGCCTTAGACTTTCTAGGAGATTCGGATCTACCCTTCTCATCTTTCTTGTCCTTCTTCCCTCTCTCCTTGGGTATTCCATGAACTGCAAGGGCCTCTTTGGTTGCCTCAGATGACTTTCTCTACATCTCTTTAGGTAATAGTGAAGAAACCACTTCTTCCATTTTGAATGTGGTTGTGGTGCTTCCAATAGCCATGACAAGATGACCCTATGAGTCTAGAAAAGAGCAAAGAAAGGTCATACATCGATCCTCCTCCTCCATCTTTACACCAATAGATGTCAATTGTGCAACAAGCATGTTAAAAGCATTCATATGTTTAGTAATGGATCCTCTATCCTCCATTCGAAGAGAATACAACTTCTTTCTCAGAAAAAAAATATAAACCAGAGATTTTGCTTGATACACATTTCCCAACTTCTTCCAAAGTAGTTTTGTAGTAGTCTCCTCATGGATATTTAACAACACAGAATCAGAAAGACTAAGTCTTATGAGACCCTTAGCCTTCCAATCCTTGAGATCCCAATCATCTTGTGACATTGTAGCTGGTTTATTTCCATTAACACTTTCCCAAAGGTCTCGGTCAACAAGCATGTCTTCCATCTTGAGTTTCCACAGCTCAAAATTACTGCCATTAAACTTCTCCACTTCAAACATTCCTGATGTCCTTGCCATCTCCTTGCTGCAATAGAAAATAGAATACTCTACACAAACTCCCACTCAACTTAAGATCATCTCAAAAAACTCCTACCCAATAGCTAAGACCAAAATTGGCCAGGCTTTGATACCAGCTGAAAGGAAGCTAGGTGTGCAAAAATCACTTCCTAGACTAATCTAATGAGGGGAGATCTATACAAATTGAATTTATTCCTTATCACTACAACATACAACACCTAATAGAGTTATTACAGCAATACACAAGAACTAAAAAGAAGACAGAAGATGAGAGACAAAGATATATGGTGGGGAAAACCCTTATTGGGTGAAAAACCCCACACTCAGAAACCTACACAATGTATTAATAAATCTATAAGTTGTTAACAATACACTTGCAATGCAAGCTTCAATGGTCTTCAAAAATCGTATCTAGAGTCAATCTGGCAGCATAACAGTACCTGTAAAACTGTGATACAAACTCCATCTCCAAGCACCTGTTTATATAGGAAATACAATACAATATTGGACCTTTCTTGGGATGGGCATCCAACTTGGCTTCATGGACCAAAACCCATGCCTAAGGACACTTGGTCAACATTTTAGAATGTGCCTGACACTTGTCCACAACTCCCATCCCAAAGAGGTTGCCTATTTCCAAAATGGGCTATGACAGACGCTCTTACAACATTTACGACCATCATAGAATCTGTCATAGCAGTTACAACTTACAACTGTAAGAGAATATGTCATACACATACTATAAATAGTATATTCTCTTACAACATGTCATATTCCACCTTGGGGCACCAAAATATGCCTTATTCAAATATGCTTCATGACACATCTTCTTACCTATCTTACATGCTTCTATTTCTGACTCTTACATGTCATAAATCCATCATAGGAATCCGTCATAACCGTTTCAGTCAAACATTCCCTTACACAACATGGAATATGCCAACACATGGCAAAATGATCCTACCACAAAGTGGGATGCCTATTTCCTCATGTGAGGATAAAATTACAATTTGTCATATTCCATGTAGGATCAACACATCACCATGCCACATCCCAGAATATGACAATATGGAATTTACAAATATTTACAACATAGGCAATTAGATAATAAATACAAACAATAATAATGTAACGAATTACCAAGCTTGAGACACCTTAATTCCCAATAGAAACTTGGACCAAACCAGCATAATGGGCAACTAATTGTATATTCCAAACCACAAGACCATACACCTAAATGTGGTACAAAAATGTCGACAAACATAATATCACTTCAAAGCAACACACCAAAGAACCCCACCACAAACACTACCAAAATTCTACAAACATAGTAATCATTCAGAAATAGTTGATTTTGCTAGGAATCCTTTCTCTTCTATTTCTTATGCACCAAATGATAACATTAGCATTTTGTAATAGTACATACATTTGCAGAAAACTCCCTCAACCACTTTATTAGTTCATCTTGACATGAAAACTTTAACTTGACATCAATGACAACATTTCTAATAATCTCCCCCTTTTTCATTGATGGCAACAATAACATAATTCTCTTCTTTTGCATTGACCCCCCTTAAAATATCTCTCCTCCTTTCTCTAACTCTCCCTGTTTGACATAAATGGCAAAAAACTAGCCTGGTCTCTCAATGTACTGTTAGTATCCTTAAGAAAAGAGGAATGTTTTCTCATGTCTGTATCAAACTTGATTATCTATATTGTCTTCTATCTACCTACTCCGCCTGAGAGGTAGCCACTATCCAACTAGGGATGAATAATATGCCTTGAGCTACTCTCCTTGGATAAATGTTTTAGCTACACTTCTACTTGGGAAAAGGAGGACCAATAAATCCTAACTTCTTCCTGAGATATTCAAAAGTATCCTTCGGAAGTGGCTTTGTGAAAATGTCTACAATATGATCTTGTGGGTACATACTCCAACTTTACCTCCTGATCTGCAACCTTTTCTCTTGAGAAGTGATACTTAATAGATATATGTTTAGTTCTAGAATGCATCATTAGATTCTTTGATATATTGATGGCACTTGTATTATCACACAAAATAGGAATGGGCTCATCATATATTACCTTGATATCCTTCAATGTCTACTTCATCCACAACACCTAAGTAAAACAAGATACTGTAGCTATGTATTATTCTGCTTCTATTAATAGAGAGACTGAATCTTTCTTCTTTCTTAACCATGCAACCAATCTATCACCTAGAAAGAAATATCCACCTCTTGTGCTTCTCCTATTATCAATGTTGCTAGCCCAATTTGCATCTATATATGCAGTCAAAGAGAAGTACTTTCCATTTTTATACCACAATCCATAATCGAATGTGCTCTTCAAGTATCTGAAAATCCTTTTAACAATCTTCACATGTGTCTCTTTTGTGTGAGCTTGAAACCTAGCCACCATACAAACTACTTGAATAATATCTAGCATTAATGCATTCAAGTATAATAAGCTTCCTATCATGGACCTATAAAGAGTCTAATCAGATTGAAGTGACTCATCATCCTTGCTGGGATGACAACCTATTACCATAGGTGTACTTACAGGTTTGTAGTCATCCATACCAAACATTTTCAACATTTCCTTGATATACTTAGCTTGTGAAATAATAGATACCCTTATCTAATTGAACAATTTTAAGCCCAAGAAAGAATGAAAGTTCACCTATCATTGACATCTCAAAATCCTTTTGCATCTCTTCTACAAACTTCTTGCACATACCATCACTGATACCAAAGATAATGTCATCAACATATACTACTACTATCAACATGTGCTCACCTTCAGTCTTGATGTAGAGATTACTGTCTGTAATACCTTTCTTGAAGCCTTGTTGGTGTAAGTACTTGTCCAACCTTGCATACCATGCCCCAAGGGCTTGTTTGAGACCATATAAATTCTGTCTAAGTATGCATACCAAATTCTAATCTTCTTATAGCTAAAATCCTTCAGGTTGCTCTATGTAAACTTCTTCTTCTAGATCACCATTCAAGAAAGTAGATTTGACATCCATTTGATACACCTTGAACTCTTTGTGAACTAAAAATGCAAGAAACATCCTAATTACTTCCAATATTTCCACAGGGGCAAATGTCTCCTCAAAATCAATGCCTTCCACTTGTGAATAGCCCTTGCAAACCAACCTTGCTTTGTTTATAACCACTTCTCCATCTTCATTCAACTTATTTCTGAACACCCACTTGGTGCCAACCACATTCTTATCCTTTGGCCTTGGAACAAGTTCCCATGTCTTATTTTTATCAATTTGATTTCGTTCTTCTTGCATGGCATGAATCCAACTCTCATACTTGCTGGCTTTAAAGAAATTATTTGGTTCTATCTTGGACAATAGTGAGAAGTTTACTTGTTCTCTGGTTCTTTTCCTAGTAACAACTCCTTCATCCTTGTTGCCAATAATTTGATCTTCAGATTGATTCCTCTGAACATACTTTGCAAGTGTCTTGGTAGTATCCTTTGGTGTTTCTTGTTCTTCAACTTCATCTTCTTCTACTGTGTAGGCAGGTCCTTTTGAGAAACAATCTTCTTGATCATATGTGGATGAATGTACTTCTTCATCAACCCTCACATTTACACTCTCAACAACCTTCTATAGCCTTTTGTTAAAACACTTATAAGCCTTCTTGTAGATGAATGGCCAAGGAAGATACCTTTATCTGATCTTGAATCAAACTTTCCTATATTGTCTTCATCCCTCTTGATATGGCATTTGCTTCCAAACACCCTAAAGTATTTGATAGATGCAGGTCTGCCTTTCCATAGGTCATATGGTGTCTAAGCACTATTAACCCTTAGCTTCCCTCTATTGATAATATAAATTGTAGTGTATACTATCTCCTTCCAAAAACTATCAGGAAGTTTTGCATCATTAAGCATAGTTCTTTCCATCTCCTACACTGTCTTGTTCTTCCTCTCAACAACTCTATTTTTTAAGGAGTTCTTGTTGCAGGGAAGTGTCTTCTTATCCCATGTTCTTCACAATATTCTTCAAATTCATTTGATGTGAAATCACCACCTATGTTTGATCTTAAGCACTTGATTCTAGCATTCATCTCATTCTTAACCATAGACTTGAAAATATTAAATCTATTGAAATCTTTTGATTTATCTTTCAAAAATACAACCCATGTCATTCTAGAGTAATCATGAATGAGAAACATGAATTACCTTTCACCTTGGAGACTCTTTGTTCTGGTAGGACCACATAAGTCTATATGAATCAGTTCCAGCTATTTGGTAGAATAGTACTTCTTGGTCTTGAACCTAGTTCTTGTCTACTTCCCAATTTGACATTGTTTACAAAAGGTACTTGTAGGCTTGGCAATATATGGGATGTCTCTAACTGCATGTTTAGAGTTGATCTTCACAAGACTTCCAAAATTGATGTTTCCCATCCTCTTATGCTAGAACCAACTTTCATTTGTTTGTCCTAGATGACAGTTCCTTCCCTTGACTTCACTAAGGTTAAACAAGTTATTCTTTGTTCTCCATACTTCTGCCACCAGTTTACTAGTACTTGCTCTTCTGATCTCACAACCTTGTGCATGGAAGATAAGATTATATTGTTTGTTGTACATCTGACTTACACTGAGAATAATGTGATTGAGAGCTTCTACATATAATACATCTTCTTTCATAGTCTTTCCATCAATACTTATTGTCTCTTTACAACATATTCTTGCAGTGGTGTTGTCTCCAAACTTAACTGATCCACCATTCCATTTTACAAGGCTAATAAACTTGCTATTATCTCTTGTCATGTGACTTGAGCATCCACTATCTATAACCCAAGGATTTTCTTTCCCCTATGCATGAAATGTAGTTTGGACAATAATTAAATTTTCACCTTCATTATTAGTCTTCTTGACTTTCCATTCCTTCTTCTAATCTGTCTTTTGTTTTTAAAGAATGTCATTTTTCTTACTGATGTCAATCATCTGAGTTCCAAATTTAACTAACTTCTACAATTTCTTGCTATGTGCCCAAGGTTGATCCATGTATGACACATTACGTTGTAATCAATTAATGGAGAAAAAGTATTTCTACTGACAAAGCTACTTATTTTCATCCTAGATCTACACTCAATTGCCTTGTGACCATACTAATTGCAAACAAAAAAATAACTAGAGAAGGCATAGTTAAACCAGTTTATGAAGGTTTTTCTTGGAGGGATTTTTCTTCTAAATTTTCTCCTTTGAGAGATCATAGGTATGAATTCAACTTCTTCAATCTTCTTACTCTCCTTCATAGGAATTTCTTCATTTGGCACTGTCTTTACTGAGTGAGTTTTCTCTATAGGAGTAGAAGTCTATGTTGATGTTGTTAGGTTGTCATTGATGTCAAAAGTGTTCAGGAGATGGTTAATGAGGTATTCATCATGATGTCTTCATATGTTTGAGGTAAATTCAGATGTGATCTTCAATCTAGTTCAATTTATTTTATGTCTTCATTACTAGTTCCTTGCATTTGATATGTCAAGATTCTATCAAGAGATTTGCATCATAATGATATCTTTATATCATTTTGCTTACATATGATGGAATGTTGTTGGATCATCTTGGATCATGTGAAATCAGATATAGGATCCTATTAAGGATGCATGCTCATATCTTCAGTGGATCTTTATTGTGTCAGTGTGTAACTAAAGTGAAGGACTTGTTTGATCAGTAGTACTTGCAGAGAATATTTCAGGATGTGATCATCTCATGACAATTGCTTGCAAAATGAATAGTGGCATGATGTATGTGTTAGTATGTTTCAAGGTTGATGCTTTAAAGTGGAGGTGATCTCAGGAGTTTAAATCATATGTTGTGTGGATAGTGTTGGTGTTGAAAGTTATTTGATACTTCATGATGATAATGTATTATGCATGTTGCAACGGAAGATGTTTTCCTAATTCCCATTATGAAAATGTATCATTGTAATTAGGTTCACAGGGCAGATATTGTGGTAGGTATGAAAAGTGTTTAACAGAGAAAAGGCTGAGAAGTGTTTTGACAAAGATTGACAATGTATTATACATATTGTTAATAAGGATTATGAAATTGAAAATTTCAAATAGATTTAAATTTCCTTAACACATTTTTTGTGCCCATCATAAGGTGTGTGCACTTTATTTTATGTTTAACTGTTGACTTGCAATAGAAAGTCACCTTCACTTAAGATGACCTGCTAAAGGGTCTTTGAGACATTGTGATGACCGGCCCCTTTCTCTATGCCGATTGGTATCCTCAGTGTGGTCTTTGAGCGAATGAGCGCCAAATCTCCATCAAGGGTCATGTTTAAAGCTCGAATGGTGTGAAAGCCACAATTGGTGGTTATTATTTAAACTGTGACTCCATCGTGTGACCATGCACATTAACGTGCATATGAACGTCAAAGCATTATGTTAACTGCAGTTTAATGCTTTTTGGCAGTATATAGAAATCTTTTTGGAGCCCTATTGGAAAGGAATATTTTGGGTGATTCCTATAATTGTTTTTAGAAGATTATTTAATGGATTTTTTTCTAATCTTTTATATCTCATGGCAGTTAAGATATAGAAGCTTTATAAAAGCATTTTTCTAAAAAGAAGAAATCTTTGTTTTAGGGGAAGATATTATTATTGAAGAGTGTTGAAAAGAAAAAGAGTTTGTTTGCAGGAATATGTAGAGAATTTTTTGTTGAAGAGGATTCAAATATTTTATTTGAAGATTATTTGAAGAAGATGAAAAAGATTTTGTCAGAAATATGAAGAGTCTTGTTGAAAAGATTCAAGGAAAATGAATAGATAGAAGTTGAAAAAGCTTTTTTGAAGAACTCAGAATATGAAATGTTTTTGGAGAGTCTTTTCACTTTCCTTGCAGATGAATGAGAGAAGTTTTTTTTTTTAAGATTGATGAGATTGAATGATGTGAGAAAATCAAGGATTTTATTTTTTGTGAAAAATCGCAAAGAGAATATGAATTGTTTTTGACAAAGATTGTTTATAGATTGAAGAGTCTTGTGAAGGAGAAGATGAAGGGTTTGAGAAGATCTCAAAGATTATTTACAGAGCATTGATTAAATTTTATTGAAGATTTTTATAGATCATATTTGTAAAAGAATTTTTTTATTAAGAGGAGAAAATTGATTATTTGTTTTTCAGATTGAAGATATGCAAAGGAGAGGAATTCTAATAGTCTTTTCATTTATAATTTTGTAGGGGCTCTGTGGAATATGAAAAGACATTCAACTTGTATAAAATTGTTTTTCAAGGCATTGATGGTATGACTGGTAAGATAGAGATGAAACATACAGAGTATGCAGTGTTGTTGACTGGATCCGGATACAGCATTGATTTTGAATAGAATGGCCATTTGACAGACATATGTGAGAGAAGAAATGTTTTGTATTGAATGGAAATAGAGTATCCCTCTGATTTGTTTATTACATCTGTTGGTGATTTGGTTTGCCAGTGTGGCACAATATACCAGTGAGGCTTGTAGGTCAGTGAGACATAATATTCAGCTAGTGAGGCTTTGTAAGAAGTTTTTAAAGATAAGCCAGTGAGGCACATCATGAGTTTCTACCCTGAGGGTTTTCCACTCAGTAAAAAGCTTGTTTCATGCTTCTTATTGATTTCTTCTATGTGTGCAAATTAATGGTTTGATCATGTTTTGTTTACATTTGTTATTATAAGTCTTGTGCATATAAAATCAACAAATCATTAATGTCCTCCTTTCAATTTGTCTTGTAAGATAAAGTTTGCAAAAAGTTAAAATTAATACAACACTGATTCACCCCCCCTCTCAGTGTTGTCTTTGACTCCTACAATTGGTATCAGAGCAAGGTTCCATGTTTGAAGTCTAATAGGCTCGGGTAGTTTTTGGTAGTGGAGTTCAATGAGTAAGTGCAGGGGAATTAAGAACATGAGAAATGTTAAGATTCTTTCTGGTCAAAGGACACAAAAGAAATCATCCATATCAAATCTAGATTTTGATATAAAGTTAGTTGATAAAGATGTCCTCCAAGCTGAATCTGATATTGTCTTAGAAGAAAATTTTTTAGATGTTCCTCAATTTGATGGTTCAAATTTTTCAGTTTGGTATGTTAGAATGCAAGTGTATTTATCCTCCTTAGGATATGATGTTTTAATGTCAGTTGAGATTGGTAATTCTTCAAATAACAAAGAGGCTCTTAAAAGCAATCATATAGCCAAGAAAGTTACTTTATCTGGTTTATCTAATGATATATCTTGTAAGGTTGTGTAGTGTGAAACAACTCAGGATATCTGGAAAGAATTGATAAGAATTTACCAAGGTAATGATAAAGAAGAGGATACTCTGGTGTGTGAAGAAAGTGGCAATGAAAGGCAATCACATGAAGAAGTTGAGACCCAATCAAATTTAGAAGATGATGATGATCAAGATTATGATGAACAAGACTGTGAGATTGATCTGGAAGGAGAGCTCATATATGCTCTAACTGAACTCAAGAATTATAAGAAGGAGAACAAGAAATTAATGTTGCAATTATAGAAAGAAAGAGATTTAGAAGACATAGCACTATCTAACCTTGAAGATACTAGAAGTCTGATTATGGATTTGAGGAATCAAGTTAGTGAATCAGATAAATTAATTATTAGTCTCAAGATGGAGATTAAGGAAGCTAAGAGGATTATTGATATAACAAAGGTTGAATTGGAAGCTAAATTAGTTGAATGCCAAAAATTTGTAGGAGAAATGATTTCTTTAAGTAAAGAACTTGAGGATGTTAGAAAGCAATTGGAAAAGAATTTGAAGTTTGAAGAAAGCACAAGAAAGCTACATAAGATGCTTGGTAAACAAAAACTATATGGAGACACTACTGGACTTAGTTTTGAAGAAGGAGAATGTTCAAAAGCCAGAGAGAATCCCAAAAAGAAGATTGATTTGAATCCTACCACTAAAAACAAAATGTATAATCAAAGAAGAAGAAATTTTAGAAGAAGTGCTCCTATTAGACAAGCATACATGTATAGGTATAACTATTCTTTTAATGGTTATTGTTATACTTGTAATCAATTTGGACACAAATCAGTTGTTTGTAGAAAGAATACTGACATTATTTGTTACAAGTGCAATAATGTTGGACATACACAAAGAAATTGTAAAAGATATGATTCTGCATGGAAGTTTAACATGAGTTCTCAAAGGTACTATTATTCATTTGATTATAATTGTAATATAGTTTGTTATAATTGCAATTCTTCTGGTCATAAAGCTCATAGTTGCAGAAAAGCATCATCTAATTTGATAGGTTGGAAATGGAAAGAGACAGAAAAGGTTTGGAGGAAGAAAGAGCCTATTAAGATTTGGAGGCAGAAACATAGTCAAGAGAAGTCAAATACTAAGCTTGTGCATCTTGCACAAGTCATTTCTTCTGTTGCATAAAATAGCATGATGTGAGGGGGAGTTGTTCTTGTTCTATCTTTTATCCCCAAGAAGTTATAGGAGGAGATCAGTTGATGTTTATCAATATGATGATCTTGTTAGGCTTATCATGCTTGTTTGACAATGATTGATATGAAGTTTCTGATGATATTGAGTTCCAGTGTATGTCAATAATATAGGAGTTCATGATGAGTGACATGTTTAGTGGTTCTTGGTGCATACACGATGTTGGAAGGATGTTCAGAGGTGATGATATTAAATAACTTGGTTGGGTAGGTATTGTGTTGCAGTTCAGTGTGATCTTTCTTGTCAGGGCAAAGAGTTTAAGATGTTCTGAAGAATCTCTCATCAGAATGTTTGCATATATTGGCTGAAGAGGTTGAAATTGGAAGAATTTAATTCTTAACATTTTTCTCTATTTTTGTTTTTGAAAAGTTTTGTTGCAGGAAGAACTTGTTGTTTAGTCTTGATGGGCTGATTTGAATGAGGTAGGAGTTCTTGTTGATTACAGTTCTTGTTGATTATAGCATGTTTCAGATATGGTTATGTATATATAAGATTTGACAGTGTGTTGTAAAAAGATGTGCAGGAACAACAAGATGGTCTTCATTCTTTTTCATGTCAAAAAGGGTGTGCAAGAATAAGATTGGTTGTTGGTTGATAGTTCATGTTGGAAGCCTTTGGCAAGGACATCTCTTGTGTAGTAATTCATACTAATTTTTCATATCAAGGAGTCAGTTTGATGATCATATCTATTACTTTGTTGAGTTATGTTTTATGACATGTATCTTGAATCTTTCAGGTGATTTGGAGATAGTGTTTCACTTGTTGCATAGATGATCTTCCTCACTAATATCTTTCAGACAAAGTTCTTCAAGCTATGACATTGATGGTGATATCTTGTATTTCTTCAGAGGAAGTTAAAGGTATATCTTGCATCAGAAATAACAGATGACGATGTTCAAAGGTTCACAGAAGTTTATGTCTTCAAGGTGCTCATAATTTAATACAATTATAATGGTTATGATCATGCTATAACATCTTTCAGTGGAGTTGCTCTTAGGGGGAGTTAATTCAAGCTTTGTCATCAGATGTCAAAAAGGGGGAGAAAGATAAATTGCATCATAAAGTTTTGCCATCAATGACAAAGGGGGAGATTGATGGTGTTAGGTTGTCATTGATGTCAAAAGTGTTCAGGAGATGGTTAATGAGGTATTCATCATGATGTCTTCATATGTTTGAGGTAAATTCAGATGTGATCTTCAATCCAGTTCAATTTGTTTTATGTCTTCATTACTACTTCCTTGCATTTGATATGTCAAGATTCTGTCAGGAGATTTGCATCATAATGATATCTTTATATCATTTTGCTTACACATGATGGAATGTTGGATCATCTTGGATCATGTGAAATCAGATATAGGATCCTATTAAGGATGCATGCTCATATCTTCAGTGGATCTTTATTGTGTTAGTGTGTAACTAAAGTGAAGGACTTGTTTGATTAGTAGTACTTGTAGAGAATATTTCAGGATGTGATCATCTCATGACAATTGTTTGCAATATGAATAGTGGCATGATGTGTGTGTTAGTATGTTTCAGGGTTGATGCTTTAAAGTGGAGGTGATCTCAGGAGTTTAAATCATATGTTGTGTGGATAGTGTTGGTGTTGAAAGTTATTTGATACTTCATGATGATAATGTATTATGCATGTTGCAAGGGAAGATGTTTTCCTAATTCTCATTATGAAAATGTATCATTGTAATCAGGTTCACAGGGCAGATATTGTGGTAGGTATGAATAGTGTTTAAGAGAGAAAAGGCTGAGAAGTGTTTTGACAAAGATTGACAATGTATTATGCATATTGTTAATAAGGATTGTGAAATTGAAAATTCCAAATAGATTTCAATTTCCTTAACACATTTTTTGTGCCCGTCATAAGGTGTGTGCACTTTATTTTATGTTTAACTGTTGACTTGCAATAGCAAGTCACCTTCACTTAAGGTGACCCACTGAAGGGTTTTTGAGACATTGTGATGACCGACCCATTTCTCTATGCCGATTGGTATCCTCGGTGTGGTCTTTGAGTGCATGAGCGCCAAATCTCCATCAATGGTCGTGTTTAAAAGCTTGAAGGGCGCGAAAGCCACAATTGGTGGTTATTGTTTAAACTGTGACTCCATCGTGTGACCATGCACATTGACGTGCATATGAATGTCAAAGCATTATGTTAACTGCAGTTTATTGCTTTTTGGTAGTATGTAGAAATCTTTTTGGAGCCTGATTGGAAAGGAATATTTTGGGTGATTCCTATAATTGTTTTTAGAAGATTATTTAATGGATTTCTTTCTAATCTTTTATATCTCATGGCAGTTAAGATATAGAAGCTTTATAAAAGCATTTTTCTAAAAAGAAGAAATCTTTGTTTTAGGGGAAGATATTATTATCGAAGAGTGTTGAGAAGAAAAAGAGTTTGTTTGCAGGAATATGCAGAGAATTTTTTGTTGAAGAGGATTTGAAGATTTTATTTGAAGATTATTTGAAGAAGATGAAAAAGATTTTGTCAGAAATATGAAGAGTCTTGTTGAAAAGATTCAAGGAAAATGAATAGATTGAAGTTGAAAAAGCTTTTTTGAAGAACTCATAATATGAAATGTTTTTGGAGAGTCTTTTCACTTTCCTTGCAGATGAATGAGAAGTTTTTTTTTTTAAGATTGACAGGATTGAATGATGTGAGAAAATCAAGGATTTTATTTTTTGTGAAAAATTGCAAAGAGAATATGAATTGTTTTTGACAAAAATTGTTTATAGATTGAAGAGTCTTATGAAGGAGAAGATGAAGGGTTTGAGAAGATCTCAGAGATTATTTACAGAGCATTGATTAAATTTTATTGAAGATTTTTATAGATCATATTTGTAAAAGAAATTTTTTATTAACATGAGGAAATTGATTATTTGTTTTTCAGATTGAAGATACACAGAGGAGAGGAATTCCAACAGTCTTTTTGTTTATAATTTTGCAGGGGCTCTGTGGAATATGAAAAGACATTCAAATTGTATAAAATTATTTTTTAGGGCATTGATGGTATGACTGGTAAGACAGAGATGAAACATACAGAGTATGCAGTGTTGTTGAGTGGATCCAGATACACGATTGATTTTGAATAGAATGGCCATTTGACAAATATATGTGAGAGAAGAAATGTTTTGTATTGAATGGAAACAGAGTATCCCTCTAATTTGTTTATTACAGCTATTGGTGATTTGGTTTGCCAGTGAGGCACAGTACGCCAGTGAGGCTTGTAGGTCAGTGAGACCTCTCAATTGTCAGTGAGACATAATATTCAGCCAGTGAGGCTTTGTAAGAAGTTTTTAAAGATAAGCCAGTGAGGCACTTCATGAGTGGTTTTTCTACCCTGAGGGTTTTCCACTCAGTAAAAAGCTTGTGTCATGCTTCTTATTGTTTTCTTTTGTGTGTGCAAATTAATGGTTTGATCATGTTTTGTTTACATTTGTTATTATAAGTCTTATGCATATAAAATCAACAAATCATTAATGTCCTCCTTTCAATTTGTCTTGTAAGATAAAGTTTGCAAAAAGTTAAAATTAATACAACACTGATTCACGCCCCCTCTCAGTGTTGTCCTTGACTCCTACATATGTGACTTTATCATCATATCCTAATCCTAACTTTATGAATAGAGGTATCTGAATATTGATTATGTCATCAAGTATCTCAAAGCTCTTACCAAATTTGATGCTTTTGCCCAAG
Source organism: Cunninghamia lanceolata (assembly GCA_027924645.1). Classification (NCBI taxonomy): domain Eukaryota; kingdom Viridiplantae; phylum Streptophyta; class Pinopsida; order Cupressales; family Cupressaceae; genus Cunninghamia; species Cunninghamia lanceolata. The sequence goes on from BSBN01001450.1 coordinate 1,500,348, forward strand.
TGAGTATGTACTTTTTCCAATTCTTTCCTTAGAGAGATAATTTCTTCTTCAAGTCTTGAGCATTCATCTGATTTAGTGTTGAGTTCAATATTCAAGATATATGCAACCCTTTTTCCTTCTTCAATCTTAATCTTCAAGTCAAGAATTACTTCTTTTGACTTATCAAGCATGGCTTTATACTCTTTATTTTCTTTCCTTACTATTCTTAGATCATCTAGAGAAGATATAAGTTCACCTTCAAGATCAACTTCACATTATTATTGATCAATGATTGTCATGTCTTCTTCATCTTTGTTAGCATTGTCTAAATTGTCAAGGACTTCCATAGTCATGAATAGGGCTTCTTCCCTTTCACCTTCTAATGAGCAGTGATCTACTTCTTCTGATGAACTATAGTCCTCTTTAGAGTATAGGATTTTCTTGTTCCTATTGAATTTAGTCCTTTTGAAACCCTTATTGCTATCTCCACTTTCTCCAAAAGGACATTTAGATGCATAATAACCAATTTTACCATAGTTGAAACACTTGAAACAACTTATCTTTGCACTTACCTAAACCCTTCTTTAATTTTTTTATAATGTTTGCCTCTTCTTCCTTAGATCCATTGCTTGGATTAGATGCTTCTTCTTTCTTTGTGGCCTTGAAGGCAACTTTCTTTTTATATATGTCTTTACTTGTATTTCTTATCTCATAGGGAATGAGAGAGACAAATAGTTTATCCATGGTGAGTATTTAAAATTTATAATGTTTGAGCTCTTGGGATGAATTAAGCTTGATTTTAATGACTTTAGTTTGATCTTGTTTGATTTTTTAGTTGTTGTATGCCTTGTGTTGTGATTGAAAGCTTTCTCTTCTTTTATTTTTATCATTTTTTGACTTTTAAGTTGTTATGAAATTTATAAATGCAATTAAGTCTATATGGATGTAGGAATTAAACTACACTATGATTTTTTATTTCCTCAAATCAAATATTATCTAATTAACTACTTACAAAAAATAAACTTTTTCTATTTAAATGCAATCTATATAGATTTTCCTACAAATGAAATGAAACTATTATTTTTGTGTTTTTGCATATTCTTGGAAAGATCTAATCTATGAAAATCAAATACAATGCAACTAATTGGAAATTGACATTATTAAAATTAAGAAACATATAATCTAACCAAGAAAGGTAAGCAAATGTTACTTCCTTGGGAAAGAAAGAGATTTTATAATTACTATGTAAATTAAAATTTGTTTCAAATGAAAATGAGCTAAATAGTGAAACCTGTAATAGAAAAAGTTTTCAAGAAGCTTTTTAAAGATACCTAGTGGTGAGTATCATTGGGTGGTCTAACAACCATCTCATTCCTCTGCAATAGTGGGGTCCTCTTCCTTAATAATAGGGATAGGTAAGGATCCTTTGGATCTAAATAAATTGGAGATTTTTTCAAAGATATGGGGAGCTTTAAAGCTTCCAAACATGAAACTAGAAGGGATGGCACACTGAGTCTTGTATGAGCATTAGAGTGTTGGTGGTGCCTGCTACACAATGGAAGCTTAAATTATAAAAGGTGATTCAATCCTATCATAGAGGTAGAGAGTGATAGATTCTTGTAATAAAATAGATACAATTCAATAATAGGAAACCTCCCTTAAAACTTATTGGAAGGGATGTATTTGTAAAATTTAAGCTTCACAAATTAGTGGAGGTGATAGGGAGAAAATTAGAGAGCTGATTGAGAGTTAAGATAAGAGGGGAATTAGTCAAGGGGAGTAAGGAATACATTAGGATTCAAAAGAGATTTTAATCATGAGAAAAATGGTGGAAAAAATGATAGAATTAAAGTAATTACACATCTCCCAAAGATGATAGGGTAACCCATTTCAGGGTCTATCGCACCCCTCTTGTCAACACATGTCACCCAAGAGAACCTAAAAATTAAGTTAGGTCACCTAAGAGACTCTACAAATTAAGGTCTCCAAAAGGACTTTGGATATGCTCAAGAATTAGTTTGAGGGTTGAACAATATGGATAATGGGCTAAGGAGAACAAGGGTTGTCATCAAGTTCAAAACTATTGATGGGAAATGTATTTCATGCCCTCAAGGGTCATGACTTGGACCTACCAAATCATCATAGAATATGCCATGTTGGCTCATGTATTTTTGGGCAATTACAGGGCCTTGTTTATATGAAGTTGGAAAACAACCACCTTTACCTTATCTTTCGTGACTCAAGCCATTAAAGTAATATTGTCACCCTTAAAGACCATCACAAGAATGTTGACATCAAGCAACCTTTCTTGATTCTATAAGTCTGTAGCATTTGTGCCTGTGAATAGATTTTGAAATAGGGATACAACTTTAGACTAGATGTCATCCAACTTTAGGAGGAGGGCTCCCTCCCTTAAGAAAATGGAATTTATTATGTTTTGTGATCTTTAAATTTTAGTAATTTTGTGAAAATACCTAGTGTTGTGGTCACCAAATTCAAACCAAGTTTCCCTTGATTTAGATTTCCAAAAAAATCCTCCCTTGCTAAAATTTCCCCATACTTCCCTATTAATTATTTCTCTTTTAGGTATTACTCCTTAAAGACCTATTGGAATTAGACCAGACAACTGAGAGGGGGGGGAATCAGTTGTCACACATGTTTGCTATGGAACCTGATCAGTCTCCAAGTGGGAGATTGTTGGTATGTGGCAACTAATCATGCAAGTATTGTACACAAGTTATGTATCCTCACCGGGGTTCAGAGTTAGTTGTTACTTTTTTCCCTCTTTTTGCATGATCAGAGTCAGTTGTTAATTTTTTGTTAACCGAAAAAACAAAAATGACATTGCAAACCCTAATTCTAGAAGCTTCTGAAAAGCTCATTATAAGTAGCTGTGATGTATGGTACAATGTTGTATTTGCAAGATTGTAATCTATTTTGCACTGGGTAATAAAATCATTGGATGGCTGAGTTTCTGTGGATGTAGCCCATATTAGGTGAACCACGTTAAATTTTTGTGTTGATCTCTTTTGTGTTATTTCCTCATTGTTATATTTGGGTTATTTAATCTGCATATAATTGTTAGTGTTTATTGCTTTGATCTTCCCTAACCCTAACAACACAATATAAACTTTTTCTGCTGTTAACCCTTTTTATTATCTTACTACCAGATTAATGATGTAAACATTAAAGCATAGATTAACAACATAAGAGAAAAAACATAATCAACACACATGACACCAAGATTTTGACATGGAAACCCGGTCAAGGGAAAAACCAGAGTGGGGGTTAACCCAAAAAGATTTGTACTCTATTAAAAGTACTTTAGAAAAATAGAAGGCACATACCTTCAGGTGCATTGTCTAGATCTCACTACTCAAAAAGAAAGGCTCACTACCTATATAATTTATTTAGAACAAAATGAATTAACTAAGAAATAACATCTACTTCATGCCTAGTTTAGTTTTAATGAATGTTCAAAAACTTCTACTTTGCCCCGAATTCTTCTTTACTAACTTCACACTCTATATTGCTCTCACTCCTTTTCTTCTCTACTCTACTTCTAATCCTTTATTTAGATTTAATCTATTTTCTCAAGGATGATTTTCCATGACTCAGCTACACTCATTTATATGCTTCATCAACCTTGGAATAAACATCAAGGTCGGCACACCAAACATCTTACTTAATACAAATCACTAAGTTGTCGGCCAAACATTACTAAGACTTGAATCTTCTTTGAACAACACACCACGCTCCAGAGAATTGCTTCTGGAACATCTGCAATATGCTTGAATCATCTGGTCGGCTAGGACTAGGAAGAACAACAACACCAAGAAGGAAATCTTCACCAACAAGCTCAAACTTCAATGCAAACCTCCAACACAGTAGTCACATGATCCAGAGACCTCTACAAGAATAATGAATTCAACAAAAACATCTGCACTCCTCCAAATCATTAGGATCACTCACATCTTCATTCAAAACCTCAAGAATACTATCTGCCATGTCTATAATTTTAGAAAGATTTCTTGTGGACCTCCAAACCATGAACCACCTGAATGCATGATACACACTGACTTGCCAAACATGCCTCTAGATTTGTAGATCATTATTTGACATATCTAGAAGGATCCGGGCCACTTATTTGTCACTCTATCTCTTCTGAATATTGCAAAACTGGTTCTACTCAGATGGCCATAGTTTCTTCAAATCTTCATGTAGACCTCTCAAATACTGACTAGAGTTACTTCACACAATCCTCTATATTGCCATATGATTTACATCCATTTATCTTTATTAATTTTCTTAATATCCTCAAAATTCCAATCTTCTAGTCAGGCAACAAGATAGCATATAGTTGACATCAATGGAAACAAGAATATGTTGACATCAATCACAACACTAATTAGGCACATATTTGCAACAATCTCCCCCTTTGTCATTGATGGCAACATATGATGTGAAAAATTGATTCAACCATCAAGACAAGAGATTCTCCCCCTTTCTCTTATCACTTCTGCAACCACTTCTCTCCACCTTTGACATCAATGGCAAAGGACACATATTTGTAGTATTTTCTCCTTAGTTTTGTTTTAGATCAAACTCAAAAATTGCATGTAGACTACTCCCCTTGAGTAGTGCTTCCTTAACATCAATCCGGATCACAAGATATGATTGTGAATTCCACCGGACTGATGCACTCTAGTGCATCTTAATTCTGATCAGGAGGAGTAATAACCCCTAACTTCTCTCTGAGATACTCAAAAGTATCCTTGGGAAGAGGCTTAATGAAAATATCTGCAATCTGATCCTTTGAGGACTCAAACTCCAACTTGAATTCATTCTCATTTACCTTCTCTTTCAAGAAATGAAACTTGATAGATATATGCTTTGTCTTTGAATGCAACATTAGATTCTTTGAGATACTTATTGCACTAGAATTATCACAAAAGATTGTGATTGGCTCCTCAAACACAACTCTGATGTCCTTCAACATTTACTTCATCCACATAACTTGAATACAATTATTTGCTACTACTATATATTCTACTTCTGCAGTAGATAGAGATATTGCCTCTTGCTTTTTGATCATCCAAGAGACCAATCTTCTTCCCAAGAAAAAGGCACCACCACTAGTACTTTTTTGTCATCCACATCTCTTGCCCAATCATCATTTGTATATGCATGAAGAGTAAAGTCATTGTCTTTTGGATACCACAATCCATAATCAATTGTCCCCTTGAGATATCTAAAAATTCTTCTAACTACCACAACATGGGATTCTTTTGGATTAGATTGAAATCTAGCAACAAGTCCAATGGCATTCATGATGTTAGGTCTAGTCTGGGTCAAATAGAGCAATCCTCCAATCATTGATCTATACCTTTTCTAATTTGCCTTGGGTGAATCATCATCTTTACTTAACTTGCATCCGGTCACCATAGGTGTACCTATTGTCTTTGACTCTTCCATTCCCAACTTCTTCAGCAATTCTTTCACATACTTGGACTAGGATATAAAGATACCTTTATCTGATTGAACAATTTGTAGACCTAGGAAGAAATTCATCTCTCCAAACATTGACATCTCAAATTCACTTTTCATCTGGTCAGCAAATGCTTTGCACATACATTCATTTCCACCAAAAATGATATCATCAACAAAGAGCTCAACAATCAAGATGTCCTCATGATTAATCTTGAAGTAAAGATTACTATTAGCAGTACCTTTTATAAAACCTATCTTAAGCAAATATTTATCCAATCTTGAATACCAGGCTCTTGGAGCTTGCTTGAGTCCATACAAGGCTTTTCTTAGTCTACAAACCATGTATCCCTAATTAGACAACTGAAATCCTTCTGGTTGCTCAATATAGACTTCTTCCTCCAAATCTCCATTTAGGAATGCTAATTTGACATCCATCTGATACACTTTAAAATCTTTGAAAGCATCAAATGCAAGAAACAATCTGACTGCCTCTATTCTTTCCACTGGAGAAAAAGTTTCTTCAAAATCAATTCGTTCTACTTGAGAATAGCCTTTGCATACCAACCTTGCTTTGTTTCTTACAACTTCACCATCTTCATTTAGTTTATTCCGGAAGACCCATTTGGTTCCAATTACATTTTTGTCCTCGGGTCTAGGAACAAGATCCCAAGTGTGGTTCTTTTCAATTTGTATTAATTCTTCTTCCATTACTTTTACCCAATTTTCATCAATGTAGGCTTCACCAAATCCTTGAAATCAAACAAATCTCTACTTGATCTTCAACAACTCTTTTCCTAGTCCAAACATCTTCATTTCTATCCCCTATGATCTGATTTTTAGGATGATTCATTCTTACTTACCTGGGGGTTTTGCGAATTGCTTAGGCTTCTATTTCTTGAGCTTGTTCCTCAACATCTGTAGTAATTCCTTAAGTCTCTGGAGTTTCCAGATCAATCTACATCTAAGTCAGAGTTTGAAATAACCTTCCTTGATTTTGACTTTCATTTTAATCATCTAAATCATATCCACAGAACCTGGAATGTCCTTCCTTGCTCTCATCAACTCTAACATTAGCACTTTCAACAATCTTTTTCAATCTCTTGTTAAAGCACCAGTAAACCTTACTTTGAGTAGAGTATCCCAAAAATATTCCCTCATCACGTCTTGTATCAAACTTGCCTAAATCCTCATCTCTTTTGATATAGCATTTACTACCAAAAACTCTAAAATATCTCATAGTAGGAGGATGACCAAACCATAGTTCATAAGGGTCTTACTAGAATTGCCTTTGATCTGCACCTGGTTAAGAGTGTAGACAATAGTACTTACAACTTCTCTCCAATAAAATTGAGGAACATTTATTTCCATCATCATGGTCCTAGCAACTTCTTGAATGTTCTGGTTCTTTCTTTCCACAACTCCATTTTGTTAGGGAGTCCTAGGAGTAGATAGCTATATTTTTATGCCATGCTTTTCACAGAAAGCATCAAACTTATGGGAAGTAAATTCTCCACCTCTGTTGGATCTCAGACATTTTAATTTTTCACCAATTTAATTTTCCACCATTACTTTGAACACCTTAAATTTGTCAAGATCTTCTAATTTTTCTTTTAGGAAGGTTACCCACATCATCCTAGAGTAGTCATCAATCAGCAACATGAAATATCTATCTCCTTGTACACTCCTAATTCTAGCAGGACCACAAAGATCAATATGTACCAGTTCCAATAATTCATTTGAAACTTGTTCCTTGCTTCTGAATGAATTTTTCTCTATTTCCCCAATTGACATTCTCTACACATGCTATTAGGTTTCACAAGTTTTGGAAGATCTCTTACAACCTGAGTGGTACTTATTTTGACAATGTTATCAAAATTCACATGACACATCGTCATGTACCATAACCAACTTTGATCTATTTGAGAAATCAAACAAATTTTGCTAGAGCTACTTAAATGAAAAATGTTACCTCTAGTTTGAGTACTAGATGCAATTTCAGTTCTGGAACTCTCCAAGATTCTGCACTTTCCATCCTCGAATCGAAGATCATAACCATTATCAACCAACTGTCCAACACTGAGAAGATTATGTTTCAGTCCTTCCACATACATAACATCATTGGTGCTATTCTTACCATCAAAAGAGATGGATCCTCTGCCAAAGATTCTACTAGCTAAGTTATCTCCAAATTTCACAAGCCCACCTTCATAATTTTCAAAATTCACAAACTTACTCTTGTCTCCAGTCATATGATGAGAACATCCACTATCAATCACCCATTCATCTTTCTCAATAACTTGAGCAGCCAAGGCACTTTCCACATTTGAATATCTAGGAGATTCAGTAGACACCAGATCTTCTTCTGTGATGGCAATGAACACCCAATCATTTTCAGGGGAACCTCCATGATTAGATTCATCATCTGTGACTCCTTCTCTAGTTTCTTGGATAGTAACATTTGTTCTAATTTCTCTATCTATTAGGGTTTGGTTTTGAAAACCTCTCCAGATATCTTGAGGTAAAATGACCAATCTTATTACAAGCAAAACATTTTAGTGGCAATTTTCCTTCATACTTACCGGATCCTCTTGGCAATCTTTTGGCAAGAAGAGCTTCAAGATCTATAGTTTCAATTTCAACATCTTCAATATCCTTCCTTGTCTTCACAAATCTATTTGATCTTGCAGAAGAGCTTTCTCTCAGATCATATCTTTGTTTTCCATATACACTGGCCTTAAATGCAGATTTAGACTTGGGAAGAGTATCACCAAACTCACTTAATTGAAAAGCTGAAATTTTGCCAACTAGATGATCTCTTGTAACATTTGAGACACTTCTGATCTCCTCTATAGTAGCAACCTTATGTTTGTATGAATCAGGTAAAGATCTGAGCACTTTTGATACAATCTCTAATTCTTCCAAAGTTCTACCAGCACACTTGATACCACATACAAGTTCATTTATCTTTTGCATGTAGATTGTCATGTTTTCATCTTCGCTCATCCTCATAGTTTCAAATTCTCCTCTCAAACTTTGCAACTTGGCACATTTGACATATTTATCACCTTCATACAGATACTCCAACTTTTTCCAGATTTCGTAAGTAGTTTTTAGACCAAAGACATTTGTCATTTCTGAATCAGTCAGGGCACTCAACAATGCTTCTTTAGCTGGAAGGTTATTTTCACCACATTTGACTTGATCTGGAGTTGAAGGACCTTTCTCCAGAGGTTTATACTCAACACTAGTTATCACCCAATAGGCATCACCCATGCATTGCAAATGGCAGTCCATGTGATTCTTCCAAACAAAATAATTTGTTCCATCAAATCTCGGACTATCCTTCTTGTAGGTCGACATCCTAGATCTCCTCAAGAAGTCAAGATTTTATAGGAGGATCTAGCTTTGATACGAATTGTTAGAATTAGACCAGACAACTGAGAGGGGGGTGAATCAATTGTCACACAATATAAACTTTTTCTGCTGTTAACCCTTTTTATTATCTTACTACCAAATTAATGATGTAAAAATTAAAGCATAGATCAACAACATAAGAGTAGAAACATAATCAACACACTTGACACCAAGATTTTGACGTGGAAACCTAGTTAAGGGAAAAACCATGGTGGGGGTTAACCTACAAAGATTTGTACCCTGTTAAAAGTACTTTAGAAAAATAGAAGGCACATGCCTTCGGGCGCACTGCCCAGAGCTCGCTGCTCAAAAAGAGAGGCTCACTGGCTATAAAATTTATTTAGAAGAGAATGAATTAACTCAGAAATAGCATCTACGTCATGCCTCGTTTAGTTTCAACGAATGCTCAAAAACTTCTTCTTTGCCCCAAATTCTTCTTTACTAACTTCATACTCCATACTACTCTCGCTCCTTTTCTTTTTTGCTCTGCTTCTGATCCTTTATTCAGTTTTAATCTATTTTTCTCAAGGATGATTTTCCATGACTTAGCTACACTCCTTTATATGCTTCATCAACCTTGGAATAAGCATCAAGGTTGGCACACCGAACATCTTACTTAATGCGAATCACTAAGCTGTTAGCCAAACATTGCTAAGACTTGAATCTTCTTTGAACAACACACCATGCTCCTGAGAATTGCTTCTAGAACATCTGCAATATACTTGAATCATCTGAACGGCCAGGACTGGGAAGAATAACAACACCAAGAAGGGAAAATTCACCAACAAGCTCAAACTTCAATGTGAACCTCCAACACAGTAGTCACATGAGCCCGAGACCTCTACAAGAACAATGAATTCAACAAAAGCATCTGCACTCCTCCAAATCATCAAGATCACTTGCATCTTCATCCAGAACCTCAAGAATACTATCTGTCATGTCTGTCATTTTAGAAAGATTGGTTGTGAACCTCCAAACCATGAACCACTTGAATGGATGATACACATTGACTTCCCAAATATGCATCTAGATCTGTAGATCATTATTGACATATCTGGAAGAATCCAAACCACTTTTTTGTCACTCTGTCTCTTCTAAATACTACAAAACTGGTTCTACTCAGATGGCCATAATTTCTTCAAATCTTCATGTGGACCTCTCAAATTGTGACTGGAGTTACTTCACATAATCCTCTATACTGCCATATGATCTACATCCATTTATCTTTATTAATTTTCTCAATATCCTCAACATTCCAGTCTTCTAGTCAGGTAACAAGATAGCATACAGTTGACATCAATGGCAACAAGAATATGTTGACATCAATGACAACACCGATTAGGCACATATTTGCAACATGACCAACACTTTTTAATTCAACAATTTTAATTCTTTTTTGATCTTCTCTTTCTCTTGAATGATGTTCTTCAGGGAGGATTTCTTCCATTCTTTTAGGTAAAGACTTGTGAAAACATAATTTCTTTGCTACACAACTTCTTGGAACCTCTTTCAATGTTTTCTATAGACCACTAGTTAAATGAAGGATACATCCACTTTTTAACCATATTATTTCAATGTTGAAGGGAGATTAGACTAGAGAATGATTATCCTTAATGGCTATTGAAATTGAGAAGTGATCCAAACCTGAGATAGGAGTGATTAGGGATTCAAGCATATGTGGAGAGTATAACTAGTTAACATTGTGCATGAATCTATCCAACCTTTCGTCAGTATTGGTGAATCCAAGTCTTTTATTGGTCCATGTGTACTCACTGTTCTTTAAAATAATGCCAAGGAGTTTAGCATCCCTCTCAAAGTTTTGAAAGTCAATTTGGGATTGATTTGCTTTAGTGACTAAATCACCACCAATAATGATAAGATCAATGGGTGGATTTTAAAACCAATGATATAAATGAATCCATACATAAATCTTCTCATTTAACTTCATTGACCCATATACATTGTATAATGAATAGACCATATTTGTGTGTAAACATAAGACATTTAATACTTTTCAATTTTGAGCTTGATTAATCACATCCATATTATCCCATAATTAAGACAATAGAATACTAATACCTATAGCATAACTACTAGATTTGATAAAATATGTGTCCCATGATCCCTTGCAATGAGTAACAAAATTATTTGCATCTTCTTGGCTCAATTTTGTTTCTTGAAGCATGATAATATCTACTTGTAGAATTTGTATTTGGCACTTTATCAAGCTCCTCCTTTTAGGGGTTTTATGAACCTAACATTCTATGAAGCTATCTTCATTGTAGTTTGCAGGAAGTCTTTCCTCCCTTAGACGTTAGCAATTACTGATTTGTGGAAGATTGTCCTCCTAAAAAAGTGTTCTTCCCTTTTCTACTTGTTAGTTTTGTCGCCATTCTTTCCTGAGATAATTTTTTCCTTCAAGATATTAGAAGCTAATTGACCAATATATAATTGGTCAATGATGTCAAGTGTGTCTTCATTCTTTGATTTACTTGAATCAATATCATTTGCCTCCCTTAGCTCATTGAATTTGTAATCTAGAATTTTCTTTTTATAGGGCACTAATGCCAATCACTATGACTGATGGTCTCCAAAGCCTCCAAAATTTCATCTCAGGGTGAAGTGGCACTCACTTCTATATTTGGTTGGGTTTTTTAGTTGTTCCAAGGAGGATTTTGGAGGTTCGTCCATTACCCTTTTAATTTAAATTGGAGAGAAAGGTAGTTTCCCTCTTGTTTATGGTGACACAAGCAACATTTTATTTCGATCCACCTCCAAACCCATTTCTTCTTCTTCTTATATTTTAATTCCAAGTCACTATGGGAGTGGAAAATACAATATGAACATAAGTTTTTGTAATCTTCTACCTCTACATATAGATTCCATTCTCCCTCATTAGTTTCCAAAATTATTTTCTTTGATATTTGTTTGAAAGAGATAACACAAATGCAGATGTAGATCCTTGAATCTCCTTCTAGCACCTCTTCTCTTTATTCAAGATTTTTCCAAGACCATTACCTATTTGGGAGATCCCATCTAGAGACCAATATAACTCTAGAAAGTTGTACTTGAAAGAATACACATTGGGGAATAGGTGATGTGACAAGACAATGGCAAAAAATTTGAACACCATTTTTAAAGTATAAATCAATATTGTTCATCATCCAATGGACATACTTGAGAAAAAAATTCTATCATATTCTCAAGTGAATCTAGCAATAAAGAACCCTTTTGGAAGAAATTTTAAAAACTAGCATTCATCTTAGTTTTCCTTTACCAAATTGTGAGTTCATGCATGGGCTAGGTAGAGACAATTAATTTTCTAATGAATGTTGTTACTATATATTTACTCTACTTTTAAAATTTTCATCACATTAGACATGAATTATTATTTCTATTTTATCCTCACAATTTCCATTATATCTTCTTTCCTCTTTTTTTGATGTGGTCATTAGTTTTGGATTAGGATTCAACCTCTTTGAAATGAACTCCAATTTTCCCTATGTTAGTCATTTTCATGCCAAGGGTCTAATTCAACAATACTTAAAAAAAATTGTGTTTCTACTCCCTCCCTTAAGAAAATGGAATTTACTATGTTTTGTGATCTTTAAATTTTAGTAATTTTGTGAAAATATGTGGTGTTGTGGTCACGAAATTCAAACCAAGTTTCCCTCAATTTGGATTTCCAAAAAATTCCTCCCTTTCTAAAATTTCTCCACACTGCCCCATTAATTATTTCTCTTTTGCATATTCCTCCTAAAACATGCCATTGGCCAACACTTTTTAATTCAATTATTTAAATTATTTGTTGATATTCTCTTTCTCATTAATAATATTTTTCAAGTAAGATTTGTTCCATTCTTTTAGGTAAGACTTGAGAAAACATAATTTCTTTGCTACACAAAACTTCTTGGAACCTCTTCCAGTATTTTCTATGGACCACTAGTTACTAATTAAATCAAGGATACTGCCAAATTTTAAACATATTATTTCAAACTTGAAGGGACATTAAACTAGAGAATGATTGTCCTTAATGGAAACTAAAACTGGGAAGTGATCCAAACCTAAGATAGGAGTGATTAGGGATTCAAGCATATGTGGAGAGTGTTACTAGTTCACATTTTACATGAATCCAAGTCTTTTATTGGTCCATGTGTACTCACCATTCTTCAAAATAATGTCAAGGAGCTTAGCATCCCTTACAAAGTTTTGAGATTCAATTTGGGATTGATTTGCTTTAGATAACCCACATGTTTTATCCATCCTTAAGAAGATTGTGTTAAAATCACCACCAATAATGATAAGATCAATGGGTGGATTTTAAAACCAATGAGAGAATTGAATCCATACCTAAATCATTTCATTTAGCTTCATTGACCCATATACATTCAATAATGAATAAACCATATTTTTATGTATATAGAAGACATTTCAATTTTGAGCTTGATTAATCACATCCATCTTAGCCCACCATGAAGACCATATAATCCTAATACCTCTACCATAACTACTAAATTTGACACAATATTTGTCCCATCCATTGCAATAAGTAATAAAATTATTTACATCTTGGCTCAATTTTGTTTCTTGAAGAATGATAATATATACTTGTAGAATTTGTATTTGTCACTTTATTAAGCACCTCTTGTTAGCAGTTTTTAAGAACCTAACATTCTATGAGGTTATCTTCATTGTAGTTTACAGGAGGTGTTTCTGCCCTTAGACCTTAGTAATTATTTATTTGTGGAGGATTGTCCTCCTTAAAAAGTGTTCTTCCCTTTTATACTTGTTAGTTTTGTGGTCCTTCTTCTTTCCAGAGATAATGTTTTCTTTCAAGATTAGAAGCTAATTGATAAATATATTTGTTATGGAGTAAAAAGTGGACACATGTCTTTTTACCTCCTTTTTTATCTCCTAGGTCCCTGTGATTACATTATACATTCTAAATATTCATCTCGATGCAAAATTCCCTAAAACCAAGGGAAATTGGGACCTAGGGGCCCACATTTTATCTTACCCCATACAAAAAAGGAGCATCAAGACTTGGGCACTCATGCCCAAGTCTTCCCTGATTGGTTGGGGCAAATTTAAATGTTTTTCAGCTTAGGACCTGTTGTGCGGTTACACAACATGCCCCATTTTGCCTTAGTAAAATAGGGACCCAACCTTTTTTTATTTGCTTGTCTTGTTTCTATTCCCTTTACTTTGGGCGATATGGTGAAAGCACTATTAGATATATGTCTAAGTCATGTTCTAAGCATATCTAGATCTTGAAATCTAGATCAAATTTCCAATGTTGGAATTTCTTCTTATAAACTTTGTAAAATGAAAGAAAATAAAATTTAAAGTAGGTTTTCCTTTTGAAGCACAATGAAATTCCTTAAAATAGAGAAGTTGCACTTAGTCAAAGTGTGGTCAATGAGTCATGGGGATATTCACATAATCATAGTATCCAAATGTTATTTTAATTTCCTGACCCAAGAAATTGTTAAGTAGCACTCAATGCCCTGATATTCACAAATGTCTAGATGTCAAAATTAAGTCATGGTGAAAGCTAAACGTTTCATGCATGGATATTGGTTAACATTTGGATATTAGCTTAATATCCAAACCTTAACTTAATATCCATGTCTATATGACATCATTTATCCCTCTCTTATTCAAGAAACTTATGTCACATAAACATTTATCATATGGATATTAACTCAGTCAAGTATCCTTCCCTGTGCTTAATATCTTGATCTTGATGACATCACGTCATTCTAATTTTTTAAGACTCCCAAGCCTACTTACATCATTTGAATAATAGTGCATTGGGATATTTGCTTCACCAATATCTAGACCTAACATAGCATCCCATTCCTGATGATGTCATGTCATCTCTACTTCATGAAGAACTTAAAGTGTGCTGACATCATGTAGATGTTTCCTCATTAGGATATTTCACATTCCTATTATCCTAACTTTATTTGAATATTTTGATCATAATGAGATCACCCTATCACATTACAACAAAGTAGCTTCCTCCTAGTGATGTCATCTAGACATTTTAACCATATGAATATTCCACACTCTTAATGTCCATACCTTCCAAATATCTATATCTGTGAGGCCTACCTTTTTCATTCCCATTCATTTGACTAATTACTTTACTGTTGCTGATACATTTAGACTTGTGGGACTGTTGATCCTGAATTCCTGAACTATTAGACTTTATGATGTTAAAGGAAAACTAATTGGGTGATGTTAGATAGATGCTTTATATTATGAGAAAACAAATTGGGTGATGTTAGATAGATGCTTTATATGATGATGTTAAAGGAAAACTAATTGGGTGATGTTAGATAGAAATTGCTTTATATGATGATGTTAAAGGAAAACTAACTGGGTGATGTTAGATAGAAATTGCTTTATATGATGATGTTAAATAAAAACTAATTGGGTGATGTTAGATAGAAATTAGTTTTGTAATTTAATCTTGGGAATGCATGTTTGAAATGTAGAAATTAGAACCTAATTGTAATGTGACTTTCCTTATGCTTAAGTGAACTTGTGATATTTTATGCGAGTGTATGTTTTAAATTGCTTCGGCTATTATAGGTATATGTAGAAATAATTTTGCAATTGATTGCGTAGGTATTTCTAACCAATCACAAATACTGGAGATCATCCCACACTTGATGTTGTAATCCCTTGTGAAGCTGATCTAGTTCCACAAGGAACCAAGATCAACTCTATGTATGATGAAATGTTGTAATGTTAATTTGCATGTGGTTAATTGGGTTAAGTCTACCCTCTTTTAATTTGAATTATAATTTGTTTTGTAAGGATTTTGTCTTTGAATTAAATTTTTAAATTTTAAATTTTTGGAGACTCTTTTCATGTGTTTTAACTTGACCCTAGGTGCTCTAACTAGGCTAAACTTGATCCTAGGTTATACCCCATGGGTCTAGGGTCCCTTTTGACTTGGGTAACCCTTGGTAAACCTCCTTATGGTAGCCTTAACTTCACACAGAAGTTAAGTGACGAAATTGGAGGCATGGGAGGGAGAGGATGAGTGGTACCAACACTCGACCCCATCCCTTTTCACTTCCCAAGGTTGGAGATGACTCCAAGACACACCAATTGTGGAGGACTTGACTCCAAGTCTCTCTCACAATTGGTGAGAGTACCCTTGGGGTTGTGTGATCCTTCTTGAAAGGAAAGGAAGGGGAGATGTGTGTCACCCTTTCCCTCTTTAACTCCTCTTTTCTCTCCCACATGTTGGAGAGAGGACAAGTTGTAAGGGGTGAGGGAGACTTTGGGATGGTTAAGTGACATGTGTCAACACCCATCCATTGGGACATACTTGTATTAGGGAGGAAGAGTGAGTAGGTGACAAGTGTCACCTCCCCATTCCTCTAAGCTCATGGGTTCAGCTTATTTTAATCCCACTTGGGAGAAGGTGAGGGTTGTTGAATTTTTGGGAATATAAATTGTTTGAATTTGAATTTGGGAGAAAGGATAGAGGGAGTTTGGTGGCTTATGTTGGAGGAAATTTTGGAGAAGATCTACATCAACTTCTTCCATAATAGGGCTTTTTAAAGGTTGGTTTTCAAGGCTAAGGCCTTCCTTTTATATTTTAGTTTACTTGCATGATGCATATGTGTGTGGTTTATTCTTGAGTTATATTTTGTTATTGTGGGGAAATTTTGTAGGGTGTTGTAAGAGCCTCTCCCAGTTGGGAGAGAATGCTCAACAAGTGTGGGGTAGGGGAGGAGTGATCCTCCTCAGGGTCATTACCTTGTTTTGGGGTGTTGTAAGCCTTGAGGGCAATTTTATGTGATTTTGAACAATTTGATACATGGCTTGAGAGCCAAAATATGGAAACTTGTGAAAATTTTGTCAAATGTGTTGGTTTGAGGCCATAAGAGAAAGTGTGTTGGGATATTTGTAGGAGTGGCACTCTTGAGTTGAGTGTGTCCACTCCCCTACCCCTTTTTAACTCACCTTGGTTGAGTTCATGTGTTGTGATTATCTATGGGTGTAATATTGTGTTTTGGGATGTTTGTGTGCCTTGTTGTGAAGTGGAATTGAGTTCCCTAGGTGTGTGGATGACCCTCTTATGGGTCTACAGTGGGGAGGAGAGCAAGATGTGTGGTTTTCTTTCCCCTTTGTGTGATATGCAGGTTCACTAGAGCTTAGTGTGAAGTTGAAGAAACTCCTTGTTCTTGGAGAAATATTTTATTTTCATTTACTCTTTAAACTCTTGAGAAGAGTTTGGCCTATATAGATGTTTCCTCTTTGTTGTAGTTCAAGAGGAGAACATGGTTCTCTCTCTCTCTCTCATGTTGTAAAAAAAAAAACTTATATTTTTCATATTGTTTGCAAGCTATTTCCTTGTAAACTAAAGTTAAAAAAAAATGTTGTTTTGATTCCTATCCTTAAAAAAATTGAATGAAGAAAATTTTATTTATAAGATAGTTCTTTTGTGTGTAAATTTTAAGTAATTGCCAATTAGTAAAGTTGTGGTTTCAATTTTTAGATAAACAAGAAAATTTGTTGTTGTTGTGAATTTAGAAGTATTTATTTATTGCATTGTTCTTTCCCTTAAAAATACAATGTTAATAATATTCCAATGAATTTATTTTAAAATGAGTTATTTGCCAAGTGGAAATTTGATAAAAAAAAATGGATATCTATAACTTTGTTTATTTGTTTTAAAATGAAAATTTGGATGTGAGTAGAAGAAAAAAAAGAAAATCTTAATTATATATAAAGGAGTAAATTGAATTTATGCATGACATATATTAATAATAAACTGATGTTATTATTTTGTTAAATGAATTTGAGATTTCATATATATATTGTTATAATTCATTTTTTTAATAAATTGTGTTTTGAATGGGACTGTGAAAATGTTTTGTGTGTGTATATATTTTTATATATATTTCATTAATATAAAAAAAATGAAATGATGGCTGTGTAAATGAAACACAATCATTAAACTATGTCAAAAATTAAAAAAAAGACAGTTCGTAGTTTCGTTACACAGAAAGAAAATTTTGAATGGAGTGGTGGGGGGGTTCGAACCCCCCACCATTGCTGCTATTTACAATGGGTGTGGGGAGGGGGCGGAGGCCCCACCCACATCCTACACCCCACACTATGGGATGTGGGTGGGGGCTCTGCCCCCTCCCCACACTCCCCTTTAATTCAAACCCTCGCAGGCCTTTCCTTCCCCGTGCTCAGTACTCTTCTCTGTCACACCACCACCTGGCTCCTCCTCCGTGGACTTTCCTCACTATGGACCTCTCACCACTCTATAGTCCGTCTCCCAAACCACTGCCATTCACTGTCTGCTATCCATGCCACCACTCTGCCGGACCTCCACCACTCCTCTAATCCACCCTGCAGCCACCACTCAGAGCTGCCACCACCACTCTATGAACCTTCCTCCCCAGCGCCACCACCACCACCATTACGGCCACCATTGGCTCCATAGCCCTCCAGTTTAGACCTGCCAATAACAAATCAAAACAAACAAAAAAAATATTTAGGGTTCTTCTAATAGAATCCAAAAAAAAGATTTAGGGTTTCAACATTGTTAAAAAGAAATATATACATATATTTTATTAAACAAAAACCTAGTGGTATAAATACAATAAGCATATGTGTGTGTGTGTGTGTATTTATATTTTCATAATTATTTGAAGCCATCATATGCATTTCATATGTGGCCATTTAAACTCAACCTACATAATGAGAAAATGACAAATTGAGAAAATCAAAAAAATGAGAGAAAAAGAGAAAGAAAGATAAAAGTGAAAACAAAGAGGAGAAAATCAGAAAATAGGGTTTTCACTCTTAAAGAAAAATAATATTTTATTGTTGGAAAAATTTATGGCTAAGAGTATTAATTAAAATTTAATACTCTTTTAATCATGTTGTGGCCTTTTAATTAACAAATTTAATTTGAACATTGATTTAAACCCAGAATGGAAACCTAGTAAACCTCATCAAACAAAGTTAGTAAATCCTAATTTCGAGATCTGATCTACCAAGAAATTAGGAATAATGTAAATGATGTAGATATAACTCTAATTGATTGAAAATGTGAAGGAGAACAAATGATCAGACTTTGTTGAAAAATGTTTTAAAATTTAGAAAACATGAAAGAGAACAAATTAATATTAAATTTTAGAAAACGTGAAGGAGAAAAAATGTTCAAACTTTGTTGAAAAATGTTTTAAATTTAAAAAACGTGAAGGAGAACAAATGTTCAAACTTTGTGGAAAAATGTTTTATTAAATTACTTTTCAATTATTTGAAATGAATTTCTATTAAATAATGTGTAATGTTTATAATTTTGATGTATCTAGGTGTGGATAGAAGATCGAAGCATGGATGCAAGAGGGTAGACAAAACAAGATATTTGCATTGTGTCATGAGTACAGATCATCACCCTAGATGGAAATTGTACACGAGGGATTACTCTTGTTTCTGTGATGAGTGCATTTTGGAAAACTTTGAGGCATGTAATAGCCAACAACATGGATATCTTAGTGAATGGAATGCGATGCCATTAGTCATTTCTGTCACATATAACAAAGATGAGCATGAATGCCTTGAAGACACTCCATTGATTTCAATTGATTATGACCATATTCAAGATTGATTAGAAAAGGTATACATATGTGTACTTGATAAATTTAGTTTGAATTTACAATGTAGTTATTTAAAGTTTAGTACTAGATGAGTTAAATTTAATGATCTTTAGTCTAGACAGTTCTAATTTTTTTACAAATTTTGAACCATGTAAATTTGGTGTAGGAGACATTTTTACAGTCATAGAAAATATTGGAAACATAGAAGGTGTTAGTTATTATTTAATGTGTTGCACAAA
This sequence comes from Cunninghamia lanceolata, assembly GCA_027924645.1. NCBI lineage: Eukaryota > Viridiplantae > Streptophyta > Pinopsida > Cupressales > Cupressaceae > Cunninghamia > Cunninghamia lanceolata. Next base: position 1,520,116 of record BSBN01001450.1, read on the forward strand.
AGAGAGGAAGAAGCTAACACAACCTGAAACAAGCAATGAAATGTTGTTTCCCACATGTGGACATTTCAATTTATATATACATGTACATGTACATTACCTTACATTATATTATTATATAGATTGAGTGAAAATGTTACGTGTACATCTCTTACCTTAGATTCATGTTATTTACTGTGTAGGTTCAATTGTAGTGCAAGGGATATATTTCAAACAAGTCAAGATTGTTCAATATGGGATTCATTTTATTGACTATCAACCTGAGAACAAGGTATATTAGTATAGTCACCTAGTAATTTCTACTATGCTACATCTTCATGCAATTCCACATGCATGTGGATGAAAAAATGGAGACTAGATAGTGATGATCATCAGAAAATATTACATGTTATTGAAGAGCGGGCTGAACCCGTTGTTTGAGTGAGAACTTATAGAGTAGTGTTTGAACTCCATTTTTTTAGTTACTTATAATATGTTGGTGACATGATTATTTTAAATTTGGTTGTCCACACAAATTAGTGATTGAAGTTACACATTTGTGTAAGTTAATTTCTAGATGTTCTTAGGATCCAAACTTAGAAGTACTATTTAATTCAAAGTACTTTTATATTTATTGTGACATTTTTTTAAAGGATGAAGTTACTATTTAATGTGGTCCACTTTTAAGGATGATACATGTACTATTTAATTAGTGTGTACACAGTCCACTTTAAACCTAGAAATACTTAATAGGAGATACAATGTAACACCCCGCACTGAACACCTTAGAGAGAATACATTTACGCTATAGGAAATAGGAATTTTTTTTTATATCAATAAGATAACAAAGTAATGTTAACTTAACTAATTACACCATTAAACTTATGACATGTTCTCTAAGGATTCAAGGAAGCATTACTTACACATTAACTAACATAATTTAACATATATTGCTAACATTAGTATTTGATCTAAATCCAATGCATAATAACATATTCATATTCATTACATGTCATAAGTTTAATGGTGTAATTAGTTAAGTTAACATTACTTTGTTATCTTATTCATATAAAAAAAATTCTTATTTCCTATAGCGTAAATGTATTTTCTCTAAGGTGTTCAGGACGGGGCGTTACATACAAATTCACATAGCACTTGTAGATATACATATAATTTTTAACCATATCCCATGTTTTTATGATCACAATGCTACATATAATTTCCTTGTGACTTTAGGATTATCTAGATAGAAAATATTGTTATTAGTCTATGGAATTCGCTAACCATTTTGAACATATACTTCAACTATATATAGTTCATGTAGAAGGGCACACAATCAAATCCATGTTGGGACTTTGGAATGCATTTTCTTTGTAGGCTTGAATTCTAACTAAAACTTCATGAACATGTCAAGATTCACATAGAATTAAGAACCCCTTGAGTATATTTTCTAAATGGTCAACCTTATTTATAAAAGTGAATAAAAAACTGATCAGGGCATAGGATCAAATATCTTATTCCTCAAAGGTCCTCCAGTTCTTCTTGGCATAGTAACTTACATATTTTCTATAAAAAAAATTACCTGTTAAGAATCTACAACTGGGACCATTTATAACCAATCTATGAATATTATCTTCTAGAACTAATTCTATATCTAGCTTTAGAATGATTTTATGCTCTTGAGGATCCAAGAAAATGTTTCATAGCTTTCGAGGGGGAACTACCTTATGCTTTTCCACTAGCTTTAGACCATTCAAATGATCTTTTTCTATTGGTTCAATCTTACCTTTATCTCTACTTGGCAAAACAAAATTTCATGGAAGGCTACATATCCATTTTCTTCTCACATATGCTATCGTGCCTCAATCATATATGCCTTATACAATTACATGTATATACCTTATTTTGATATTGTACCTATCGATGGTGCTTTGTGTTTTCATTGATATATTTTAATGATGATTTTTTGTATTGCAATATGATGTTTGACTATGTATTATTAGATGCATACATTGTGACTATGTCTATCTAAAATATTTAAATGTTTTGTTTCATTATTTTCACTATATATAATATATGTGATTTGATTATGTTATTTAGTTCAACATCATATTTTTTATGATTATCAATTTCTACATTGTGTTTTTGGATTATGTGGCTTGGAATGATTATTAGTTGATGCAGTTTATTGATTCTATTTCCTTTATATTATATCAAATTGGGTGTTTATATTGTACTCTAGCTATCTTGTATTGATCAAGTATGCCTGATATTTATTGAGTGCATAGGCACAGGTTTAGTCCCAATGGTGGTTAATTGGAGACAATTTGGTTTGGACAAATATGTTGTGTATCTTCCCTATCTCACTTGATTCAATTTAAGAGATGCATTTTGTCGATACCTATGAAATTATCAAGATCCAAATTGATATATTTTGTTGATACCTATGAAATTATCTAGATCCATGTACTGTAAACAAACTAGTAATGTGTGTGTTCTCATTACATGTGTTTATTATATCTCCTAGTTTGCATTTGTATTTATTTAGTTTATACATTTTCTTAATGAGGAGTCTTTGTGATTTACCTATATGCTTAGATGTGAAAGTTAAATATTTAATTGTTATCTTGGAATGGTTGAATGCATTTAGTATTGTGATATTTTATCTCATTACAAATTGAAATATTATTTGGGCTTCATTCTTTAACCAACTTGATTAAATCATGTATGTTAATTTATTCAAAAAAGAATTAATTTAATTGCAACTATAAATATAAATGTTAGTAATACTTATGAAATAACTTGTTAGTGGAAAATGAAAGAAAGAGGCGAAAAATGTTTAGGGAGTTTTGGAAAAGTTAGAAAGCAAGTGTAATTCCCTATCATGCAACCCTAGAGAGAGGCTGACTGGGTAACCATAGATGGGGGCTAGAATCTAGAGAGAGACAATCAAGGTAACCCATGAACCATGCGATGACACTCCATCTTACTTCACACCAGCTTATCCCCTTCTTTTGCCTTTGGATGTTGATTGTTGTGTTTAGTGTTGTCTGCATGTGAAACTTATGGTATTTCTATCTTCTGTTAGTCCTCTTGTCCTTGCTCGTGTCGGGGAACCTCATTGTTATCTCCTAGCTCAGAGGGGTGGACCTTAGGGTTCCATGTGGTTGGGTGGAAGAGCTTAATCCATTGGTTTTCTTGGTCGTCCTGATTCATGATCTCTGTAGATGATTCTCCCATTTCAGACTTATACTTGCATCCTCAGAGCTATATTGTACAATCTTTTGTATTTTGTAAACCAGCGTGATCGATCATGAAGCTTGTAATCTTGTAATTCTTGTATTCAAACTTTTGTAATTGTTCTTACCTGTAAATGAATAATGTAATTTTATTGTATCAAAATGTTCGTTACTTGTATTGTAATGAATTTATGTTTATCTGATGCAGTTATGTTCCCTAGAGGTGTTAGTTGTTCATTTTATTTGAAAGTTGTTTATAGTGTAATTTTATCTAATGCATTTACTTGCTTCAAAAACAAAAAAATTATATCTATTAATTTTGCTCCTATTAGACTAACTCTCTAGGGTTGCATGATGGGGCATTACATTTGGTATCAGAGCCAAGTTTGAACACTAGGTACTCTGATTAATATTGAGCCCATTATGTAACCTAGTTCTTAAACTCTGTAGATTAAATTCTTTTCTCCTTTTAGTAGTCCTTGTTTTGAAATTGTCCTTTGGGGATATGTGTGTGTAGGAAGATGCCTAGGGATAAAGGTCGAGGTCGAGGTAGAGGTAGGGGACATAGGGGAGGTGGTAGCGGTAACCCTCCTCAGTATCAAGGGAGGTCAAGGTATAGAGTATCAGGGTGTGGCGGAGAGAGCTCAGTTGCGTCAATTGCTTGAAGAGGCCCTTGCATGTCTAGGTCCTAGACAGGAGGTAAATCAGGCAGAGGAGAGGGAAAGAGAAAGGTCACCTCAGAAAAGAGAGAGGACAACAGAGCAAGAGGTTATCTTAGTAGGCCATCATGTTACCGCTAAGGGCGAGTAGCAGCAACGTGTTTCCAATCGAAGCCAAGGAATTATCAGTCTCAACAGATCAATAGGTTTCAGTCTAGGAAGTATCAGAGTTGGTAGCAAGCTAAAACTTATCACATTAATCAGCTAGCTCAGGGCACTCAATCCACAGATAGTAGAGATATTTCTTATTTGTCAAATGCTTCCTCGGGTGGCGGAGATCTCTACAGATGTTCTGGATGTTTCTCTTGTGGATAGGAGGGCCATATAGCCAAGGGGTGTCCACAAAGAAATGCAATAGGTTTTGGTCAGAGGCCGACATCATCAAAGCTAACCATTGTTAGTTGTAGTCATGAGTCTAATGTCACTATTTGGTTCTTGCCTCTGGTTTATGGTCGTCACTGGGCTATATTTTTCTTTTCTTGAATTTGATGGTTTCAGTCTTTATGAAATGTTTGGAAATAAATAATAATAATAATAATAATAATAATAATAGGTTAGACATAATAGTTTTGCTAGTCGTTATTCATTATTGTGATTTTGAGAATATTATTTATGTGTTTTGATATGGATTAAATTAGTAATTTTAATTATTTTAATAAGTGATTGTCATAAGTTATTAATATCAATTTATTGTTGAAATGTTACATGGTAGTTTGAAAATAATATTAGTCAATGAATTTATTGCATGGAGAGTGATCGTAGGAGAATCCTGACTTGGGAATCTCTCTGGAAAAGAAAATAATTGGCTTTTAGTTTTTAAGGGTAGTGGGATTCTGAAGCAGATTTTGGGGAGTAATGGGAATTAATGGATGATAATGACTATTGGCTGTTATTTTTGGGTTGATGGGAGTTATTTGAGGGGGGAGTCTAGAAAACAGGGGAAGAAGACAAAGGGAGCATTGAGAGATAACCTCAACCTGGTATGTACTTCAATTGCCTTGAAGAAGTGAATAATTTTAACATGTGTGTGTTTTGTCTTGGAATGATTTGTATATGAGTTCTTTTTCTCCTCTGCATCTCTGTGAAAATGTCTCAAACTGTTGCCCTATTAGCATTTGTTGGAAGTTCATCTTTGTCAAGCTTGTATTTAGGATTCTTTGTGAGTACTGTCTAGAAACATTATGGCTTTTTCTCAATATATTTTTATAGCTTTTTATAAGTATACCAACTTGGTCATACAATTTCTTTCTTTTGCTCAAGCCTTGCATTTGTTTCTTTGCTTGAAGTCATTTTCCCCTTTGGCATTGAATCACTTAGTGATGGCTCAAATTTGAGTATGAAGAGACCATCATCCTTATGCCTTTAGACCCTTCAATAAGGGCTAGCTTAGTTGTGCATTCTCAAGGTGGTTAGTCTGCAAGCTCCATACTTTCTCCTCCAGTGAGATACTTGGTAGTCATTTTGTGACTGCAAACAAATGTTTTTACCAGCCAAATCCTTGAGACCAGAAATCTTTCATCAGCAAATCATTCTTCTACCATGAGGATGAATTGTAATAACTCCTTAGTCATGTTTATGGTGTTCCTATCAAAGTTGTTTTGGACGTCTTGAATCAACCCTAGTGTGCAGATCTGGTGATGCAATTACATGTTTATTATGCTCACCAGAAGTTAATTATTTTTTTATGAATGTGACGACTCATTCTAGCAACATCTTCCCTCTCTACAAATCATTTTTGGAAGATAGCTTGATAGATTTGTCATTCTGCTTTGGTTGGAGTCCTCTGGAGGTTAACTTCGGCGGTCTCCAATCACATACCTGTTGTCCCTTCTGCCTACAATTATAAAGCTGCATTACCTCCATTATTCATTTGATCATGGTCTTAAGTATGAGCATGGCTTAGACCCTAGAGGACGACTTCCTGTGTGGCCTCATTCTGCAAACAAAGTTCTTCAATCAATTTCATTTAACATGTCTATTCCAGCACATTAGATCTACTAAGGGTACCGTGTTTTATGCTCAGGTGTGAGAGCAGTTTTAACCTACCATCATTGCTGCTGCTGAACAATCTCATGAGGGGCACTCAGGCTAAATCATCAAACCACTTATTTCAGAGCACCATCGGAGACCATCTTGAATAGATTTAACTTCTTCATTAACCTCACCTGATATTCTTTTATCAATCATTTGGTTCTTAAAATCACTTAGCATGTTTTAAGTAAATTATTCAATCTAGTTGTTATGCACTCATTATAGCTAGAAATCTCTATGTCTTTAGAAGGAATGGATCATTTTCTTTTTAGAAACTAGCAGAATAAATAGTGGAAGAAATTCATTTAGTTATGTTATTTTTTTTTAGCAGCAACACTTAACCTTAAATGTCATAATGATAATGTCAATTGATATAATATTAGAATGTAGCTATGTTTATCATTTTATATCTTAAGAATGTAATTATACTTAGAAGTAATCATTCTCCTCCCTAAAAATTATATTCAATTAAATATATACCATTTTAGTGTTTAGTATACTTTATTCTTTAGGTCTCCAAAGTAGTGTTATGATACAACCTATGCTGTTAAAGCTTTCCATTCATATGTATATGAAATAATTGGATTAAGAATGGTTTTAGATCATTGATAGGGTGCCGCATTGTAAATAGGAATACTCAAGTTTTGCCTTTAATTTAGAATATTTTACCATTCAACTAGTAAGTCATTTTGTTGATGTAAGTTTACTTGGTCACTTTATATTTGGAATAGGAATAGAAACATAAGATTTGGTGTGAAGTCTTTCTTTAAGGCAATTGTTCCTCTACTGCCTTTTTAATTGATGAGGTGATCAAGAGTAACTTGATTTATATGGTATTGCTAAATTAACGATTCTGTAGTTATACCTTGTAATTCGGTATGTAATATTTGTTAGATTCTATGCATTAATTAGTAGTGACATGTGTTGAGTTATTTGAACTTTTGATTTATTTTGGATGTATCATTGTCTGGTTTGGATTAAGAGTCATAATAGAGATAGTTAGATCTAATAGCCAAAGTTTGCAATTGTAAAATGTTAGGAATTCTTGAATGGATTATTATTCAAAATAAAAGCAATTGTTACTTGTTAATAAAATATTTAATAGAATAGTTTAATGTGCTAGATAGTTTGATAGGATTGAAGTGATTCATTTGGATTAAGTCTTAAACAAAATAGGACTGTTAGAATTCGGTAGTTAAATTTATGGATAGTACTTGTTTAAGAAAAATAATTTTTTAATGTTTTGTTAATTTCACCAAACTTCTTTGGGGTAGCTTGATATGCATAATAATGTGATAGTTTTATAATTAAAATGGGTTAGCGAGGGATCCATGTAATTGTTGTGAATATTGGTTGTTAGCATTTAAGTCAAGATAAGGAACTTTGGTCATTCTCTTTCATGGTTGTGCCACTTATCTAGAGGCTTTGTTGAGACTCTTGTGTTGGAGAAATTACTGTGTACTTGATGTTTTTGACTCTCTCAAGAAAAAGGATTTGATTAAAGGCTTGGACCTTGCATGCCTCTAGTTATTGAGTTGTCTTGTTGTGGAAGTTGGAGGTACTTTTTGTGTATCCTTGTGTTTTGTCCTAGTTGGGTCAGGTCAACTGAGTGCAGGAAGGGGAATGGCTTCCGATGTGGGGCCAGCGCCCAAAGTGGCTGTCTGGTTAACCCATTGGAAGTGGATTAAACAAGTGAAAACCTAATAATTAACTAAGGGAGGGAAAGGGCAAACTTCTCATTAATCTACATAAGGTAGGTCGCATGTGTGACCTATGGGGCCGATGCCTAGAGAGAGGCTTTCTGGGTAACCATAGATGGGGGTCGGCATCTAGAGAGAGATAGTTAGGGTAACCCATGAACCATGCGATGACACTCCATCTTACTTCACACCAGCTTCTCCTATTCTTTTGCTTCTGGATGTTGATTGTTGTGTTTAGTGTTGTTTGCATGTGAAACTTATGGTATTTCTATCTTCTGTTAGTCCTCTTGTCCTTGCTCGTGTCGGGGAACCTCATTGTTATCTCCTAATTTGGAGGGGTGGACCTTAGGGTTCCACATGGTTGGGTGGAAGAGCTTAATCCATTGGTTTTCTTGGTCGTCTTGATTCGTGATCTCTGTAGATGATTCTCTAGTTTCAGACTTGTACTTGCATCCTCAGAGCTATATTGTACAATCTTGTTGTATTTTGTAAACTAGTGTGATTAGTCATGAAGCTTGTAATCTTGTAATTCTCATATTCAAACTTTTAAAATTGTTCTTACTTGTAAATGAATCATGTAATTCTATTGTATCAGAATGTTTGTTATCATTTTATTTTAATGTTGTTTATAGTGTGATTTTATCTAATGCATTTACTTGCTTCAAAAAAAAAAAATATATCTGTTAGTTTTGCTCCTATTAGACTAACTCTCTATGGTTACATGACGGGGCATTACAGTAAGAAAATAGTTTATTCTTACTTATTCATTCTCTTTACTTTAAAATTATCTTCAACCTTCTTTCTTGGGTGATTGCTTGATTTGGAATTGGAATCATGTACATGTGTATATATATATATATATATATATATATATATATATATATATATATATATATATATATATATATATATATATATATATATATATATATATATATATATATATATATATATATATATATATATATATATATAACATATGTACCCATAACATGTAATGTACATTTTAAACATTTTTAACATGTACATAAATTATCTACTCATGAGTTCTCTAAATAGATATAACATAAACACAAACATGTATATATCTATGTATGTAGATGTTCACATAAACATAAACATAAGTAAACATGTACATAGATGAATATTTAAGCTCAAACACAAATACATATATGTATATCATAAGCAAATGTATGTAATCAAGTCCTGGTGTAAATGCACATGTCAATATATCAAACATAAAACATCAAATGTATGTAATCAAGTCCTTGTGTAAATGCACATGTCTATATATCAAACATAAATCATCAAATATATGTAATCAAGTCCTGGTGTAAATGTGCACATGTCAATATATCAAACATAAATCATCAAATGTATGTAATCAAGTCATGGTGTAAATGCACATGTCAATATATTGATGTTGATACATGTGCACAAAGATGGGGGACCAAAAAGTTGCCAAAATCACTATTTGGTCCATTGTGCATATAACATGAGTGCGTTATAACGCACTCGCATTATGGCTCGGTAGTGGCTCAGTCACTACCAAGCCATAACACGAGCGTGTTATAACACATTCATGTTATAATGGGAGCACGCTATAACACACTCGTGTTATTAAAAACATAAAAAATAGTGTATTTTTTTATGTTTTTCATAACGCGCTCGCATTATGAAATACATAAAAAATACGCTATTTTTTATGTTTTTAATAACATGAGCACATTTTTTTAATCTTTTATAATGCAAGCACATTTTAACGTTCTCATTTCATAACTTGCCTTGGAAACTACCAACCCTTAAGGTTGGATTTGCATGTCAATGCCCAAAGACATGTTTTTTTATAAAATATGGAAAAACAACTAAATGTTGAGCATGCTCTCCATCAGGTTTGCACATTTTTTAATGTCAATCTGAAAAAATGCCATAGTAATTTCAAGCTCTCTCTTACCTTTCTAACCATATAATTTTTTCTACATTTGGAATACGTTAAGGTTTTGATCTTCAATTTCTTTTGCTAGTGTCTTCCTTTTTTGCAAAAAACCTATGTATAGTATTTTTCATATCATTTTTTATCCGTTTATCCAAATTTTAAAAAAATTACAATTTTACATTCTAGACTTTATTCTATATGCATTAAAAAACAAAAATGAAATTTTGATTAGTTTTCAAAAAAATTAGAGGGGAGCACACCCAACTTTTTTATTTTTCAAGATGTGTCCAATTTGAAAATTCATAAAAAAACATATATTCATTAAAAAATTAGCAGAAAAAATAGGCATAAACTACATGATGTTAGCTAATTTTCTACTGAAGTGATTTATGAAATACTTAAAAAAAGTCAACATTTTAGGGAGAGCACACCAGATGCTATGTTATGTTTTTCTGAGAAAAATAGGACCAATTTGTGTGCTCCCCCTTTTTAAACCCCTTAATCTCAACTATTTTTGAAAAAAAATAGTAGTTTAGAAACAAAGCACTACAACTCTTGTTTTTGTTGTATCTTAGAATTTTGAATGTAACTATCTTCAATTTCTCATCCAACATCAATGTTTACTAATTTCAGCAAAAAAGTGGCATCTTAAGACCCCCTTTTGGTCCCTTATCTTTGTGCTCTTTGGAAATGTCTGGATGCAACATCAAATGTACCATAACATCAAAAACTCATAAATGCGAATGTCTATATATATGTAAATATCTAGAAATGTCCATGTAAATGGACCTATATGTGGCTTCCTAATGGAGATAAAATTGTATACATACAATGTGTTAAATACATTATATATATATATATATATATATATATATATATATATATATATTTAATAATGTATGTATATTATAAATATCTATAGATATATACATGTATAAAAATTTAAAACACACATGTCCCCTAACAATAATATCATCAACTGAATCATGCTGACATATATGATTTGGCTTAAAGCTAGGAGATATGGAGATACCATATATATATATATGGTATCTCCATATATACATATATATATATATATGGTATCTCCATATATATATATATATGTATATATGGAGATATATATATATATATATTCATTTAGTTTAAAGTAAAATCTAAATATTTTTAAAAATATTGAATCGAACATGCACATGCACACATACATATAGATACACATGTACCTGCATATCAGGTGGCACAAGATTCAAGATCTCTGCAATGGTCGCCTCCACTAAATCATCCAAATCAGTTATCTGAGTTATGTCATGATATAATGTATCTGTTTGAGCCCTCTCATGTTGCAGTAATGATGAGTGAAGATGAATAACTAGCTAAGATGGCATCGATGATGAAACTAAATGCCTCAACATCTCCACAAAACCTGTAGACTGTATCATTTCTAAGTCATCTGAAGGATCAGTAGCCTGTGCAGCAACTGAATGATCCATAGGTGGATCCTAATGTGCACTAGTGTTGGACCTGGCAGGGTGATGAGAATGATGGGATCCTAAATGTGAATTCAAATAGATATACCCAGATGATCTCTGACCTAGTCTATAGAGATCCCAATCTCTAATGTGATGAAGGCATATGCGTCTAAGAGGTCCTCAGCCAAACAATGCAAACTACTCTATGACATGTCTCCTGTAAGAACATACAATTGTGCAAGTGTAGGGATGCTCATCATAGCATAAGGATCACAATCAATTTTTTTACAATTTGCTATAAATGAAGCTCTAGATCATGGACATCGTGATATCAAATATTGACCCTCACAATCGCTAGATATCATAGTGGTAACAACTATAATATCACCAACACTATCAATTGGTTCCCTTTGGGAAGCAAAGACAACATGATCTCCTAAGGGGGCTAGGGCTAGGGAGATAATAGGAGACCTCTTGCCTGTTAGACTTAGGGCACACAACTGAGAGGCGGGGGGTGAATTAGTTGTGCAAAACTTCCTCCAATTTACACACTTAAATCTTCTTGGTGATTAGCAGTATATTAAACATGAAACATAATGCATTCAAATCAAAAGCAGAAACTCATCAACACATAAGACACCAAGATTTTGACGTGGAAAACTTGGTTAAGGGAAAAACCACAGGGTGATTAACCCAAGAATGTATTCTCTATTAGAAGAATAGAAAGAACAAAATGGCACATGCCAATTAGGGGCTCACTTCCCGAGCACACTGCTCACAAGAGGCTCACTGCCTACAAGAGACACACTATCTACAAAGAAATAAGTATCACCTTCATGAACTGGAGAATAGCATCTTCACCATGCTTGGATCAGTTCCATTTAAGCCCAATACTTTTGCTCTGCCTTTCACACTCCTCCTCACTACCACACACTCATCACCGCAAGACACACTTTGAAATGACTTCACAATCCCTTATTTATACACGACATTGACTTAGGAACAATCATCTAAGTTGGCAAACACCTACAAGAACATCCGCAAGACGTGTAATACATCCGGTCAGCCAGTCTTAGGAAGAACACCAACATCTGGTGGTTATTCTTCAAATGCAAGCTTTAACTTCAATGCGGACCATCAATATGAACTGGACACGATCCATAGATCACCACAAGCTTTTCTGAATCACCAAGAACATCTGCACTTCATCTTCTTACTAGAATCCTTCTCTCCTTCATCTGGAACCTCAAGAACATAGTCTGTCATTACTGTCACAAAGGAAAATGTTCTTCCGGACCTTCAAACCATGAACCAATCGACTTGACACTTCACAAGGACGTTCTCAACACTTTTTCAAATCCACAAAATGGGATAATGTATTTCTGGATCTCACCGGACCTATCTGTGTCACTCTATCACCACTGAACACCTATCGGAGCCAGTTCTACTTGAGTGGCCATAACTTCTTCAGATCTTCATGCGGACCTCTAAAAACTTGACTGGATCATCTCAAGACTCATATCTACAAACCCTTTGAACCGCAACCTATTATCTGCATCTTAGCTGGGATCTCCACTTCACTATCTCCATTGCTCATCTCTACTCATCCAATCCTTCTCATCAATGCAACATGAGTATGTTGACATCAATGACAACACCAGTTAGGCCCATACTTGCAACAATCTCCCCCTTTGTCATTGATGGCAACATATGATGTGAAAAACCATCAAGAAAAGAACTTCTCCTTACTGTCACTACTCCCCCTCTCAACAACAACCATTCACATGTCTTCTTTTCATTTACTGCTCCCCCTGAGTAGCAGCTCCCATCAATCCAGATCACAAGATATGACTGTGATATCCACCAGACTGATGCACCTCAATGCACCTTAGTTCATCACCGGAGGGGCAATAACCCCTAACTTCTCCCTGAGATAATCAAAAGAGTCCTTAGGTAGAGGTTTAGTAAAGATATCTACAATCTGATCCTTGGAGGGCACAAACTCCAGTCTGACTTCATTCTTGTTCACTTGCTCTCTCAAAAAGTGAAACTTGATAGATATATGCTTAGTCTTAGAATGCATCACCAGATTCTTAGATATATTTATAGCACTTGAATTATCACAAAAGATTGTGATAGGCTCCTCATACTCTACTTTAATATCTCTTAGCATCTGCTTCATCCATAAAACCTGAGTGCAACTACCTGCTGCTGCAATGTATTCTACTTCAGTTGTAGAAAGGGATATTGACTCTTGTTTCTTGCTTAGCCAAGAAACCAATCTCTTTCCCAAAAAGAATGCTCCACCACTAGTACTCTTCTAGTCATCCACATCTCTTGCCCAATCTGCATCTGTAAATGCATAAAGAGAGAAATCATGATCTCTAGGATACCACAAACCATACTCAACTATTGCTTTAGATACCTAAAAATCCTTTTGATTGCCATGACATGAGATTCTCTGGGATCAGCCTGGAATCTCGCGACAAGACCAATAGCCTACATTATATCTAGTCTAGTTTGAGTGAGATACAACAATCCTCTAATCGTTGTTCTGTTCTTTGTCTGGTCTGCCTTAGGAGAGTCATCATCTTTGCTCAACTTACATCCGGTTTCCATGGGAGTATTCATTGGCTTTGAATCTTCCATTCCAAATTTCCTCAACAATTCTTTCACATATTTGTTCTAAGAAATAAAGAGTCCTTTCTTTGTTTGAGTAATTTGCAGACCCAAGAAGAAATTCATTTCACCAAGCATTGACATCTCAAACTCACTTTTCATTTGATTTGCAAAAGTTTTACACATATCGTCTCTTCATCCAAAGATGATATCATCAACAAATACTTCAACAATCAAGATGTTTTCATGATCAATTTTGAAGTATAAGTTACTGTCAGTAGTACCTTTGTTGAAACCAATCTTCAAAAGATGTTTGTCCAATCTTTCATACTAGGCTCTTGGGGCTTTCTTTAGTCCATATAGTGCCTTCTTCAACTTGCAGACCATATCACCATGCTTAGATAATTGAAATCCATCCGGTTGTTCAATGTACACTTCTTCTTTTAAGTCAGCATTCAAAAAAGAAGACTTGACATCCATCTAATACATCTTGAAATCCAAGTCACCATTCAAAAAAGAAGACTTGACATCCATCTAATACACCTTGAAATCCTTGAAGGCAACAAATGTATGAAATAATCTGACTGCTTCAATTCTTGCCACCGGAGTAAAAGTTTCTTCAAAATCAATTCCTTCTATTTGAGAGTAGCCCTTGCAGATCAATCTGGCTTTATTTCTGATTACTTCACCAACTTCATTTAGTTTGTTCCGGAAGACCCATTTGGTTCCAATCACATTCTTGTTTCTACATCTGGGAACAAGATCCCAAGTGTGATTTTTCTCAATTTGCATCAACTCTTCCTCCATTGCTTTGGTCCAGTTTTCATCATTGCATGCTTCATTTATTGTCTTAGGTTCAATCTTTGAAATCAAACAATATTCGTCTGAGTTTTGAGCAATTTTCCTTCTAGTTTGCACACCTTTGCTTTTGTCACCTATGATCTGATCTTCAAAGTGGTTCAGTCTTACATACCTTGAACTTTGGGAGTTTCTTGCACTTCTGTTTCTTGATCAGGCTCATTCAGACATATCCCTTCTTCTTGATTTATCAGATCAGTTTGAATCTGACTTTCAAAAGAGGATTGAACTCCTTGAACCAGAACACCACTCTAATCATCATCATATTCATAAAACCTTGAGGGTTTCTCTATTCCCTCATCAACCTTCACATTTGTACTTTCTATCATCTTTCTTAGTCTCTTGTTATAACATTGGTATGCTTTGCTTTGAGTAGAGTAACCCAAGAATATTCCTTCATCACTTCTAGCATCAAACTTGCCTAGATCTTCATCTCTTTTGATGTAACATTTGCTACCAAAGACTTTGAAATATCTTATAGTAGGAGTAATGCCAAACTAGAGTTCATAAGGGGTCTTACCGATATTGCTTCTGATTTGAACTTGATTGAGAGTATAGACTGCAGTGCTGACAGCTTCTCTCCAATAGACCTGAGGAATAAATGCTTCCATCATCATGGTCCTAGATGCTTCCTAGATGGTCTAGTTCTTTCTCTCCACTACTCCATTCTACTGTGGAGTCCTAGGAGCATACAACTGTCTCTTAATTCCATGTTTCTCACAGAACTCTATGAACTCACCCGATGTGAATTCTCCACCTCTATCAGACCTTAGACATTTCAACTTTAATCCTATTTCATTCTCTACCATAGCCTTGACTATTTTGAATTTTTCAAGAGCTTTTGATTTCTCCTTTAGAAAGGTTACCCACATCATCTGGGAATAGTCATCAATTAGCAGCATGAAGTATCTATCACCTTGAATACTCTTGGTTCTTGTTGGACCATAAAGATCAGTGTGAACTAATTCCAATAATCTGGTAGAAGATAGTTCCTTGCTTTTGAATGTGACTCTGCTCAACTTACCCAAATGACATTCCTTACACAAGCTGTTAGTAGGTTTCACCAATTTTGGAAGATCTCCTACAGCTTGAGTATTGCTTATCTTGATGACATTATCAAAATTCACATGACACATCCTTCTATGCCATAACCAACTCTGATCAACTTGAACAAATAAGCAACTTTTACCAGTACCAACCAAATGGAAGATATTACCTTTAGTTTGAGTACTGGATGCAATCTCTGTTCCAGAACTTTCAAAGATTTTGCATTTTCCATCCTTGAATCAGAGATCATAGCCTTTGTCCACCAAGTATCCAACACTGAGAAGATTGTGCTTCAAACCTTCAACATATAGTACATTACCAATTTTGTTTCTTCCATCAAAAGAAATAGTTCCTCTTCCTTTGATTCTACTAGTAGAATTGTCACCAAACTTTACCACTCCTCCTTCATACTTCTCCAAATCTACAAACTTATTTTGTCACCTGCCATATGGTGAGAGCATCCACTGTCAATGACCCAATCATCCTTCTCTTCAATTTGGGCAGCCAGAGCTCTTTCCACAATCTTAAGATTGACAGATACAAAGGACATTGGATCTTCTTCCTTGATGGCAATGAACACCCATTCATTTCTAGATTTGTTTCCTATCTCTAATTCATCATCTGTTACTCCTTCATTATCATCATCTTCATGTACATAGTAACAGTTCTTTTGGAACCTTGGCTTGTTAAGATTTTGCCTTGAAAATCTTTCTGGACACCTTGAGGCAAAATGACCAATCTTATTGCAGTTAAAACACTTAAAAGGTAATTTTCCTTCATACTTACCAGATTCTCTTGGCAGCCTCTTTACAATAAGGGCTTCAAGTTGAGCAGTTTCTACTTCTTCCAGATCTTTTCTTGCTTTTTCATACCATGACAATTTCCTTGAAGAATTCTCTCCCGGATCAAACCTTTGTTTACCTTTAACAGAGGCACTAGATTTGAATGCAGATTCAGTCTTGGGAGGGTCATATTCAAACTTTGTCATTTCAAATGTAGCCAATTTCCCAACCAATTGATCTCTTGTGATAGTTGTATGGGCTCTAAATTCTTCAATGGCAGCAACCTTAATTTTGTAAGAAGCAGGAAGGGATCTGAGAATTTTACCAACAATCTCATTTTCATCCAAGACTCCACCAGCATTTCTAATTCCACAAACCATCTCATTCACTCTTGGCATAAAAGCAGTAATATTTTCATCATCTCTTATCTTCAGTTTTTCAAATTTCCCTTTTAGACTCTATAACCTTGCACATTTAACATACTAGTCTCCTTCATGCAAAAGTTCCAGTTTATTCCAAATCTCAAAGGTAGTTGGTAGGTCAATAACATTTGAGAGCTCTGAGTCAGATAATGTGCTTAGAAGAGCCTCTTTGGTCCACAGATTATTTTCAACATCTGTGATTTGATTTAGGGTTGTTAGACCACCCTGTGGAGGTACATACGCTTTGGTAACCGTGGATCAGTACGTCATTCCCATACACTGCAAGTGACATTTCATACGACCTTTCCAAAGAGCAAAGTTGGTTCCATCAAACTTCAGACCATCCTTCTTGTAAGATGACATCCTAGATCTCCTCAAGCGGTTAAGCTCCTTTTAGAGGAACTTGGCTCTGATACCAATTGTTAGACTTAGGGCACACAACTCAGGGGGGTGAATCAGTTGTGCAAAACTTTCTCTAATTTACATACTTAAATCTTCTTGGTGATTAGCAGTATATTAAACATGAAACATAATGCATTCAAATCAAAAGCAAAAACTCATCAACACATAAGACACTAAGATTTTGACATGGAAAACCTGGTTAAGGGAAAAACCATGGGGTGATTAACCCAAGAATTTATTCTCTGTTAGAAGAATAGAAAGAACAAAATGGCACATGCCAATTAGGGGCTCACTACCCGAGCACACTGCTCACAAGAGGCTCATTGCCTACAAGAGACACACTATCTACAAAGAAATAAGTATCACCTTCATGAACTAGAGAATAGCATCTTCACCATGCTTGGATCAGTTCCATTTAAGCCCAATACTTCTACTCTGCCTTTTGCACTCCTCCTCACTACCACACACTCATCACCGCAAGACACACTTTGAATTGACTTCACAATCCCTTATTTATATACGACATCGACTTAGAAACAATCATCTAAGTTAGAAATCACCTACAAGAACATCCGCAAGACGTGTAATACATTTGGTCGACCAGTCTCAGGAAGAACACCAACATCTAGTGGTTATTCTTCAAATTCAAGCTTTAACTTCAATGCGGACCATAAATATGAACTGGGCACAATCCATAGATCACCACAAGCTTTTCTAAATCACCAAGAACATCCGCACTTCATCTGCTTACTGGAATCCTTCTCTCCTTCATCTGGAACCTCAAGAACATAGTCTATCATTACAATCATAAAGGAAAAGGTTCTCCTGGACCTTCAAACCATGAACCAATCGACTTGACACTTCACAAGGACGTTCTCAACACTTCCTCAAATCCACAAAATGGGATAATGTATTTTTGGATCTCACCGGACCTATCTATGTCACTTTGTCACCTCTAAACACCTGCCGGAGCTGGTTCTACTTGAGTGGTCATAACTTCTTCAGATCTTCATGCGGATCTCTGAAAACTTGACTGGATCATCTCAAGACTCATATCTACAAACCCTTTGAACTGTAACCTATTATCTGCATCTTAGCTGGGATCTCCACTTCACTATCTCCATTGCTCCTCTCTGCTCATCCAATCCTTCTCATCAATGCAACATGAGTATGTTGACATCAATGACAACACCGGTTAGGCCCATACTTGCAACATTGCCAACCAATGCCCTATACACTGGGCTACCTAATCTACTTGATGATAAGAATCCCTATCAGCAAGCCTACCACGCCCCTGACCAAAATATCCTGGAAGGTCACAATAGTTGACTTTGAGGCCCAAATGAACCTTAGCATATAACTATTTTGCAAAATATAACAGAATTTGGTTGTTATTTGGATAACGACCAAAGATAGAAAGAAACCAAGGGTAGATCAAATTGGCCATAGCACCATCCACACATTTGGTAACCTACTGTTCCTTCACCTTAGGCTTATCTTAATAGAATGGAAAACATTGGGATTTAACAGTTTCTTTGGTCAACACACTCTAAATATGAGAAAGGAGAACATCACCACAAACTTCTTCCCAAATGTGGGAAAGAATAGCATCAATAACATCAGGGGAATATGCACTTGTGTCTCAAATTTTATCTCTAATTTTTTTCAAATTTCCAATATGGACTTATAAGTGTCCTTATATATTCCCATGTTGGTACCATAATTTATGGAAACTCTAAATCTCTCTATCTCACTATTAGTTCATGCAAATAGTTCCAAAGGTGGAACTAGTGCATTTGCCATGTGATGTACCTGATGGAGCAATTAGTTTCTTGCTTTAATATCTACAGAGAATCTAGATATACTAGATGTACATATTTAATTTAATTTATTTAAAATGTAACTATAAATACAAGTGATCTAGAATGTATTTATGTATCCATCTAGTTCTTGTACATGCATGTGTGTGCCATAAATCATGTTTAACTTCTAGAAACAACTAAACAAGTGAAACTAGTAAATTAATTTGAAGTATTAATATTTATCTAATGTAATTCACTTCATGCATGAATTTCACCAAAATGTAGAAACTTGTAAGATATATATATATATATATATATCACTAAATTGTTTAGTATCTTAGAAGTCTTTGAATATGAAATTGAGGTGCTAAGTTTAAATATTTTGGCACATAACTGAAAAGCATGTTTGAATTTGGAGGATGTGATTACAAGTACAATTCTATCTATAGAACAACATTACACTAGACAAAATCACACTTGCAATTCAATCCAAGGTGAGGGAATGTGTATGAATAAAAATGGGTTTAGACCATTAGGTATAAAAAGGCTAAAGGTTGATAGATTTTTTATATTTTTTCTAGCTTATATCAAAGTAAATACCAAGATAATATAAATTAGGATAATACCTAAAGTGAGTGTAAAATGAGTAGAAAGAAAGATATAAAAATACACTTTTCTCCTATATAATAAGATGAACACTATTTTAATGAATCTACTCAAGCCTTCTCACTCATTCATAACAAAGTTACAAAATAATAATCTGTTAGACATCTTAATTGTTTTAAATATAAAATGTCAAGTTTCTTGATTTCTACAAAGAAATAAACTACACCTTTACATGAAACCCTAAGATAAATAAATTAAATAAGTATTGATACACAAATATCCTAGGAATAAGAGTTGTGAATGATAAGCATGTTGAAATTGATGCTCAAAAATTTAAATAATGCATGCAAGTAGTTAGCTCGTAGCTCAACATAGAATATGACTATGCCTATGTCCCAAGGTGATTTGTCAACATTTTAAAATTTCAAGGCTTTCTAAATAAAGGCATCAAAATCGGTTAAACTTCTATTTTTCTATTAGGGTCATTTGGACATGACTATGAAAATGATCCTACAAGTGAAGATCTCAACCAAATCCACATATCTAATCTTTACTAATCTTTGGACACTCGCTTTCAACTCAACTCAAGTTTCTAAGTTTGATATTCATATTAAACT
Organism: Cunninghamia lanceolata; assembly: GCA_027924645.1. NCBI lineage: Eukaryota > Viridiplantae > Streptophyta > Pinopsida > Cupressales > Cupressaceae > Cunninghamia > Cunninghamia lanceolata. The sequence goes on from BSBN01001450.1 coordinate 1,540,341, forward strand.
TGGTTTGTGTGCTTGGGTGTTTACACATGACAAGGATAATTCCTCCTCTATGTTGAAAACCCTAATAAAGATGTTGAATCAATAATTATGAACAAGATCAAAGATAGCAAGAATTCATGCAATATGCAATGTTGATTTCACTATATCTGACTCTTTTTAGGTTATGTGATGTGTGTTAGAAAGTGTTCATTCCATGTGTTTTCTAGATTTTCTAAATGAATTAGGTTTAGTCCTTTTATATAGCTTCCCAAGTATTAAATGAAATGTTTTGTGCTTTAATACAAACATAAATATTCACCCCCATAAAAGGATACACATATGGAACTAAACACTATTTTGATACATGTTCCCTTGTGATTAGTGTGTCACTTGAAAACATGCAAACACAAAATAAATTGATCCAAATAAGTAGAATCCATAAAGCATTCAAAATAAGCATAAGAACAACTACTAACTATGTGAAAAATAAGCAAATGGTATATCTTATCGACGACTAGATACTAGACATACATAGCTAACATTTAGTATTACATAAACAAGTAGATAATTTACTCAACAACTAAGATGGTACAAGGAGTTTGTGGGACATCTTGCAATCTTCAATGTCAGATAAGACAACTTCCAAGATTGATTCAACTCATTTAGGGTCCCATAAATTTAGTCATGTTGTGGGGTTAAAATTGTTGACTTCACCCTCAGTTGTTTGTCCCTGATCAAAATCCACCACTTGATCATGTTCAGTTGAGGCACTTTACATCATGATTTAGTTTGTTATCTTTGATGATCATGGATGATCATGATTCAGTTTGGCATATAGTCCCATGATGTTTGATATACAATGGATATACCTGATGACATACACTCATATGTTTTGAATATAGTGGACATGGTTAGTTGATATTCTTACTTGTTCATGACATATGTGTTGGTATCATGCTCAGTGGCATTTCCTGTGTTGTCATTTTTCTTGTGTTCTTATGCTCTCTTGGTATGATGAGTTTATGAGATGATAACAGTTGTAAGTTATTATTCATTTGGTTCAAGGCAAGAGACAATAGTGGGCAGTGTTGATTGGACACTAAGTGGAAATAACATTGACTGTGGAGTTTGACTTCCTTTCATAGTGGCATTATAATGTCATGTTATTTTTGTAAAGTTTTGATGTGATTTTAAAACTAGCATTAAAGAGCACATTGTTTGTCATAAGGTATTATGTGATATTTTTAAAAAGAGGAAACAAAATAAAATTTGTTACAAATGCCACTTCGGGCTTCATTAAAGAATGACCTGTTGAATAGGTCTCGGGCTCTTCAAAGTAGGTAAAAGATGTTTCCTCACCGGGCCCTTTTTGATGGTATACCGAATGCACCGATTGCAAAAAATATTCACGGGCAAAAAGGAACTTTAGGCACTCATTTTACAAAGTCTAAATCTTCAAATATGAACCTAGGGTTTCATGTTTTAGTTGTAATCATGGATATTCATGGGAACATCAATAGGTATCTTCTCATGTTTGAGAAGAATTTAGAAGAAGTGACAATGTTGAGTTTGTTTAGCTTGTTTGGTCATCTTTTGAGTTCATCTTTAGCTATTATAATTGTGGCCATCAAGTGATATTGTTACTTGAACTCTTCATTTAGTTTCTTGCTTTATTGTTTGAACTCAAACAGTGATAGTTATGGGTACTGATTTTCTGATATTGGTTCAGTATGTTTTGTTGTGGTAGTTATATGTGCTCCTTCCTTCATCATTTTTTTTATATAAGATGTTTATACTCTGCATTGTTTGTTAGGGTTTCAAACTAAAATACATTTCTTTGATAGAGGATGTAAATAGATGGTTAAGATTGTGCAATATCTTTAAAACAAAATAGTTATAACTACCTCAGATGAGCTCTTGACTAGCAAACTTATCACATGGTGTTATGAAAGGGTTTTGGGTCTATAAACCTAGTTAGGGTTTTAAAAAAACATTGTTGGTTTTGGTATTTCAATGATCTCATAAGGTCATTTGACCTTAAACTAGTTTGATTAGTTCACTCAAATTGCACTATGGCATGACAAACATGGTCATTCAACCTAACTATTCTAAGAGTTAAGAAAATTTTTTGAATCAGTTTTAGATTTAGTTATTCTTATAAAACAGAGGAAGAGTTGGTGTGAAAGATGACTTGTATAAATGTATCTTTAATGTATTATGAAGTGTGTGTGTGTGTGCATATGAACTACACTCTTGATGTTATACCAGTAATATGTTGATATATCAAAAAGGGGAAATAGGAAGGAGATATGTGAGTGAACATTATTATCAATAATATATCTAAGATGTTGAGGATAAGTGAAACAGAGTAACCCTTTGTATTTGTATTTATATTTTTGTATGCAGAGAGCGGGTGCTTCTACAAGGCTGTGTTACGGGTTGGTGCTCCTTGAAGTTGATGCTTCTAAATGTTATATGCTAGTAAGGCAATGTTGTAAGCTAGTGAGGCCTGTAATTAGTGAGATTCCTTTTGATAAGCTAGTGAGGCATTTTTTGAGTGGTTTTCTTCCCCAGAGGGTTTCCACTTAGGACAATATTTGTGTTATGGGTTGTTGCTATCACTGTTGAGTTTTATCCTCATGTTCTTTCACTCATCTTGTGTCATTTAGTTTTATAGTTATTCTAAGTCAATTTGATCTGTATGAATGAATATTCATCATATATTTTGTTTGAGATGATATCCTCTATGTAGTCTCATTATGGTCAATCAAAATTATACAAGTTACATGATTGAGTTTCTAACATGCAAACATCTTTACTCCTAAGATTGAAGTTCATGTTTGTTTCATAATATTGTTGATGCATTCTTGACATTAGTCTACCATGCCAAAGTTGTTGTGATTTTTCAAGCTCTTAAGGTATTGTTAAAATTAGTATACCACTAATTCACCCCCCTCTCAATGGTATTGTAGTCCAACAAGTGGTATCAGAGCATAGGTTCCCTTTTTGAAATCTAACTGTCTTGGGTAGGTCCTGAAAACAGAGTACCATGGGAAAGTGTAGAAGAATTAAGGCCTCAAATAGAGAAAAGAAGAATGTTGATCAAAAAATTGAAAAGTAAGCCTCAGTTACGTCCAACAATAAGTTGTTGCATGAGTCAACCATGAATGTAGATACAAAATGTCATAAAGAGATTAGTTCTGAAGTTAAGAGTCTTGACAATGTGAATATTAGTAGACGAACTTAATGATTTTGTAGTTGAAATTGATGATGCAGAAGAAGATTTCTTTAAGGATGAAGATGGACAGGAGTTTGATGAAGATGATTGTGAAGTTGATGTTGAAGGAGAACTTCTATGTGTCCTAGATAGAATCAAACAACTTAATAAAGAAAATAGGAGACTAAAAGACCAGCTTCAACAAGAAAAAGAATCCAAGGACAAGGTATGTTTAGATTTTGAAAAAGCTTCTTTAGAGTTTGAAAATGCTAGATATTAGATTGCAAAATTAAAAAGTCATGTTAATGAATCTGATAAATTGATTATTAGTTTAAAAATTGAGATTGAGGAAGCGAAAAGAATAATAGATATGACTAAATCTGATTTTGAAGTAAAACTAATAGAATGTCTGAAGTTAGAGGTAGAAATAGTCTCTTTAAGAAAGGATTTGGAAAAGGGTTCTTCTAAACTTTGCAAGAATATTCAATTTGACAAGAGTACTAAATGTTTGAATGAAATATTGAGTAGTCAGAAAAACTATAAGGATAATTTTGGCTTAGGATATGAAAAGGGAGAAAGCTCTAGTGTTAAAGATGAAGTTAAAAGGGAAATAGTTTTTGCAACAGTAGATAGGAAGAGTTTCAAGGTTAGGTAAACTCCTAGGCAGAAGATAGATCTAAATTGTCATTCTGTTATTTCTAATGATGACAAGAAGAAAGCAAAGGATAAAACTGTTGTTATTGGGAGATGAAGAACTAATAGTTTTTTAAGACCTTCATCTATCAAGAAATATCATTTGGTTAGGTATAACTATTCTCATTTTCATGGTTATTGCTATGTATGTCATAAGTATGGTCATAGAGCTAGAAATTGTAGTTATTATGGTTTGTCAAACCAAAATTACAATGTTATTTGTTGTAACTGTAATAAGGTTGGGCACATGAAAAGAGACTGTTGGATGCATTATAGAAATTCAAGAAACAGACATCATTATTCCTCTAGCAATATCATATCTTATAGGTGCAACAAGATTGGGCATAAATCACAATATTACTGGAGTAATCCTGTAAGGTAAGTTAGATATAATGAAAAGGTAAACACTATGGACTAGCAAAAGAAAGAACATACGAAGGTTTGGAGAAGGAAGCAAAATCAGGAAAAGAAGGATCCTAAACTTGTGCATGTTGCACAAGCCACTTCACCAGTCACTTGAAAAGTGACATGAAGTTAGGGGTAGATGTCAAATATCCTATCTCTTATCCCCTAGGAGATTCAACATGTTTGTTGATGGATATTTGTCATAATGAGTTCATTCTTGATTGGTTTGGTACATGAGTTTTCAAAGGTGGAATTTTAGATGCCATGGTTTCAGAGGTAGATTTCAATGTTTGTGATATTCATTATGCTTAAGGAACATAGTGATGCCAAGGTTGTATTAACATATGGTCAGGTTGTCTCTCCTCTTTACAACTTGCATACACTTTTCATGTTGTAATTGAGTTGGATTGATGTTATGGTTTTTATCTTTGGTCTTCATATGTCAAGAGTAATCAGGAGGAGTTGAGTTCGATATCTTCATTATTCATTAAGGTTTCTTGTCACAAAGTTTAGGTATGAACAATTTAGATAGGGAGTCTGGTTAGTTTGGTGCCTATGCTTCAAGATGTGGATATGCTCTTTAAAGGAATTAAAGGAGATGCTTTTCATCATTCTTCATTCAGGATCATCTGTTTGAAAAGGTGGATTATGTAGACAATCATGACAGAGAACACACTATCAGATAGTCTTCAATGTTCATCTTGTCAGGATGTAAGTAATGATGTTAAGACACAAAGTAGTCATGACTTTTTATACACTGCTTAGTTTAAGAAGTACACTAAGAGGTTTATTGCAAACATTTGTTTCAAGATAGTACATAGACAGAGGATTTCATGCTGACTATGTGATCAGACAATAGTGTGTTTTTGGGAGATGACAGTGTTGGCATAACACATTTCTTTTCTTGATAGTGTAATGGTGAAATAATACTATGGATAAGATTATCTATATTCAGTGACACAAGGTTATTTAAGCAATTACTTCAAAGAAGAACACTAAATAAATGGTATATTCCTGATAAGAGTATACTATGTGAAATTGTTTTCAAAGACTCTTGAACCTCTGAGACAACATATAGTGATCCTTTTCTACTTGTCTTGAAAATTTCATTGTTACAGAGTATAAGGGTTGTCTAATGAAATATTGCATGAATAGTACTAATGGAGCAGTAGTTTGGAAATTGATTTTTGATGTATTCTTGGATGATGCTATATGATGACAATCATGATCATTATAACAATAATAAACCTCAACCATAATGTTGTTTAAACAAGTAGTATATTATTTTGTTTGGTATTTTCTTCAATGGTGTTCTCAGCTATTCTTTTGGTGTTTGATCATTGCTATGGTGATTGGTAGTATGGAGATTGCCTTTGCTTTGATAGTGCTTTGGAAACATGAAGAAAATTGTCCTTAATGATGTGTTCTTGGACAAGATAATGATTGCAGTGGTAGTTGTTTTTGACAGTACTGATCCATACTCTATGCTCTATGATGATCCATACTCTATACTCTACTCTATGTTGGCTCTAGATGACAGTAATTAGAGATGTAGTGAAAATGAGTTGATGATGGAAGTCATACCAATGCACAGTGCAGTGATAATCTATTTCTTGTGTTACCTTGACAGTGATATTTTGGTATGTGCATTCAGCAATTGATACAATTATTTGGTGTTTTTGATAAAGCTGGCATATGAAGGCAAGTCTTGAGAACAGTTTTTGGATCTTCATTTATAACTATTTGTACCTTATGACCTTGGAATATTTTTATGCTTTCACATTGATTTTGATAAGGTGATCTTGTATTTTGATAAAGTTGTTTTTGGTAAAGTTTACAGTGGTTATATCTTTGTCATATGATAATAGTACTAGAAGAGTTAACAGTGACATGTATCTTTGCCTAGGGTTTATCCATTTTCACAGTGGTTGAGACAGTGCACAAAAACTAATGGTATATGCTTTGACTGGCAATGTTAACAGTGTATATCTACATTCATGCACAGTGATGATAGTGTGAAATTGTTGACTGAGTTTGTTCAATGGAGTTGAAGGCAGTCCATAAACTATGATCCAAGTACTATTTTTGTAAATGAAGGTACCTTATTTTGATAACAGTCTTCATTCTTCAAGTCTATTTTTATCATCCTTGTCTTCATGTTAATGTTTCTAAGACCTCACATCATGTTGTAAAAAGTCACAAGGGTAGTGTTGGTGTCAAGAACTTGCTTTTATGCAGATTGAACAATAAGGGTTAATTGTATTGTGTCATTTGAACATGGAGCAGATGGTATTTATTTTTTAATATTTGCAGAAAATGGAAGATCATTAGTTTGTGATGAGTGTGAAGGGTTAGATGGTATAAAGTGATAGTGGTTTTTTGTCAAGAAACAATTAGGTTATTTGGTGACCGTGATAAATGTTGGCTTATGATAGCTACTGATCTTTGTTCCACAATGCTTATTCTTGCTCCAATTTACATGATCTATGTTTTTGGTGCATCACTTAATTTTAGTTTCTTCCACACAAGTGTTGTTAGATAGAACATTTATGTTGCCATTTGTAGAATAGTGATAAGTGCTTTGAAAATAGATATGGACATACATCAAAGCATAATTGAAAGTGGCATAAGGCATATTGCTTTGATAGTCTATACTAACACTTTATTGGCTTGACATGTTTCTTGACATTAGTTTTGATCTACTTTGCTATTAAGGAGATAGACATAGTTCTAATAGTTGTATTCATCAGTGATAGGGTTGTTTTTAGTGACAGTAACATTTTAGGAGTGGCATGGCAGTTCATGTGCACAATTCTAACTTTTTCAGTTGTTAGACTCAGGGGGAGTCTCTTGCATATTTCTGATCCCTGATAGTTTTTAGTATCTTATGATAGTTGGCATGACTTCTACTTGATTGGCATTATTTGTAATAGCATTCTCAGTTGTTTGTCCATTTTTGTGCTCATTATGCTACTACTATTTCATTCTAGTGCTGACATTTCATTTTCTGTTTCAGCTATTCTAGATGCTCATCATTCTTGGGACTGTCTTGGTATGGTTGTCTATATCTACTGATTGTTTCTTGTTTTAGGGTTCTCTTGATTTTTATGTATATTGGAGGCATTGCATACTTTCACTCCCTTTTCCTTGATGTCAAAAAGGGGGAGAGGAAGTTGTGTTTTGCCATCATGGACAAAGGGGGAGTTTGTTGACTTCACCCTAAGTTGTTTGTCCATGATGACAATCCACAACTTGATCATGTTTAGTTGAGGCACTTTACATCATGATTTAGTTTGTTATCTTTAATGATCATGAATGATCATGCTTAGTTTGGCACTTGATCATGATTCATTTTGGCATATAGTCCCATGATGTTTCATATCCAATGGACATGATTTGTGTTCATTTGTATATGATGTTTGATATACAGTGGATATGCAAGTGATGACATACATTCATATGTTTTGGATACAGTGGACATGCTCAGTTGATATTCTTACTTATTAGTGACATATGTTTTGGTATCATGCTCAATGGCATTTCTTGTGTTCTTATGCTTTCTTGGTATGATGAGTTTATGAGATGATAACAGCTGTAAGTTATTATTCGTTTGGTTCAAGGCACTAGACAATAGTGAGCAATGTTGATTGGACACTCAGTGGAAATAACATTGACCATCGAGTTTGACTTCCTTTCATAGTGGCATTATAATGTGATGTTATTTTTGTAAAGTTTTGATGTGATTTTAAAAGTGGCATTAAAGGGCACATTGATTGTCATAAGGTATTATGTGATATTTTAAAAAAGAGGAAACAAAATAAACATTGTTACAAATGCCACTTTAGGCTTCATTAAGGAATGACCTATTGAACAAGTCTTAGGCTCTTCAAAGTAGGTAAAAGATGTTTCATCACTAGGCCCTTTTTTAGGGTATACCAAATGCACCGGTTGTAAAAAATATTCATGGTCAAAAAGGAAGTTTAGGCACACATTTTGCAAAGTCTAAAGCTTAGAACATAAACCTAGGGTTTCATGTTTTAGTTGTAATCATGGATATTAGTGGGAACATTAGCAGGTATCTTCACATGTTTGAGAAGAATCTGGAAGAAGTGACAGTGCTGATTTTGTTTGGATTTTTCGGTCATCTTTTGACTTCATCTTCAGCTATTATAATCATGGCCATCAGGTGATATTATTACTTGAACTCTTCATTCAGTTTCTTGCTTTATTGTTTGAAATCAGGCAGTGACAATTATGGGTATTGATTTTCTGATATGGGTTGCATATGTTTTGTTGTGGCAGTTATATGTGCTCCTTCCTTCGTCATTTTTTTTTATATAAGAGGTTTATACTCTACATTGTTTGTTAGGGTTTCAAACTGAAAGACATTTCTTTGAAAGAGGATGTAAATAGACTGTTAAGATTCTGCAATATCTTTAAAACAAAATAGTTATAACTACCTCAGATGAGTTCTCGACCAGCAAACTTATCACATGGTGTTATGACAGGATTTTGCGTCTATAACCCTGGTTAGGATTTTATCAAAACATTGTTGGTTTTGGTATTTCAATGATCATAAGGTCATTCAACCTTAAACTATTTTGATTAGTTCATTCAAACTGCACTATGGCATGACAAACATGGTCATTCAACCTAACTATTCTGATAGTAAGAAAACTTTCTAAATTAGTTTTAGATTCAGTTATTCTTGCAAAATAGAGGAAGAGTTGGTGTGAAAGATGACTTGTATAAATGTATCTCTTATGTAATATGAAGTGTCTGCGCATATGAAATACTCTTGATGTTATACAAGTAATATGTTGATATATCAAAAAGGGGAAATATGAAGGAGATATGTGAGTGAACATTATTGTCGATAATATATCTGAGATGTTGAGGATAAGTGAAACAGAGTAACCCTTTGTATTTGTATTTCTCTTTTTGTATGCAAAGAGTGGGTGCTCCTGCAAGACTATGTTAGGGGTTGGTTCTCCTTGAAGTTGATGCTTCTAAATGTTGTATGCCAGTGAAGCAATGTTGTAAGCCAGTGAGGCTTGTAATCAGTGAGATTCCTTTTGATAAGCCACTGAGGCATTTTTTGAGTGGTTTTTTGCCCCATAGGGTTTCCACTCAGGACAATATTTGTGTTATGGGTTGTTTCTATCATTGTTGAGTTTTATCCTCATGTTCTTTCACTCATTGTGTGTCATTCAGTTTTATAGTTATTCTAAGTCAATTTGATCTGCATGAATGCATATTCATCATATCTTTTGTTTGAGATGATATCCTCTGTTCAGTCTCATTATGGTCAATCAAAATTATACAAGTTACATGACTGAGTGTCTAACGTACAAACATCTTTACTCCTAAGATTGATGTTCCTATTTGTTTCGTAAGATTGTTGATGCATTGTTGACATTAGTCTTCCATGCCATAGTTGTGATTTTTCAAGTTATTAAGGTATTGTTAAAATTAGTATACCACGAATTCACCCCCCCTCTTAGTGGTATTGTACTCCAACAAAAATAAATGGGAAGATTAAATGGAAAGTGTTGGGACAGGAAAATTTGAAATTTTTCTTGCATTCCTACCCACACATTTCTGACCAAACAAAAATTATTTCACCCAAAATCATAATAAACAACTGATATATCCCATAAAATCCTATCAGTTTTATCACAAATAATGTAAAAGGCCTCAATTTCTTAACATTGGCAAGACCTCATGCTAGTTATACCGATCCATGAGAAACTTGTTGAAATAGCTATCGGCATGAGAATAAGAGTTGGGGAGAAGATTTCAAAAGTCACCGATGGTGAAAATGATATGGATGGCCTTTCGTCGGAGAGAAAGTTACCAGTCACGCCAATCGATATAAGATATAACTATCACCAAATACTCTACAAGATCTCCCAATGATGTAGATCATACTGATAAGAAATTTTGGTAGGATTCTCACCGATCATTCAGTGGGATGGAGGGAACTAGCAATCATCGGCAAAAGATAAGCATCAGAAAGAAAAATCAAGGAGTTTTCGATACTCTAAATTCTCACCGATTGAAGAAAATTGCTTCGGCGTAGCTTACACTGATATGAATGAAGAATAAGCATTGTCGGCAAGAGAAAATGAATCAGAACAAGACTTATAAGTCTGGCCAAAGTAATACTCACAACGATGGTAGTGATATGTTGTGAAGGTCTCTCCGATAAGGAGTGGAAAGGGCTATCAGGGAGATAACCATGATCAAGTGACTTGAAATAAGTTACTCCGATAACATATCTTACTCTAATAGAAATAAGGATTACACTTGTCGATGAGACTCTCCCCGATAATCATATCGATGACACTTAGGAGATCAGGGAAGAAAGTTATTAACATAGCGATGAAGAAAGTCATGCCGATAATAACCACGCCCACTTCTACATCGGGTAGATCTTGAAGATATCTCGCTGATACAAATTTACAAATGAAATATGACGTCAAGGAGACAATTGAAGGGTTACAGCAATTGATCCATAAACAAACATTTGCGCCATAAGAAGATATTAAAATCACAGACATTATGAAAATCATGCCAATAAGAGAAGTTATGATGATGTGACATTTCACAATGATCAAGAAATTGAAATGCTCAAACAATTAATTGCAGATGAAGAAGAAATCCTCTGAGATAATATTCAAAATCATTGCAATTATGTTTGATAGAAATATCTGAGAAGAGCATACAGGTGGAAACTTGAAGTAGAAAACAAGGGAATTCAATCAGAGCCTCCAATAATAGGTACATACATACAAACTCCTATGCTATAGCCTATAATTTGAATTTTTCTGTCAAGGATTGTAAATGGAGACCCCAAGGAAAGGAAAGGGTAAAAAACCATAGGGTGACACAAGTAAACCTAAAAAATAGAAAATTGACAAAACCCCTGAAGAGAAAATGAAAGAAAGAAAATTGAACCAAGACTTGATTGATCAACTACCAGGAGCAACTCCCAAAGCCCAAAGGTCTGCGCAACTTAGGGTAGAAGTGGAGAAACTAGAAGACAAGTGTAAATACATTGGGAATGTTTGGACTCCATTCAGAGGCTATGAGCTCTTCAAGTTCCATTATAATAGAATAATTAGGAATTTTCTAGTGTCAAACCCATGGCATTTGAATTTGGGTAAATTAGTTGTTCTTCATGTGTTCCTGAATGTTGAACTCCTCCAACTTCTTGCTAAATAGTATAACCCAAGTCTTAAGGCTATATACAACCCACAAGGGGAGCCTATTATAAACTTGTCAAAGAGTGTCATTTGTGAAGTTTTCGACTTGGATGACTTATGTACTGTCCCCATTGTTTATGAGGATTTGGAAAAGGACTACTAGAGAATGGATACTACGTACAATGGATGGAGACTGCCTATTCACAGGCCTAGGGCAAAGGGATAAATGGTCCCCCTTAGTGAAGATGATGGCCCTCCATTTCATGTGTCTCTATTTGAACCTTAAATACAATACACTTGCTACTCTATGGGCCAGGTCCTAGGATTAGAGGTCCCTGAATTCATGACTATTCCTCTGATGGTCATTGCTACAGACATCTAGTGCAACAATGCTAGGCAATTCAATTATGCTGCCTATGTTTTTAATAGAATTGACTCTGGTCTGAATGCCATAAAGAACAATGCCCCATCAGTTTCCTTTGAACATTATTCAATTCTCATGCACATGGTGCTCTATTATGGTCAGGAAGTGGGGTTATGGCCAACTGAATTCAAAGTTGTTCCAGTAGACCAGAGGGAGAAAAACCTACGCATGCAAATGTGGACCAGAATATGGGATAGTAGATATGCCCATTCGAGCTATATGTAATTTGAGGAATACTGTGTCAAAATGTTATATAGATATTTCTATCATCCATGTGAGTACTCAATCTCAAATGAAATAAAGAGATTTCTTAGACCAAAGGATTTTGGTGGTCCTCTTACTGTTACTCACAACTAGGGAGACTGGTACTGTTTCAAGGATGCTACCATGGTTAGAGTGTATGATTTTGAGGACACTCCCTTTATCTTACCTAAGACTATCCCTAACAGAATTGCCTACCTAGAAATAGTTAGGCAAATGCATTGTTCGAATGTGGTGCATTTGAGTTCCCATGATAAATAGTCTTTTATGCCTAGTACTATGTGTTTTGGAGACTTCACTGTGGTATCCAAGGTGGGATATGGTCACATTATAGATAAATTGATGCACTGAAATATGAGGTGTGCTGAGGTGAGAAAAGGATTTGATCTTGAAGGCTTTATTGACCTTGCTCGGAGAAAACAAAACCCCAGTTGGTACACACATGTTCCCTATCCACATGATGATGTCATCAGGAATTTGGAGGAGGTTGAGGTTGAACTAGTGGTTGAGAAATACAATAGGGACTTGGATGAAAAGAACAAACAACTTGCATAGATTGAGGTGTTATCTTTTGGTGATGACAAACCAACAGAACAAGAGGAGCCACATCAACAGACAACAAGAATGTCCAAAAGAAAAATGCAACAATATCAGCCTCCTGTCATAGCACATGATGAGGAGGGGCTTGCTGATGAAGACCCAAGACAAATAGCTTATGATTCTTTTATTTCTGATGACAAATTTATTCATTCTAAAGAATTCAAATCATTTTTATATAAATGCAAGGCGAAGGAAATCAGAGAGTCAGTTGATGATGTCTCTGCCAACAATGAGAGACAATTACTTGATATGTTGAAAGCAACAGTGGATAATGAATTACAAGATATGACCCCTAGCAAGGGTAGATAGCTACTCAAAGAAGTAGGGGTAATGATCTTTCTTGGCGTTGATTTGAATTCTGTTCTAGTCTTTGATAGTTTTCTGAATAAAACAGATGATAGATACAAGCTAACTCCAGAAGGTGTCAATGAAGTATATATGGGCACTAAATATAATAATGATGAAAATTCATTAATGATATGGGCCCTATATCCTCCCCACAAAAAGATAGCCATTATAGTCACCGAGAAGACTTTTGGCCTTGTCATGACTTTGAAGGCAGGGGAGACTGACGCCTTGATAACTGTAGACATTGGCATCAATGTTGCAAAGCTAAATAAGGCACAGACCTAGATGTTAATCAAAGAAAGGGATGCCTACAAACTGAGCTGTGAGAGATTGACAAAAGAGAATGATTATTTGAAAGATGCTATCAAGAGCACCTTCAGGGGATCAGTGAAGAGATTAACTCAGGGTGAAAGTTCACAAAGTGCCCAATCACCATCCACCAACTAGATATCCCAAGTCTAGATTGATACACTTGCCACGGTACTCCAGAACAGGCATACCAACATGATGCATTGGCTGAGTCAATTTTGGGATAATTATTCTTAAAATTTCAAAGCAATCTAGGAGAATGAGAGGCTTGATAAAAGGCTACAGGAGAAACTTAGTGAGACACAGAGTAAAGATACTTCTGATATTGCAGGTACCTCCAATGCTAAAGAGTTGATCAAGTAGCACTAGAAGTATTATGATCAACTTAAGACTGATGTCAAAGAGTGTCTTGAAGCCTCGAAAGTAGGAGTGCCCATGTTGTTCAAGAATGATAAAGAATTAAAAAGCAAAGAGGAATGGAGCAATGACTCTCAAGCAATATTGCATGAAGCCTTGGAAGCTCTTAAGGACAAAGACTCTGCACCCAGAGAAGCATGCAAGCACTTGGAGAAGATGGTTACGATGGATGTGATCACAAGGAATGCCATTGAATTCACTAATTCACATCGCATCTAGGAGTACTTAGATCATATTGCTCAGCTATACTTATGGTTGAGTAGAGCATAAGCATGGGTATTTTATTATTGTTAAGTTTTTTAATTCCCAAAACACTTCTTTCAAGAGTTGTCTCTTCATAAGTATTCCTAAATAAGTTGGACATATGATGTTAAATTATCATCAGCAGTAGAATATAATACATAAATTTTACAATGTTTCTCAAAGACCATGTTGCAAGTTTATTATTGAAGAAGTAAATTGAAGTTCTCTGATTCTAATGTTCTATTCTGGCATCAATTGTTTGTTAAGATTATTCAATTGTGTGGTTGTCTCCAGTTTAGTATTTCCTTGTTAGTCAAATTAATATATCAAGTATATAGTTAGTTTGTCAATGTACATTTACTATATCTGTGTGATTGAATTGATTGGTTTCCATTAGAGGAATTAAAAATCCTTCTGATCAATCACAGTAACCTATAAGTGTTAGTTTGGATTACTAAGAAGAACCATATAATTAAGATTGTCATTTTGTCTCCAAGTTAATATTATTTGTTATTCTTGCATATTTCATTCAATTGGTTCCTTCAAGAAAGGATTAAATTACCTTCTGGTGAATTACAAGAGATCTGATTATATTGGTTGGATCATTAAGAAGAGTTTGTCAGTCATTTCAATGCAAGTTTATACAAGTTATAAACTAAATATTGTGCCAAATAGTTAGAATTATTGTCCACTATAAGCCACTAGTCTTAGTCCTTCATTTGACTCTATTCACTGAACAAGGCACTAGTCTCATTTCAAATCATCACTTAAAAATCCCTTTATTAGTCAAGCACAGTCATAAAATTCACATTGATATTGCTTATACAATTTCTACCAACCATTCATCAGATATTGGGTATAGAATTAGTTAGCAAACTCTCATCTATCCTACACCATTTGCCACTATAGGAAGATTCATTTATTTAGTCAATACATTTACATTTAGTCTACTTTAAATTTCAAGGCTCACCCACCTAGGTGTAGTAGGAGCTAAAGTGCAGGGAGTCATCAAACCCTAAAGGTTGATTCTGTCACGTTAGTTCAAAAATGCTGCAAATCTAAGCATAGAGCCTGACATTCTCTTAGGATTAGCAACCTGCATTTTTGAGACCTAACAAATTGATGACTCTATTGGGGACTACATAAAAAGACCTTAGTAATAAACCATTACTGTTATAGTGTCATTTTAGAAACTTTAATTTGCTAACTATGCTGGCAAGAAGAATCCAGAAAGATAAATTATAAATTTTTCCTATTTACAATATAGGTGGCGACTCTAGAAAATGTTATAATAGAAAGTTGATACCAAATGGATGGTAGGAGATCCAAGATGGAGGGAAAGAAATTGCAATCATCTCCACCAATTAGAAACATCTCCAAAAGATATGGAACATCAAATTACTCTCACCAAAATAATAACCACGAGGCTCAAGAAGATAATGTTGAGAAAACTATTGAAATTCACAATAAGTTTACACCTCTGCATGAATCTAATGAAAACCTCAACAAAGTAACTGATGATATATTGGCTAAATATAGACCTGATCCTCAAGAACAGATTGAGTGTGAAGCACGGGCCATGAGGAAAATCGATCAAAGACAAGCTGAATATGATTTTAAAATGTCATTACAGCAAGGAGAAGGGGTAAAACATGGATTCTCAACTCAAGAAATAAATGAAAGCCCAAAGAATTCAAGAGGTATGGATCAAGCACAACAGGATTTGCTTAGCCTCCAAGAAGAACTTGAGATGATCAAGATAGAGGAGACTAAGAGGTTATTGCAACAGGAGATTCAACAGATAAATAGTAGGGCCAAGATAGCCCTCTAAAAATATGTACCTCCACATTGGGGAAACACTTCGAGGAATCCACAGCAAAATTTACACCAAAGTACTGGTGGTGCTTCAAATTCACAAGCATCCAGAGGTCATCAAATACCATTCCCAGAAATCCTAGACCACCTCCCATGCACAACACCTCTCAGCAAATGGCTAATCCTTACCCGCCCCTGGTCAACAACATTATAGACCACAAAATCCTTATAATCCCCATATGAACCAACAACAACAATATGCCTATCATTAGCCTCTGAGTGGATATAATTACTATCCTAATCCACCACCCATGAATTTTCCACCTCAAAACCTCACAAACATATGTAGCCAATTTAATCTAACTGGATATCAATTATATCCATATCCTATGGATAGTAATTGGAGAAATATAGTTCCCAATTTCACCGGGAATAGTGCAATATCAGCTAAACATCACATCACTAGCTTCAATGCTTTCGTACAAGATATTGGTATGGACTGGTAAGATGTTAGAATGAGGTTATTCATGATGTCCCTAATTGAAAATGCAAGAGACTAGTTCAATAGCTTACCTGATGCCTTAATCAGTGCAATAACTGATTTCCATAATCAATTTAAGGAGTAATATGGTAATCAGTATGCCCCTAAATTTGCATTATATGAATTAATAAGTATCCTGAAATACCAAAATGAATCAGTGTATGACTTCAATCTGAAATTTTCCAAATTACAAAACAAAATACCACATGGATCCAAGTTGTCTGATCCAGTAGAATTGAGCATTTATCAAAAACCATTTGATCCCAAGACAGGGTACGAACTTAGAAATTGGTGCCCTACAACCTTGGCTGAAGCACAGAAAGTGGCATTAACTATTGAGAACAATAGGAAAGCTACAGGTATGGTTAGAAAGAGGGATAACCCTAGAAACCCTCAAAACCCAAACATTCAGCAGACTAAACAAGAAGGTCAACATAGACATGAAAGGCCTAGGATGCATGATATGCCATATAATACGAATTGGAAAGATGGGAGACCCATTGAAAATAACATAAAGCAACATCATGGAAAAGATACTCCTGACCCTCTAAAAAGAAATGTAGCACATATGGTAGAAGATAAACCTTGGTGTCTAGTGTACAATTTGCCACATTCACCTGAATATTGTGAGGTGGCTAAAATAGTACAACAAGAGGAAATGTTATACAATTATAATAGAGACAATCACACTATAAACATGATGCAAGATACATCATATCTACTAAATGAAGACTATTATTCTACAGAGGAAGAGGGATATGAATATGATGTGAGAAACCAGAGACATCATATCAATATGGGAGAACAAGAAGTGTTCTCAGATCAAGAAGATGGTTATGAGGAACCTACATATTATAACAATCAGCCATATGATCAATGGAGAGAGCCCACCAAAAATGAAAGAGAAGCTCTTACAATAGTTGCAATAGCTCAAGCTAAGAATGCATATAACTTAAAAAATAGGATAGTGAATGTTAAACAAGGAACACATGGGAGTGTTTTTATAAAAGATCATAATTACAAAAAGAACAATGCAAAGTCATCATTCAAAGAACCACAAAAGGCTGATAAAAATAAAACAAAAGATAAAACACAAAATCAAGAAAAGGAACATATAAAGATAGAAAAGAATGATCAAACTATGGCCCATTCATTTGACATTGCTCATGTGATATCTTAGGTAAAGATATCAGTTCCACTTCTAAAAATGATGAAAATAGACAAATACAGGAATACAGTAGTCAAACTGATTTCATATATACCAAATTAGAAACATAAGGGATCATAGAATAGAACTAATAATGTTCACCAAGAAACATTCCAAATGCCTGAGGTATACCTAGGTGATACATTGACAAAGAATCCCTCACAAGTGGACCCTTTCTACACTACATTATTGATCAAAAATAGGATAGTGAGAAACTGCATGATTGAATCAGGTGTGGCCATGAATATCATGCCAATAGCAGTTATGAAGAAACTAGGAATGTGGGTTGACACTACATTTGGCAGGTGTTATGCAATGGATAATAGATCCATCCCAGTCATTGGTATTATGAGGGATGTGGAGATAAAGCTTGTCTCACACCTTGAAGCAACTTATAACATTGATATTACTGTTTTTGACATCCCACCATATTATGGAATGCTTCTATCAAGACAATGGACTGCAATGACAGGGGGAAATGTCCAATTGGACTTATCATATGCCACAATACCAGTGGGAGGTAAAGAGATCAAGCTATGTAGAGAGCCAAGATATGAGAATATTATAGAATGCTTGGATCAACATCAAATAAATTTCTTTTGTGATACAGATTTGGGAGCATTCAAGGTTAAGAAAAATCAGCCAAAATTATAGAACACTGATCCAATACATATTGAGTCTAAAAAGGAAGAAAATGATGTGTGGAAGATGTACTTTGATGGTGCATGCAACAAAATAGGAAATGGGGCTGGAGTAGTATTTATTTCACCAGGAGGTAAAACTTTCAAATACTCTTTTCTATTAACATTTGAATGCAGAAACAATGTAGCAGAGTACGAATCTTTGCTCATTGATTTGAACATAGCCACCAAGCATAAGATAAAAAAGTTAGCTGTTTATGGTGATTCTGAACTAGTTACTTCTCAAGTGAGAGAAATACCTGTCAAAAAACAAGAGGTTGAGACAGTATAGAAACACATTCTGGGATGATATTGAGTTATTTGATGCCTTTTCAATCAACTGGATTGATAGGTCATAAAACATTATGGTAGATTTTCTGGCGAATATCACATTGAAAAGGGATGATGCCACATTAGGAGGTATTACAGAAGTTGAATTCAAAACTAGACCTACTATTCCAGATAATGTACATAACTGGCAAGTGTTTGATAATGATGCTGATATAATCAACTTCCTGCATTGTGCTGATAATTATGAAAATCAAGAGATTGATTTCAACGCATTTGTGGAAGAACATGATGGGAAGGAAACCCTTTTTGGTCAAGAGATAGTTCAGTTGAAAACAAATAAAATACCTAAGGGACTTATAACATTGGAAAGGCATTTAATGGACATGATAGATTTAAAATGAAAGACACACCAGTGGTGCAAAATGACCTTGAAGAGATTAATTTGGGGACATAGGCAGCCCCAAAGAATGTATATATTGGAAAGAGTCTTAACCCCAAAATTAGAAGTAGGATCATCAACTTACTTAGGAAGAATAGACACGTGTTTTCCTGGTCATATGATGATTTAAAAGCATATAGAGAGGATCTATTTCAGCATGAAATACCACTAAAACCAGATGCTAAACCGTTTAGGCAAAAACAGACGCCTATCAATCCTACATTAGCTCCTAAGATGCTAGAGGAACATACAAAATTAAGAGATGGAACTATCATTAAACCCATTAGGCATTCTTCTTGGGTTTCTAATTTGGTGCCTATTAGGAAAAAGAATAGTGATATTAGATTGTGTGTGGACTTCAGTAATTTAAACAAATCTTCTCTTAAAAACAACTATCCCCTCCCTAATATGGAAGCAATATTACAAAAGCTTACCAGATGTGAATTGTTGTCAATGATGGATGGCTTCTCAAGATATAATCAGGTGAAGGTCAAAGAGTCAGAACAATTTAAGACTGCATTCACCACCCCATGGGGAACATATGTATATTTAAGGATGCCATTCAGACTTACTAATGCCGGAGCAACATTCCAAAGAGCAATGGATGTGGCATTTGCTGAATTGATTAACAAAATCATGAGAGTATATCAGGATGATATGACAACATATTCAAAAAGCACTGAAGATCATTGTGCACATTTGGAGCAAATATTTATCAAAGCCCTAGAATATGGGATTTCATTGAATCCTAAGAAGTGTCATTTTGCAGTGACAGAGGGGAAGTTGCTTGGCCACATAGTCTCAAAAGATGGAGTGAAAATAGATCCTGAGAGAGTAAAAGCAATTGACCAAGTTCCAATTCTTAAAAATGTGAAAGCCATACAGTCATTTTTTGGCCAAATTAACTTTGTCAGGAGGTTTATATCAAATTTTGTGGAAATTGTTAGTCCCATATCAAGGATATTGAAGAAAAACTCATAAGTAAAATGGACAACAGAAACAATAGAAGCATTTGCCACTATTAAGAAAGAAATCAAAGAAGCCCCTATCTTGATATCCCCTAATTTTAGTAAACCATTCCAACTGTTCTCATTTGCCTCTTATCATACAGTTGCAGTAGTACTATTGTAGAAAAATAATGATGGACATGAACAACCCATTTCATTTTTCAGAAAATCTATTCAAAATGCAAAGCTAAAATATGATATTGTTGAGAAATAGGCATATGCATTGGTGAAGGTAGTTAAAACATTTAGGCCATACTTGGTGGGAGCTGAAACCATAGCATATGTGCCAAATACTGCAGTAAAATATGTATTGGTCCAAACTAAAGTCACAGGTAGAAGATACAATTGGATAAATAGAATTCAAGAGTTCAATATTAAATCTAGATCACTAAACTAGTAAGAGGACAAGGCCTTGCTAGGTTGATGGCTGAAAGTAATCTCGAGGCTTCTCAGATATGTAGTGCTGATAATTTGATAATACAAGTTCTAGCATTGAGCATACTCCATGGTATACAAACATCATATATTATCTAAAGCACATGAAATGTCTTGAGGGGTATGATGATAACAAAAGAAGGACACTTAAATTACAAGCCTCAAAATATGTATTCATTGATGGAGATCTTTACTGGAAGAATAGGGATGATATTCTATTATTATGCCTAGATGAAAATCAATCAGAACATATCATGAAAGAATTACATGAGGGCATGTGTGGAGGTCATTTTTTAGCAAAGACTACATCCCATAAAATCATAAGGGCTGGATACTATTGGCCTAAAGTTTTTAATGATTCATATCATTACACTAGGAAATGTGAAGCATGTCAAAAAAATTTAGGAAAGTTGAAATATCAAGGAGCATTGCCCTTGAAACCCATGCAGGTGGAGGCTCCATTTTATCAGTGGGGTATTGACTTCATAGGAGAAATTGTAGAGAAGTCAAGTGGTGGACACAAATGGATTTTAGTGGTGACAGATTACTTCACAAAATGGGTGGATGCTATCCCAACCAAACAAGCAACAAGCAGGGTGGTGATTAACTTTCTGATGGAAAATATTATGTTCAGATTTGGCACTCCAGTAAGGTTAATCACAGACAATGGAATGTGTTTCAGATCTGATGAATTTAAAAATTTCTATAGTACACATGGCATCACTGTGTCCTATGCTGCCCCATATCATCCACAAGCAAACGAGCAAGCAGAATCTAGCAACAAAAGCCTTCTGAAAGTAATAAAAAGAATGTTGGAGGGAAACAAGAAAGCATGGGATTCAAAGTTAAGAATGGTTGTATGGGCTGATAGGATTACTATAAAAAGAGCAATTGGGAGATCTCCTTTTGAATTAGTATATGGAGCACAAGCAAGAATACCACTAGAAAATCTCCTACCAGTTTACAAATTTGTTCTTTAGGAGGACCTAAACATTCCTGAACCTATGGAAGAAAGATTAGAACATCTTGCAAAACTTGATGAAACAAGGAGACTAGCTCAAAAGAAGAATATCAAGTTGCAATCACAAGTGAAATACTTTTTTGACAAGAAGGCCAAAGATAGGAAATTTGAGATAAATGACTTAGTGCTGATGTGAAATGCTAGATGCCAAGACAAAGGAAAGCATGGAAAGTTTGAAGATTTATCGTTAGGTCCTATTGTTCTAACTAGCAAAGGAGGTGATGATTCTTACTATTTACAAAACATGTCCAGAGAAGAGAAGGAATTGCCTGTGCAAGGGTAATATCTGAAGCCTTTATTTTCATAAAATATCATGCACAAAGAGAATTGAGTGTTGCCAGTGCATGGACAACCCTTAAAAAGTTCTCAAAATACTTTTTTTCCATGCACAGTAGTCTAGGGTAATCAAAAGATATTAGGACATGCCAGTACATGGACAGTCCTATGAATAAAAAAAAAATCTTTTCCATGTACAGTAGCATAGGGTCTTCCCAATTCCCCATCATTGTCACCTCCATCTCCCATTCTCATAAAACTATCATCCCAAATAAATAAAACATGTGGTCTACTCCCCCAAGAGATCTAAATTCTTGTTATATTCATAAAGATTATGCATCCTAGACAGAGCCACTCTTGGGACAGGAAAATTTGAAATTTTTATTGTATTCTTACCCACACATTTCTTACCAAACCAAAATTATTTCACCCAAAATCATAATAAACAACTAATATATCCCATAAAATCCCATGAGTTTTATCACAAATAATGTAAAAGGCCTCAATTTCTTAACATCGGCAAGACCTCATGTTAGTTATACCAATCCATGAGAAACTTGTTGAAATAGCTATCAGCATGAGAAAAAGGGTCAGGGAGAAGATTTCAAATGTCACCGATGAATAAAATGATACCGATGGCCTTTCATCAGAGAGAAAGTTACCAGTCACACCGATCGGTATAAGATATTACTATCAGAGAATAGTCTACAAGACCTCCCGACGATGTAGATCATACCGATAAGAAATTTCGGTAGGACTCTCACTGATCATTCAGCGGGACGGAGGGAACTAATAGTCATCAATAGGAGATAAGCATCGGAAAGAAAAATCAAGGAGTTTTTGATACTCTAAATTCTCACCGATTGAAGAAAATTGCTTCGGTGTAGTTTACACCAATATGAGTGAAGAATAAGGATCATCGGTGAGAGAAAATGAATTGGAACAAAACTTATAAGTCTAGCTGAAGTAATACTCACAACGATGTTAGTGACATGTTGTGAAGGTCTCTCTGATAAGGAGTGTAAAGGGCTATCAAGGAGATAACCATGATTGGGTGACTTGAAATAAGTTACTCTGATAACATATCTTACTCTAATAGCAATAAGGATTACACTTGTCGATGAGACTCTCCCTGATAATCCTATCGGTGACACTTAGGAGAGCGAGGAAGAAACTTATTCACACAGCGATGAAGAAAGTCATGCCGATAATAACCATGCCCACTTCTACATTAGGTAGATCTTGAAGATATCTGGCCGATACAAATTTACAAATGAAATATGATGTCAAGGAGACAATTGAAGGGTTACAGTGATTGATCCATGAACAAACATTCGTGCCATAAGAAGATATTAAAATCGTCTAGACATTATGAAAATCATGCCGATAAGAGAAGTTATGATGATGTGACATTTCAGAACGATCAAGAAATTGAAATGCTCAAATAATTAATTACAGAGGAAGAAGAAATCCTCTAAGATAAAATTTGAAATCATTGCAATTAAGTTCGATACAAATATCTGAGAAGAGCCTATAGGTGGAAACTTGAAGCAGAAAATAGGGGAATTCAATTAGAACCTCCGATAACAGGTACATACATACAAACTCCTGTGCTACAGCCTATAATTTGAATTTTTTTGTCATTGATTGTAAATGGAGACCTCGAGGAAAGGAAAGGGCAGAAAACCATAGGGCGACACAAGTAAACCTAAAAAATAGAAAATTGACAAAACCCCTGAAGAGAAAACAAAAGAAAGAAAATTGAACCAAGACTTGATTGATCAACTACCAGGATCAACTCCCAAAGCCTGAAGGTCTGCGCAACTTAGGGTAGAAGTGGAGAAACTAGAAGTCAAGTGTAAATACATTGGGAATATTTGGACTCTAATCAGAGGCTATGAGCTCTACAAGTTCCATTATAACCGAAGAATTAGGAATTTTCTAGTGTCAAACCCATGGCATTTGAATTTGGGTAAATTAGTTCTTCCTGATGTGTTCTTGAATGTTGAACTCCTCCAACTTCTTTCTAAATAGTATAACCCAAGTCTTAAGGCTATCTACAACCCATAAGGGGAGCCTATTAAACACTTGTCAAAGAATGCCATCTGTGAAGTTTTTGACTTGGATGATTTATGTACTGTCCCCATTGTTTATGAGGATTTGGAAAAGGAGTACTGGATAATGGATACTACATATAATGGATGGAGACTACCTATTCACATGCCTAGGGTACAGGGAGAAATGCTCCCCCTCAGTGAAGATGATGGCCCTCCATTTCATGTGTCTCTATTTGAACCTTACATACAATACACTTACTACTCTGTGGGCCAAGTCCTAGGATCAGAGGTCCCTGACTTCATGACTATTCCTCTGATGATCATTGCTATAGACATCCAGTGCCACAATGCCAGGCAATTCAATTATGCTACCTATGTTTTTAATAGAATTGACTATGATCTGACTGCCATAAATAACAATGCCCCATCAGTTTCCTTTGAACATTATTCACTTCTCATGGACATGCTGCTTTATTATGGTCAGGGAGTGGGGTTATGGCCAGCTGAATTCAAGGTTGTTCCAGTAGACTAGAGGGGGTAAAAGCTACGCATGCAGATGTAGACTAGACGAGATAGTAGATATGCTCACTCGACCTATGTGTAATTTGAGGAATACTATGTCAAAATGTTATATAGATATTTCAGTCATCCATGTGAGTACTCAATCTCAAATGAAATAAAGAGGTTTCGTAGGCCAAAGGATTTTGGTGGTCCTGTTACTGTTACTCACAACTAGGGAGACTGGTACTATTTCGAGGATGCTACCATGGTTAGAGTGTATGGTTTTGAGGACACTCCCTTTATCTTGCCTAAGACTATCCCTAACAGAATTGCCTACCTAGAAATAGTTAGGAAAATGCATTGTTCTAATGTGGTGCATTTGAGTTCCCATGATAAACAGTCTTTTATACCTAGTACTCTGTGTTTTTGAGACTTCACTGTGGTATCCAAGGAGGGATATGGTCACATTATAGATAAATTGATGCACTACAATATGAGGTGTGATGAGGTGAGAAAAGGATTTGATCCTGAAGGTTTTATTGACCTTGCTCAGAGAAAACAAAACCTTAGTGGGTACACACATGTTCCCTATCCACATGATGATGTCATCAGGAATTTGGAGGAGGTTGAGGTTGAACTAGTGGTTCAGAAATACAATAGGGACTTGGATGAAAAGAAGAAACAACTTGCAGAGATTGAGGTGTTATCTTCTCGTGATGAAGCACCCGCAGAACAAGAGGAGCCACATCAACAGACAACAAGAATGTCCAAAAGAAAAATACAACAATATCAGCCTCCTGTCATAGCACATGATGAGGAGGGGCTTGCTGATGAAGACCCAAGACAAATAGCTTATGATTCTTTTATTTTTGATGAAAAATTTATTCATTCTATTGAATTCAAATCTGTTTTATATAAATGCAAGGGGAAGGAAATCAAAGAGTCAGTTGATGATGTCTCTACCAATAATGAGAGACACTTACTTGATATGTTGAAAGCAATAGTGGATAATGAATTACAAGATATGACCCTTAGCAAGGGTAGACAACTGCTCAAAGTAGCAGGGGTAATGATCTTTCCTGGCCTTCATTTGAATTATGCTCTAGTCTTTGATAGTTTTCTGAATAATACAGATGATAGATACAAGGTAACTCCAAAAGGTGTCAATTAAGTATATATGGGCACAAAATATAATAATGATGAAAATTCATTAATGATATGGACCCTATATTCTCTCCACAAAAAGACAGCCATTATAGACATCGAGAAGACTTTTGGCCATGTCATGACTTTGAAGGCAGGGGAGACTGACCCCTTGATAACTGCACACATTGGCATCAATGTTGCAAAGCTAAATAAGGCAGAGGCCCAGATGTTAATCAAAGAAAGGGATGCCTACAAGCTGAGCTATGAGAGATTGACAAAAGAGAATGATTATTTGAAAGATACTATTGGGAGCACCTTCGGGGGATCAGTGAAGAGATTAACTCAGGGCGAAAGTTCAAAAAGTGCCCAATCACCATCCACTAACTAGATAGCCCAAATCTAGATTGATACACTTGCCACAGTACTCCAGAACAGGCATACGAACATGATGCATTGGCTGAATCAATTTTGGGATAATTATTCTCAAAATTTCAAAGCAATCAATTATCATGAGAGGCTTGACAAAAGGCTGCAAGAGAAACTAAGTGAGACATAGAGTAAAGATACTTCTAACATTGCAGGTACCTCCAATGCTAAAGAGTTGATCGAGCAGCACCAGAAGTATTATGATCAACTTAAGACTGATGCCAAAGAGTGTGTTGAAGACTCGAAAGAAGGAGTGCCCACATTTTTCAAGATTGATAAAGAATTAAAAAGCAAAGAGGAATGGAGCAATGACTATCAAGTAATATTGCATGAAGCCTTGGAAGCTCTTAAGGACAAAGACTCTGCACCTAGAAAAGCATGCAAGAACTTGGAGAAGATGGTTATGATGGATGTGATCACAAGGAATGCCATTAAATTCACTAATTCACATCACAACTAGGAGTACTTAGATCATATTGCTCAGCTATACTTGTGGTTGAGTAGAGCGTAAGCATGGTTATTTTATTGTTGTTAAGTTTGTTAATTCCCAAAAGACTTCTTTGAAGAGTTATGTCTCTTCATAAGTATTCCTATATAAGTTGGACATATGATGTTAAATTATCATCAGCAATAGAATATAATACATAAAGTTTACAATGTTTCTCAAAGACCATGTTGCAAGTTTATTATTAAAGAAGTAAATTGAAGTTCTTTGATTATGTGGTTCTATTCTGGCATCAATTGGTTGTTAAGATTATTCAATTGTGTGGTTGTCTCCAGTTTAGTATGTCCTTGTTATTCAAATTAATATATCAAGTATATAGTTAATTGTCAATGCACATTTGTTGTATTTGTGTGATTGAATTGAATGGTTTCCATTAGAGGAATTAAAAATTCTTCTGATCAATCACAATAACCTAGAAGTGTTAGTTTGGATTACTAAGAAGAACCATATAATTAAGATTGCCATTCTATCTCCAAGTTAATATTATCTATTATTCTTCCATATTTCATTCAATTGGTTCCTTCAAGAAAGGATTAAATTACCTTCTGGTGAATTACAAGAGATCTAATTATATTGGTTGGATCGTTAAGAAGAGTTTGTTAGTCATTTCAATGCATGTTTATACAAGTTATAAACTAAAATATTGTGCCAAATAGTTAGAATTATCACCCACTATAAGCCACTAGTCTTAGTCCTTCATTTGACTCTATTCACTGAACAAGGCACTGGTCTCATTTCAAATCATCACTTAAAAATCCCTTTATTAGTCAAGCACAGTCATAAAATTCACATTGATATTGCTTGTACAATTTCTACCAACCATTCATCAGATATTAGATATAGAATTAGTTAGCAAACTCTCATCTATCCTACACCATTTGCCACTGTAGGAAGATTCATTTACTTAGTTAATACATTTACAGTCAATCTGCTTTAAATTTCAAGGTTCACCCGCCTAGGTGTAGCAGGACCTAAAGTGCAGGGTGTTGGGACTAAAATTCCCAAGATACATTTTGGCAAATATTAAGTTTTAATCATCCAAAGATTTCAGTGTGATAGCATATAGAGAAAGATCCACAATTGTTTTCAAGCAGAAATTAACAATTGAGCTGATAGAAATATTTGGATTTGATCTATCCTGATTCCCAAAGACTTAGTATAATATGGTTGAAGTGTTCATTAAAAATAAACCATAAACAAGGAAGTGAAAAGTTACAAACCGTGTTGAATGTAAAGGAAAAATAGCATTAAGTACCAGAACTAAATACGGGTGAATTCCTTGTCAAAAATGAATAAGGGTTGTTTCTTGAACCATCTTAAAACTCCCTGTATTTTGCAAGTTATGTATGTTTATGATAAAATACATTATGGTATGGGTTTGTATGTTTGTATATGCAAAGCCTCTCATATACAAAGTGGTTTGAATGTTTTGTCATTGTATGATGCATGTGCAAAGTCCCTCGTATATCGGGTAATGGTATGGTCGCATAAAGGAGATATTAGGTTGATGCATTGTTTAATTATATGCGTTTGGCTAACGTTTTATTACTACATACAAAGTGGACCTGACGAGGTTAAAGGTTGAAGTATATATTATGTCAGGTCCATTGCTTGTATGTTATGTTTGCATGCTTGGTAGCACGCAACATACAATGCGATACATACAACACAATATACATTGCCCAAAACTGAAATATTATCAAATATGGTGAAACTATTATATTTTTCAAGTTATACAAAGCTAATATACATATCTTGGATTTGAAAAAGTATGAAACAAAGTTAACTTGTTGTATGTATCAAGCCTTGTATATGTATGCTTTCAGAGACATACATTTTAAATATACATACATTGTCGAGATACAATGCCCACATACAAGCCGAAACTGAAATAATTGTGAAATAACAATAAGTCTTTGTATATTTCACATTTGTATGTATCGATACATACATTGCGGGACATACAACGCAGATTTTGAGGAACATTAAAAAATGGTATAAATGATGCATCACTACTCAATGTATATTGGAAATATACATTGCACTTTATGCAAGCTAGAACCAAAATGTTTATAATATAAAGAATAATTGTTGTATGTATTACACCTTGTATGTATGTTTCAGATTATACATAGCGGCACATATGCAAGTCGGAACTCAGGAGAGAATTAAATCGGGTTAAAGGGATGCATCAAGACTTTATGGAGGATGCATATACAAGTCGGAGTCGAAAATAAATGAACCATGTTTATAAAAGCAGGGAGTCTAGAAAAGACATACAATCGAATTTGTATGTATTGGGCATTGCATATGAAGGATATAAGTAGTGGGTCCCACCACATGCACATTTGGGCTTGTATAATATCAATGTATATCTTCAATATACAAGCCCATATACAAGTGAAGATACATTCTAAAAAAGCAAGCTGGATGTCAAGAAGAAATTAAATACAGAAAAATCTCTGCATGTCTAGGTGCTTGTATATGCATACCTGATATACAAAGAATACATACATACAAAACTTGACTAAAGAATTGAACATTGTATACATCTAGTGGGGACCACGTATGTATGTCAGAGATGTATGTATATGCATACATTTGGTGGATCTAAAGAAAATTCCAATTCATTTCATAAATTCAATAAAGTCCATGATTGTATAAAAAGTGTATGCATATAAAAGGCAATATGCATAACATGGACCCCAAAAGTTTATTAAGGATGAAACATCCATTGTATGTTTGTGATTTGTACCTATCTGACATACATTTCTGATATACAAGTGGCAGAACTAAAAGGGCTATTCAAAAGAGTTAAGCACTTGTATATTCAATGTTTTGTATGTAGCGAACATACATTCTTCAGGATACAAGCTATAGATACAAAAGGATGTACAAGAACCGGACGCGAAGGAAAAGTTAAATGTTAAAAACTCTTTGTATGTTATAGTGATTGTATATTGCAATGAACATATCAAATATACAAAGAAATGGAAAGCGAAAAGGCGAGAAGTTTTTTCAACCTGATTGTGAGGTCACGCCGTAAAAAATAACATTAAAATCCAAAATATCAAAATATTTTTCTGATAGATAAAATACTTATTTTTGCAGGATATACACAGTGGCGATTAAGTTTTGTAAACACCCACGAGAGGATCTTAAGCAACTAATAAATTGTCGATGAGGGAAGTAATCAATTGAGTAAATATATACGAATAAATTTGTTTTAATCAATTGATCTGAGACTAATGGATGTTTTATCTGGTCTTTTTAGGAATAATGAAGAAACCCTCAATGGATATTGGGTAGAACTGCAGTTAATGACTTTTTGACCCTAAAATGGTTATCCATTTGATGATTAGTGGCCAGTTTTAAATTTCATAAATCTGTTTTATTAGAACTAATATTGTTGTTCGGTTATCAACTGTCACAACCATTATAACTGGTCTGAAGCTTGTATGCCTCTCTTTATAAGAGATGACCAAGACCAGAGAAAGGAATATCATAGGGAGAGACTACAGAATAGAAGAGGAGATACTATAGATTAGATTTGAACAGCAATGCTAGTTCATTTTTAATATATTTTATTTCTGGCCGATCATGTGCAAGCATTCTTTGATGAAGTCAAGTCTATAAGCATGAAGCAGTGACCGCAAAATTTTAGTATCAATTATCTATTAAATTTATTCAATTATATGATTGTCTCCTTTCAAAGTTTTCTCTATTATTCAATTTGAGTTATCAAGTATATCTTCAAATTGTCTATGCACATTTGCTGTTATAGTGTGATAAGATTAATTGGTTTCTGCTTTCAAAATTAAATCCTTTAAATCTATCACAATTACTCAGAAGACCTTGTCATGGATCTATAAGAAGAGTCATATAGTTAGGGTTTGTATTCTGTCTACAATTTTTTTATAAATCTGTTACAATTGCAATATCATTCTGATAGGTTCCTTCAAGCAAGGATTAAATCCTTTTAAATGAATGTAGGTAATATTTTGTCAATTGAATATATTTAGGTATGGAGTGCTAACTATTTCCTTGCAGGGTTGTACACGTTACATACCTATTCTTTCATGCCAGATAATTCAAGTTTTTACCAAACAAACAATCATTTATTTCATAACCATACTGACTCTATATTAAATAAGGCACTGGTCTAGTATTTTCATTATGACTTATTCAACTTCATTTTGGATTTACTTAGTTAGATTGCATTATTGTTTTAGCATTACAATTTAGATTATTTAGAATTAACTTACTGTCTTTTTATCTATTGTATAATTTATGCCATTATCAATAGTTAGATTAATTCTAATTAAAATAGTGATCATCTTTTTATCTGCATTATTAATTAGAGGTTTACCCGCCTAGGTCTGGTAGAGCCTGAAGTGAAGGGGGTTTAGCCATATCTACCCTGTTTCAGTTAGCCAAGAACATCAAGAGAGCTCGGCACCCTCTTAGGGTTAATGACCTGCATTTTTGAGACCTAACATAGGGAGTCATCAAACCCTAAAAGTTGATTCTGTCACGTTAGTTCAAAAACATTGTGAATCTAAGCATAGAGCCTAGGATTCTCTTAGGATTAGCAACCTACATTTTTGAGACCTAACAAGAAGAATGTTTTTATTTCATATTTATATAGCCCTAACAAATAGTGTAAGTTTAGAAACAAAAATGATACCTAATTTCAAGTTTGGATGCAAAATTTATGGCCTCTAGAAGGTCTAGGGTAAAATAACTAGCAAAGTGGTGAATAATGCATCCTCCCCAATGAACTAGCACCCACCTCAGTGAAGTTATGAGTAATTAAGGGGAAATTAGGGCATATAAGGGTAATTTGACTATCACATTTAGGGCAAGCAATGACTAGAGAGCTAGAATTTAAACTAACATATATTCTCTTTCTCCTTTTTGGCATTTATCCTTTTATCTTCAAACATAGAGAATCATTAGAGAGTTATAAATTATCCTCATGAGAACTTCTAGAAGAAAGCATTGGAGAGGCAATTTTACTCATTTAATTTTTTAGGGGTAATACCCTAGAAGGAGAAGAGATAAAGGTTGCATTAGCTATGTTGATAATGGAGATTACTAGTAGATACATTGTGTCTCTTTTTGACACTCTCACACAGTAGTTCCAAAGAAAAATTACAAGGTTTAGAGATGGTCCAAAATTGATTCTATCATCTAACCTAGTCCAAGAGGGATTGTTACTTGTAAAACTACACTTTCTAGTGGAATCATCATTGGAGTTTTCTTCCTAAATGAACCTTCTCCAAGTTAAATAATTGTATCATGGTGTTTATTGTGAATGTTCTCGCTTATGTTGCTTCATTTACAAATTGCTAAAACATTATCTTAGTTTCCATTTAAGTTTGCACTATTCAACAATGGTTCTAGCATGTGGTATGAATATGCAAAATGAGTAACTACCATAGTAGACATGTATCCAAAATGTAGGAGCATAGACAAGGAACATGAATTGTTTAACATAATACCTCAAAGAAACATGTTCTCATGGAATGCCTCGATTGCAAGGTATTCACAAAATAGATTTGTTGAAAAGGCTTTAGAAACTTTCAAGCAGATGTAATTGGCAGGCGAAAAGCTGAATTCTACAGCCTTTGTCAATATTCTCCCAGCCTGTACCAAATGGGAGATTTGGAATAGGGTATGGACATCCATCAAAGCATAAATGATAGAGGAATTTTGTCACAAGGAGGTGGTTATCATGGGTGTCCTCACGAGGCAGTCACACCATTTCACCATATGTAACAAATAGGTTTCCAATCCGATCATTTTTCATTTTCTAGTGTAGTCCTAACCTTTCCCCAAATGGGAGCTTTAGAATAGGGTATGGACATCCATCAAAGTATAATGGAAGGGGATTATTGTCAAATATTGCAGATGGAAGTACTTTGGTAGACATGTATGCAAAATGTGGACGCATAGACAAGGTATGTGAACTATTTGACAAAAAGAAATGTGTTCTCAAGGTATGCCTTGATTGCATGATATTAACAAAATGGATTTGTTGAAAAGGCTTTAGAAACCTTCAACCAAATACAATAGGTAGTTGTAAAACAAGACTCTACAACCTTTTCCAGCATCCTCCCAGCCTATGCCAAATGGGAGCTTTCAAACAAGGTATGGACATCCATCAAAGCATAAAGGATAGAGGAATTTTCTCTCGACTACCCTAGTTTTAATGTATGCAAACTGTGGAAGCATATACATTTATCATGATGAGAAACTAAGAAAATGAAGA
Organism: Cunninghamia lanceolata; assembly: GCA_027924645.1. NCBI lineage: Eukaryota > Viridiplantae > Streptophyta > Pinopsida > Cupressales > Cupressaceae > Cunninghamia > Cunninghamia lanceolata. Next base: position 1,573,066 of record BSBN01001450.1, read on the forward strand.
GAAAAAATGCATACCTAGATGGTTGGAAGGTGATGTGGATGTTTCTTGGGGTTCAGTTAGTTATTGGGGTTTGACAGTTGTGCTCCTAGGGTCCTCCTAGGTTTCCTTGATTGCATGATTGCATGATATTAACAAAATGAATTTGTTGAAAAGGCTTTAGAAACCTTCAACCAAATACAATAGGCAATTGTAAAACAAGACTCTACAACATTTTCCAACATCCTCCCAGCCTTTGCCAAATGGGAGCTTTCAAACAAGGTATGGACATCCATCAAAGCATAAAGGATAGAGGAATTTTGTCCCAACTACCCTAGTTTTAATGTATGCAAACTATGGAAGCATATACATTTATCATGATGGGAAACTAAGAAAATGAAGAGAAAAAATGCATACCTAGATGGTTGGAAGGTGATTTTGATGTCTCTTGGGGTTCAGTTAGTTGTTGGGGTTCGACAGTCGCGCTCCTAGGGTCCTCCTAGGTTTTGGCAATGAAACTATCAAAAATGACAATTTAAAATGCTTTTTAAAATTTAAAACTTTAACAAGTGGGTTCAAACAAACGGGGGTTTGTTTGAACCCATTATTTTTTATTATAAAATATCAGTTAGCCGTGGGTTCGAGTGAAGCCTCAAATGACATAGGGTTCACTCGAATGGGGGTGTTTGAGTGAACCCATTTTGGGGTTCTAATGAACACCCCCATTCGAGCGAACCCATCCAATTTTTTTTCATGCACAGGGAATTTTCCTTCCTCAATGAAATTGTAACCCACTATTGTGGGATCATCTATTAAATCCTTCAACTTGGAGTGCCAATTAAATCCTTTGTGTGAATATACCCTTAGGAATTCTCAAGAGTCCTTCCTTCTCATAACCTCCAAGTTTCTTATCAAGAAACCTTAAAAGACCACAACCAACAACCCCCCAAATTCATATATGCACCCTAAAATTATAGAAGTAATAGGGAAAGTTGGCCATAACTTACCACTCTAAAATGGCCATAATTCATATATTCCCTCTAAAATGGCTCCACTTATCCTTGAATTTCTTTTATGGGAATATTGTCATGAATCTATTTTGTAACTCCTCACTAGCTACTGATCATGGAATAATGTTATGTCATATAATAGTATTCTAACTATCATGGATAAGAAATATTAGAATATTAAACTATCAAATCTAAAATTCATCAATATAAACATCGTGGACCACTAATTATGATTCATGAGATAAATTTCCTTAATTTTATCCATTTTCTTGTCTCTTAAAATTTATATGATTACTTAACATTAATCTAAAAATATATCAATTGATTAATATCCTTATTTGATCATAATTAATTTGTATTCCCTCCCTAACACATAGCTCTAATTTAAAAATCAATTATAATTTATCTTTCTAAAATTAACTATCCACAAGAATTAAAAAAAAAACATTTCAATAATTACCACCTTATCAAATTAAACTAATAAAAGAAGAAAACTCTATGTGCCATTTAGAAATCCCTAAAAATATTATTTATCTTTTATTAGACTTGATCACATGAACATTTTAAGTATATTCCATATATTAATATTGAATCATATAATAAGATCTATTGAACATCCAACATTTTGACAAAATAGCTACTATGACGCAAAGTGCCTCAATCATTTATATTCCCATTGGAAACAGGAAACATAAGTAATATTTGAAGAAAATGCATATTTACTCTAAAGTGTACTTGAATACACATTAACCATATTCTTCCTACTATATTATCAATCAATTTTACACATGTTAAAGAAAAGTATTTTTGAAGGGATTTAAGATTGAATATGTATGTAGTTCCTATTGGTCATGATGTTAGTCATAAACAAGCATAGAATAAAAGTACACATTAACCTTTATTCATCTTGAAAGATGCGATGAATTTAGAGAATTTAGGATCCCAAGTCTCCGGTGATTAGGTCTTAATCGTCTGACGTTACTCAGAGGTTAATGTGAGTTGCTGTTTCCATTTTGGGGCCTTACATGAAAGTTCATCATCATCATGATACTCCTGCATAAATTCTTTATAAAGAAATCATATTATACATTTATTTGATGAAATGATGCAGAAATACTTCAATCTTTGCATGATATTCTTAATTGTGCATGCTATGTATTCAAATATGCTAAATATTTACAATTATCTACGAGATGTCCACATATCTGTGTTATTTGCTTAAGATCATCAATTATTTGCAATTATGAGGATGACATGCTTTGAAATTTAAAAGAAATTGGAAGAAATGCTTCAGATTAAAGTTGAACCTTTAGCTTTTGAACCACATGTATATTAGATACTGTCATGAAGAGAAGAAAACCAAACCATATTTTCACCAGGACATTCCACAGCTAGATATAGTTGATGCTAACTTCAAAGGAATTTGTATGAAGACAACACATGTAAGTAGACTTGCACTCCAAGGGACACAACAAATCACCACATATGTCTAGAATTCATACACTGATTACTCAAGATTTACTATGAATTGTAATCAACACAGTCTTCTCATTCATTAAGCATGCAAAAATATAGATGTTTTACAAAAACTTTGAAATGAGCTATATGAATATTTCAGCAGACGAATTTCAATTAAGTTTCTAAATATTTACAATAAGGCATTCCATCACCTTTTATAAAACAAGGTGATGAATCTGTTACAAAAGATCCACGATCTTGACTTCTCAATGCATATCTACGGTCACCATTCTCTATGACTACGTCAACTTTACCAAAAGTGGCACAAGTTGCCAGCTAGCAACTATCTAGATTGTTTATGCTTATATCTCCCTTTATGATGTATCCTCATCATGCTCCTTATCTGATTCATGTGGATCATCATCATGTGCATCACTTCCTGAACTTTCATTATCCTGATGATGATGACGCCACATATGAGGCTGCATGATGCTCTGGATTTGCTCATATGACTCAACAATTTGATCTATCCCTCTACCATCCTAAGTCTTTGCTTTGATGATGGCATGTTTGTGTGCCTCATATTTGTTTCTACTGCTATCCAATTTGTCTTTCCTGTCCTGTAGTGTCTCATTGTATTTTTCCATATTGACTTTGATTCTCATTATTTTATCTATGACTTCTTCTGTCAAATGGACAAGTGGATCATCTGCTACTGATTGGAAGTTGCCATGTAAAGCTTTGATGGCATATTCCTCATCTTGATTTTCTATTTTCCCTTCCACTTTTCCTTCCAATGTTTCCAATATTTCCACCTCAATAGCCATTAAATCATGTAACTTCATGCTGATATCTCTCAGTTTATTATTGCATCTCCTGAGCACCCCACATTCAAATTGAATGTCCTTATACTAGATGTCAATCAACAAGGCGGTATTACTATTCAATACCTATTTATTGATAAGCAGTTGAGGATTTATCCTCTTTATTTCTCCCAGGATGTTTAGTACCTTTTCCAATTTATAAGACCTTTTTCCCGTCTGCATTTGCAATTTGTCTACTTTGGTCTTGGAGTCACTGAGAGTGCTCCATCTCTTTAAAGAGGCCTTTACCATTTCTTCAGCATCATCCAATGTGGATGACATCCATTTCCTTAGTACAGATGCCTTATGTTTCATGAGGTCCAATTTATTCACCTCCTCTTGAGAAATAGCAATTAATGGGACTGCATGTTCAGTTGAAGTTTCTTCAGTATTAGTTAGCCTTCTTATGTAGGCATGCAACTGAGCAATGTGCTCTTTGTGTTGCTTATTTTTCTCTTTCTCTCTTTTCACCTTTTGAATCAAAAAATCAATAATGTCTTTGCCCTCTTGACCCTCTTGGTCTTCATTGGTAAAACCCAGATCCACTGTGCTAATTTGAAACTCATCTAAGGTAATTTTACCTTTTTCTTTCTCCACAGTAGGTACTACAATCTATGCAGTCCTTCTCCCAGTTGTTGGATCTCTTTTAATGGCCGAAGTCATTCTGGCCTTCCTCTTAGGTTTTATTATATCCCCAAAGAATAAGGTGGAGACATCAAATTCTTGAATTTCAAGCTCTTCTTCTGCATTTACCTCTTTCTCCAACCACAGAGGCACCTGATCATGTTTTTCTGCATCATCATAACATTCACCTGTGTCTCCTATTTCTATCAGTAGATGTGGTGGAGATGGTGATTTTCTCAATTCTTCTTCCTGATGCTCACTTTGTTGTTGATCTTGTGGCATGTCCTCCTGTTGAGGAACTTCTTTCTCCAGAGGAACATCCTCTTGGGGTGGGGGATCTTGTGTTGTACCTATATGTTGATCATGATGATCATGATCCTTTTCCATCATTACTTCATCTATTTTCAACTCTTCCCCTTGTTGAGGTTCATTTTCACTAACAGAGATTGTTGCATCCTCCTTTTGCTTTTCTTTTTCTTGTTGCATATCCACCATACTGGATATTGTGGAGTCTGCCTGAGGTGCTGGCATTTGTTTTGAAGCCATTATTTGTTCTGTACCTATACTGTCAACCTCCTGAGCTTTGGCGGCAGGATCTTCTACTATTTTCTCATCATCAGCGGCCTTCTCTTGAACTTCTATTATGACAGGCTCCGTGGATGCACCTTGTGCGATTGGTGGGCTTACTTTTGAAGTATGGTTCTCTGGTTCTGCCCCCTTTATTTCTTCTGCAGGGTGTCCCCTATCAGGTGATCCTGCTGGATGTTCAGGATTCACATCCTGTTTCTCTATTAGGTCCACCACTACAGGACTTGTCACCTGGGTAATTAATGTTTCCAGCCTTATTTCCTGAGCTATCTGCTTTGGGCTCTTTTCTTGTTCTACCTCGACTTGCTTCATCTCCTCCAGTATAGTTTGAACTGGTGGAGGCTTGTGAGGGGTCATGCTTGTACCAGCAGCAAGTGTTTCCATCTTTTGTGCAGTCACTTCCTGTACAACTTCATCATCATACAAATTTATTGTTTCGTCTAACGAGATGTGCCCTACTTGTGCCTGAGAAGTTTCTTTCATCTGTTCCTCTGCAAGTTCAGTTTTGAACTTGACGATGGTAGGAAGTGGAACATTATGCTGAAGTTCCCTAGGCACTTCACTACCTGCCCCTTGTAATAATGTAGGGGGTTGTCTTATTTCACCTCTCATATAGGTTCTTTGTTTCTTGGGTGGGGTAGACACCACCACCTGTGGAGCTCTTCTTTTCCTCCTTATTACCAAAGGAGCCTCTTCTTCTTCAGGCTCTTCCTCCATGAGGATATCCTCTTCATCATTTTTTCTCGAGGATTGACCCTCTTCTAGGGTCTCAATGATTTCAGGCTCTGTTGTCTCACTATTCTTGGATTTTCCTTTCCTTGTCCTTGGAGGGGATGCTGATTCCGACCTAGATCCTGATGTTGCTATCTCCTCAGCTACAAATATTGCCTTTTAAATAATAACCCCTTTGGGTTCTTTATCTACCTTCTTGCCCCTTGGGGGTCTTTTGCTCTGTTGTTGTGGTGGAGGGAGTCTATCTCCCTTAGTCTTCCTCTTTTCATTGAGGAAGTCATCATAGTCATCCCCGGGAATATCCTGCCCCTTCTTCTTGTTGTCCACCGTAATGGTAACACCCTTCTTCTTCAATGCCTCTATCTGTTCATCAACCCAAGCTTGGGTTAGTTGCATGGTCCTGGCAATGAAGGGGTCCAAGGATATATCATCCTATATAGTGAGGTCAGGTGTAGAGATGGTATCATTATATATTTTCTTCTGCTCATATTCATCTGCAATTATCCTGCCATCATCTTTCTTCAAATGTTGGGGGATGGGGATGCAATCAAAGGTTCTAATTTGATTCAATGTTAACTTTTGATACCTTCTTCTTCTTGCTTTTGCTTCATCTTCGGAGTCAGCCCAGAAATCTTCTAGGTGCCTCTGATGAATAGGCTTTCCTACTATTTTCTGCATCCTGCCGTAAGGATCATATGGTCTGGTTAGTGGAAAAGGCTGCAGATTCATCTTATTGAAGGTGATCATCACCTTCTTTATGTGTTTAGAATATGGGCACATATACTAGCCAATGGTGACTGGAAAGAAAATCGGTGGTAGTTTCTTGGCATCCTTGTATGTTTTTATCATTGTGGAGCTCTGCTTGATGAACTCCATTAGTATCACTGCATTAGTGGGATACCTTGGTAGCATGAGAGGATGCCCCTCAAAACCTTCAATCCTTATGTAAGAAAAGGTGGCAAACTGTATATACCAGGCTCCATGCCTGTAAATTATCTCTTGAGCCTCCATGCTCAATCTTTTTGTTCTGTCCTCCTCCATGGTCCTCACCAGATGCATGGAGAATGCATCATTGACCAGTTTGTAGTCTTGGAGGTAATTGGCTCTTTGCAGCTGGGGATGATGATCCCAAATATGCACAGCATTAACTGTTCCTGTGACTTTCCCATCTGTGACCAGTGCATCAAATGTGCCTTTATAAGCATAGGAGTAGACAATGTATGAGGTCATATAGAAAGCACAATTTGAACCTCCCAGGTTCATCAGCTGCTCATGCAGAGCATCACTTATTAGCTGGCCCCACAGTGGCTTGATATCTGAATATAAACACATCATTATTATACCATACATCCAGTCTCTAAAACTACCAGCATCAGGCTGGCCTATTACTCTGTTAAGTAGTTCAATCATATACTAATATTCGTCAGCAAAATCATATTTGAATAGATGCACAGGAAGTTTAGCTGCCGCAAGATATGTACTATTTTCAGACATCCATTGATACATATTCTTCCTGGCTGATTTCTTATTGTTTTCATATTCTTTCTCTGACTTCTTTAGGTCTACACTTTTGACCTTGCTGCCCAATGGTAATCCCAAAGTCTTGGAAAGACCCTTGATGGATAGGTCAGCATATATCCTCCCATGCCTCATCACTTGCCTTGTCTCTGGGTTATAGTTTCGAGCACACTCGATGACCTGCTCCAGAGATTCCATAGAGTATGCAAAACTGGCAGTGTTCCACATTCTGGATACGAAAACTGTATCCAGCACAGGACTCTTGTTATTCTCACCATTCAGCCTAGCTGACCAGGCTTCCAAATTGGTACTCCCCTGATGGGTATCTGTAATTGCATCGTACTTGAACAGGACGCCCCTCTGAGACGAGAACATGGGCTTACTAAATTCTGCTTGACACTTAATGAACCTCTTGTCTGCCATGGGTACCTGCAATTAACAAAATCTTGTCTTACAATGGGTATACACATGCATGCCTATAACAATTTATCTTTAATATTCACCATGCATATTACATTCATTCAGCATAAGTCCATCATGGGGATGCGTAAACCAGACTTACAACATCATACCTGATTGTTACAGAAACAACATGATGAGGGTTTCATTTACTTACCTGGTTATGCTGATTTCTTTTTATACCAATGGAATTCTGAAAGTGTTCTTAATTCTTGCTGATGATCATGCGCTTTCTACTGCTTACAAACTTCGCTCATCGTAATATTGCCTACAAGATGATATGCAAGTTGTGCTCTATAAAAAGTAATTTCTTCGCAAGGTAAATGTGAAAATGGCGTTAGATTTACCTTTTAACCTTGCAATTAGGGTAAATTTAGGGCAAATCCTGACAGATTAGATTTTATTCATTGATTTTCTGCAAGGCAAGTCAGGATTTCACCAGGTGTTCCATCGGGTTTAATGATCGGTGGGAACCACCTACATGTCTGCGCGCATTTAATACTAATGGCGGCAACGGGAGTGGGGTGTTATCTAGATGGCAGGATGATATTTGAAAACGTCAGTTTATGTTTAGATATCAGGTGATGTTTGCGCCATTAGGCTATGCTCTAAACGTCAGGAGGATATTCAAAAATATCGAGCTATGTTTTTGGATGATGATGATGACCGAAGTCATTCTTTTCTAACTCTTAGGATATCGAGGCAACGTCATCCAGATATTCATTCATTATATCAGAAAGGCATCATGACATCATCGTCATGTTATGCGAACTTGATCATGTTTAGAAAATATCCTGCCGAGAGGTAAATGTGATGATGATGTCATCGTCATGTTTGTTTCTTCATTTATCAGACTTGGATGACGTCATCAGGATATTGGCTTAGGGTGATATTTCGTGGCAGGAGGATATTAAGAAATATCAGGTTACATTTGGAAATATGACACTCATGAAATGTAAAGTTGTTTGACGAGTAAGGATCACCATCACTTAAAGTTGACATCCGGATATTTGGACCGCATGACTTATCAGGTGATGTACCAAGATCAAGATGATCTTCGATAACATGACTGAGGTTATAAAATATGATCCTCCTCTTGTGAATATCAGGTTTGACCAAAACTTTGACTGTTCACAACTCTCACATCCTGATGAATATCAGGGTGATGTAAAAGGCAAACGTGCATGGAATTTAATGCTCTTTCTAAATATGAGGTCATAGAAATGAAATACAAATTTTGACAAACTGACCTCATAATAATGACTTACCTCATCTTGATTCTACATGATGATGCACATGACTTACTTTTACCAAACCGCCAGAAAGCAGACAACACAAGCCAAGCCAAAAGTTGGGTCCCCGTTTTGCCAAGTCAAAATGGGGCGTGTTGTGTAACCACACAACAACTTGCCACCAAAGAAAATAAACAAATTCCAATGATTCAATTAATGTGGTCATGTTCATCTATAGTATTCTAATTCTTTCTAAACATAAGCATCATGATCTTCTGAATGATAAAATTTCATCATGGTAACAATGCTAACAAAGGATCATGTGTGTGCAGGTGATTAATTATCCTCATCTTGAAAGCAAGTTGAAAACATGAGTAACTGGTGTTAAACTACATAGTTGGAGATCATCCCTCATAGCCAACCTGGATAGAGCCTTGCTGCCAGCAGGCGTTCATAGCCCTGGCAAGGTTATCTATACAATCTCCCTAAGTAGAGCCCCACTGCCAGTAGGCGTCTATAGCCCTGGTAGAGTTACTTAGATGGCCTAATATTATTGTTTATATTTTTTTTATTTGATATCATCATGTCAGCTCATTTGTACAAGGTATAGTCACTTGCAGCTTTAGGTTGGAGATTGTATTGGTAGCAAGGGAGTCCCTTTAGATTTTTCACTTAACACCTATACTTGTGTGTTCAACAAACCCAAGGCTGTTAGGTGTTTCATTGTGATTGACTTACTTTGACCAAGAAAAGGCACCCTGATGAAAGGATATCACAAACCTAATCATGATTACTTCTTAGGATGAATCATAACCTATATCTAAATTTGATCTCATCACTTGAATCCTAACAATTTAGTTATTTTCTGGGGTGATGAAGTGCATCATCCTGACTTACCAAAACAAAACTCAATGCACAAATCAAATAAGACAAAAGAACACTGTACAAACAACTATACAAATGTACAATATGATACACATGATTGTCATGGAGTCACTCAAGCCTAGAAATAATGCTTGAGGAATTGCCCATTGACTGGCAATGGGACATCCTCACCTATCAGGTTCTTAAGCCTATAAGTGTTGTCTCCTAGTATCTCAGAAATTTGAAAGGGACCTATCCATAATCTATCAAACTTACCATGGTCACCTTTCCTTTCATGGGCTTTATCCTACATCAAGACTAAATCAGATATCCTAAAAGCTTTAGCTTTGGCTCTCTTGTCAAACCAGCGTTTGACAACAGCCTGATGTTTTGCAAATTGGTCAATTGCTTGACTCCTTTTTTCTTCCAGGTGCATCAACTGAAGCAACCTGACTTCTTGCTTATTGTCTATTCCTAGGTATTCTTGGGCAAACTGCAGAGTAGGAATTTTCAAGTTTACAGGGAGGATAGGATCCACCCCATATACCAATTGGAAAGGCGAGTTTCCTAATGTAGTTTTCATTCTAGTTCTGTCTAGCCATAAGGCATATTTCAGAAATGAGTTCCATTCCCTAGGGTTCTTCTCTATTAATTTTCTTCTGATATTCAGTAAATTCTTGTTGGTGGATTCTGCTAATCCATTCCCTTGGGGATAGTAGTTGGATGAAAACTTAAGTATGATCCCATAATCAAAAGCCCAACTTGACAATTTAGTTGAAGTGAAGGTAGAACCATTATCACTTACCAAAGCATAAGGAATTCCATACCTGGTAATAATGTTGCTCTCCAGAAATTTAATGACGTCATTTGCAGTACAAGTCTTGCTGCTGACATCCTTAGTCCATCTGGTACAATAGTCAATAATGGTTAGGACATACCTATGGCCTGAGGAGGATGGGGGGTTGATTGGTCCTATAAAGTCCATGCCCCATTGTGCAAATGGGCGTTCTTCCATCACTGGCTGTAAGGGCTATGCATCATACTTCTCTCTGTTGGCGGCAACCTAACATACATGACAACATTTAACATGATTAGCTATATCTTTGAAAATTATAGGCCAATAATATCCTACTCTAAGGATGGCATGTGTTGTGGCCAAGGCTGATCCATGTGCCGTTCTGAACTTGTCATGTAACTCTGACAGGACCTTATTTACTTCTGGTTTTTCTAAGCATCTCAGGTATATTCCTTTATAATTCTTCTTGAATAGGGTCCCTCCCTTCATCATGTATTTTCAGGATCTTATTTTCAAGGCTCTTCTTTGTGAAGCTTGCATTCTTGATGGACACCTTCCGGTGATCAGGATATGCCTGATATCCGAATACCACTCTCTATTATCTTTCTCATTAATAACATACTGTTGACTAGTGATGTTAGGGTCAATCTCAGATATCATTTGACTCAGAGCTTGTCCTCTTACTAGTTTCATTGGTGTAATTTCCATGTCATACTCTTGTAATACGGTAATCCATTTGGCTCTTTTTTCACCAAGCTTACTTTGCATCAGTAGCATCTTCACCGCTGCATCAGGGACTACTGCAATCACCTTGCTTCTTAGTATGTAGTGTCTGAATTTCTTTACTGCTATGACCAATGCAAGTGCCTGTCTCTCAACATCTACATATCTCAATTTAGCATCCCTGAAAGGACAGCTCATGAAAGCAATTGGTTTCTCTTCTTTCTCTTCATTTCTCTGAGTAAGCACTGCTGTAGAGGTATGTTCTAAAGCAAATGAATAAATGTAGAAGTCCTTTGTGTAGTCTGGACTGATAAGGACAGAAGCATCAGAAATGGCTTTCTTTATATCTTCAAATGCAGCTTTGGCCTCTGGTGTCCACTCGATTTGTGCATTTTTTTTCAACATGGCATTTAGTGGTCTGACAATCTTAGCAAAGTCGGTGATGAACTTCCTCACAAATTTTATCTTACCAAAGTAAGATTTAAGTTCTTTCTTGCTTCCTAGAAGTTGTAACTTCATAATAGATTCCACCCTGTCAGGGTCAATGATAATTCCATCTTCTGTGATCAGGTGGCCTAGTAACTTTCCTATTGTCACCCCAAATATGCACTTCTTGGGGTTCAGCGATATTCCATACTCTTCACATTTTCTTAATACATTTCTGAGATCAGTTGCATGGTCGTTCCTCTCTTTGGAGAACAATATTAAGTCATCCATATAGATGACTATACACTTTCCTATTAAGCCTCTGAAGGCTATGTCCATTGCCCACTGGAATGTGGCTCTAGCATTTATAAGTCCAAATGGCATACGTCTATATGCGAATATCCCCCACTTTGTGGTGAAGGCAATCTTTAGTCTGTCAATCTTGTCAACCATGACTTGATTGTATCCTGAAAATCCATCCTGGAAGGACATCATTTTGGCTCCATTTACAATCTGCAGAACTTCATCTAATGATGGTAAAGGATAATTATCCTTTTCTGATGCTCTGTTCAGATTCCTAAAATCTACACATAGCCTGATGTCTCCATTCTTTTTCCTAACTGGCACTAGATTTGCCACCCAAGTGGAATGCCTCACAGGAAAAATTATCCTAGCATTTAACAATTTCTTAACTTCTTCGAATATTATTGGTTCAAACAAAGCATTGACTGGCCTCTGCTTCTGTCTGAAAGGTTTAGCATCTGGCTTGAGAGGTATAGTATGAGTTATGATAGATGTGTCATATGTCTTCAGCTCATCATAAGTCCATGCAATTACATGTATGTAATCCTTGAGGGCCTGAGTTATTCCTTCTAACTCTTCTGGTGTGCAAACTTTACCAATCAGTACATTTCTCTTGTCTTCATCTTGTCCAATATTCACTTGTGAATATTGACCTCCATCTGCCTTGGGCAGATCCTTCTATTTAAGCATATTATCCAAATCAAAGGATCTTTCTAATTCAATCATACCTTTGGGAATCCTGTTGCTAGGCAACTCTAATATTTCATCTTCCTCCCAGACATGATCTTCCATACAACTCTCATCTATGATTTGGGCATCAAATACATCTCTGTTGGAGATGAAATCCAAAATGTGCTGATCATCATCAAACACCTGGAGGTTGGTCACATTGTCAGGTACTGAAGATACTAACACCAGTTCTACTACAAATCTCTTTAGACCTGATATAGATAGTGGCTCCAATGTACTGGCATCCTGGGCAAGTGCATCCGCCCTATGGTTTTGTTCTCTTGGTATGTGAGTGATATTAAAGGTGTCAAAGTCCTCAATCAGGTCCCACACTCGATGCCTGTAGTTAGATAGCTTTCTGTAGTTACATGAGTAAATTCCTCTTACTTGCCTCACAACTAGTTCTGAATCTCCGAAGACATGCAGAATCCTTACTTTTTTCTTATGAGCAAACAGTATCCCATGAATCAGAGCCTCATACTCTGTTACATTGTTAGTACAGGGGAACTGTAATCTGTGGGCTGCTAGATATGATTTTTCTGATGGATCAATGAGTTCAATTCCTACCCCAGCACCTTGCTTGGACTTGGATCCATCAAACCTTAGGATCCAAGGTTTATCTTCAGCAAGATACTTAGCTGAACCTTCTTTTTTCTTTACAGCTCTAGCTGCTGCTCCGCCTGATATCCACTTTAATTTAGGGATGTCATCATTCTCAAGTTTCTTCTTTCCTTTCTTTTGTGAGCCTGATGGCCTTTCTATTTTCTCTTTCACATCAGCAGGAGGATGATCCTTTGGATCTGTAGCTGTATGCCTTTTCAAAATGTCTAAACATAGTGAACAAGTTGTTTCTAAGTGAGGTGCCTCATGCAACCTACACCAACCTTTAATTAAGACCTCCTGGGGAGATCTATGCTGTTGTGTCATCTTCTCTATTTCTTTTACTAGAAATTCTTCGAACTTAGTCAGGTTACTACCTTTGTCTTCATTGGACAATTCATAATCTGGCTCCACAAAACAATCACTCCCAGGGGTGATCTTTTCTTTCTTCTCATCATTTATCTGGTCATTAACCAGAACTTCTTCTATTTTTTGAATATGATCCTCGTCGTGATCTATCACCCCTTCTGTTCCTGCAGCAGACAGATAAGAATTAGTATCATCATCATCATCAAATGTAGCATTTATCTCAGAATATGATGATGATGCCTCACTGCATGTCTGCTCCAGCATCATCAAATCTAAGCATGTTTCACAAGTCCTTTCTGAATGTGCTTCATCATGTAATCTACACCATCCATCAATCAAAATATCATTAGCAGGTATATTCAACAATTGACAATGCTTTACCTGGTTGGACAAATGCACCTCAAAGTCTCTGAAGCGATCTATTTCATTCTCATTATCAAGATTATTATCAAGTTCTACGACTGGTACATCCTCCTGATGATCATCATCATGATGAAGACGGAAGTCAAGCATCAAGATCTCTTCTATTTTGACAGTCTGTGGCCTGATGCAATAAACTCCAAGCTCTACATCTACGTACATGATCTCATTTGTTCTATTGTACTCAGTGATCATATGCTTCATTCTAAGCTCAGCATCAATCCTGATCTAGTTTGGTATACCTTTCCATGGTAACCACATGTGACTGAAATCTATGGACATATATCCGTTAAGCATTTTGGACCAGTCTCAGCTAAGCAACATCCCATAAGTATCAGGTATGTCAACTACCTGAATGTCAATGTAATACTAGATCCTAGGATTAGATGCTAGTTGCATGTGGATATGAGTTAACTCCCATACTACACTTACTTCTGTTTTGTCCAGTTGAGTGACCTTCTTTAGGGATTTAGTAGGATGTAATCCTAAAGCATTACATATTGACAAGGGCATAACATTCGTGGAGGCCCCTAAATCCACCAAACAGTTGTGTAGGTTCTTGTTGAACATTCTTATGGTAAGGAGGAACGGAGGTGATTCAGTTTTGTCCTTATACAAGGTCATGTGGAAGGTTTCTGCAGCTTGGACTGTAGCTGACACTTTAGGCTTGATAGTATTATCTCTGGCAGCATGATCTTTGCCACTAGATTGACTTGAAAATTGGACATCCTCCTTAGGAGCAAGATCATCTAGTGACTTCATAAATGCCTTTTTGATGGCAGGAGTTTTTAGTAACTCAAATAGGGACAGGCTGATCTTAATTTTCTTCATTTCATCAGCCAAATAGCTGACCAACTTGTCAGATTCATGAGGTGCATTTACAATCTTTGATCCTAAGTTTTGAGGCGACAAGTACTAAGCATTTACCTTGGGGAACCTAGGGTTATTACTAGCTTTAGGATCAGGAGGTGTATTGAAGTTATTTGGAGGTAGAGATGATGTCAATGGACCAGCAGGTCTATTGGCGTTACTCCTCAAGTTATAATTATGCTTACCAAGATATTGCTGCTGGTATGCATGCACTTCCTCATGTTCTCTTGTAGGCTCATTTTCATCCTCAAAGGGGAATACATAGTTGTTTCAAAGGTTAAGGCAGATTCTTCACATGCCTGGTTATAACTCTGATGAGGTTGATTAGTATAATCTTCCAGCACAAAGGCTGAGTCATATCCACAAGGAACAATCTCATTTCCTTCTGCCTAAGGTGGATTTCCAGAAGTGTTAAACACTTCAGTCTGAAAGATGATAGCAGCAATTCTAAATTGTGGACAGTCTAATTCTGCATGTGCATTTGTATTGTGGATCCTACACCAATTAGTAAGGGCTGCTTCAACAAGATTGACTCTAGTAGCCTGTTTGGCTTCCTCTGGAGGCTGATTGTCCAGGGGTGATGGTAATGAGCCATTATTTGGCCTAGAGTTCCATATTCTGGGCTATCTCTAAGGATTATTGTTATTTCCACCACTATTATTGAAATTATTGGTGTTATATCCTCTGTCAGGATAATTTGGTCTATCATTGGAATAATTTCTATTCGGATTTGACTGGGAATATAAACCTTGATTTCTCAAATGTGTCACTTCTGTGGTGAGTTTTCTCAGTTGAGTAGAAATTTCTTTAATTTCTTCCTTTTCTTCTTGAGCTTTAGCCACCACATTTTCAGTTTGAGGCTTGAAGAAAGAGGATCCATGGTTATTGTTGGATAGATCAGCACCCTGAGGTGCCTGAGCTTGTGCAGGATATTGTGGTAATTGGCCATTTCCATTAGGAGGCATAATGCTCAGTGGAGGTACTTGCAAAGGTGTAGGCATGATTGCTGGGGGTATCACTGCTCCATTAGGATATTGTGCAGGATACTGTACAGAATATGATGCAGGATATTGTGAATGTATGCCAGGTAAGGTAGGGAATACTATATTTGGAGTAGGAGTAGGTATCAACTACTGATTTACCTGTATGGCTTCTTGAAAGGCTAAGGCTAAACTTGTGATTTGGGGGTGTGTTCTCCTTATGAACATGGAGGTCAAAGGATCTAAGGCCAAATAATAAATGCTCCTTGCAGCTTCGTTAGACACAGTATAAGGAGTGACCACCCTAGACAACATTTTCTAAAACCTAGCATTGAAATTTGCAATAGGCTCATTCTCAAATCTCTTAATAGTGGCAAATAAATGATAGTTTATTGAGGGATCGACTGGAACCTTAAATCTATCAAGAAAAGCTTTCTGTAGTAAGGCCCATGAATCAACAGAACCCTGACCAAGACTAATGAACCAATTATAGGCTTCTTCCCCTAAGGAAAAAGGAAATAATCTACACATCACATCTTGGTGCTCTATTCTGGCTCTGCAGCAAGCTTCTTTAAAGGTCCTGATATGATCTTCAGCATCTTGGTAAGGATGATATTTTGGACAAAGTTTGTCCAGATTCTTTGGTAACTCATGATATGCAGTAAAGGTCAAAAGTGACTCTGCTGCAAAGAAAGACATTGCAACCGGAGGGGGTTGAGCTGGTGGTGCAGTTGGTTGAGGTTGAACTAAAGGTACACCCTGAGGTTGAATAGGAGGTGTCACAGAAATCCCAGAAGGTATTCGCAAACAAACAGGAGTTACAGGAGGAGGTTCTAGTGAAGCTCCTGGTGCACCGGACTTGGGCGTATGATGGATGTCCACAGTTCTAGGTTTGAAACCTCTAACAGGCAATTCTTCAAAAATTCCACTAGGTCTAGACCTGGTATTTATCCTGTGAGCCAGGATTTCTCAATTTTGAGGCAAATTGGCTGAAACTTTGCAAATATTGGCCAGATTTTACTGGCTAAAGTGATATTTGCAGTCAGATGACTGATCAGACTGGATATTTAAGAAATATCTGTAAAGATGGTGCAAATATCAGAGGATATTTGTGATATGTTGACCCTTAGCATGAGATATCAGTTTCTAAGGCCAAAATTCTTCAAAGCTTGAACAAATTTATGTAGCTCTGGCTGATATTTGTGAATTCTTAATGATCTACTGTAAAGCTTGCAATATTTATGTTAGATCTAGAAACCTTTACACAGAATGAGCATCTACGAGCTTGCTATAGTAAATATTTGTGTAATATTTGAAATTCATAGACGGTTTGAGGTTACCTTATTCTCTGCATCATTAAACCTAAAAATAATGATGATGAGTGTAGTCTTTCAGATCAGGTCCTTCTTCTAGCACCAATTTATGTTGGTCATGATGTTAGTCATAAAAAAGCATAGAATAAAAGTACACATTAACCTTTATTCATCTTGAAAGATGTGATGAACTCAGAGAATTCAGGATCCCAAGTCTCCGGTGATTAGGTCTTAATCATCTGACGTTACTCAGAGGTTAATGTGAGTTGCTGTTTCCATTTTGGGGCCTTACGTGAAAGTTCATCATCATCATGATACTCCTACAGAAATTCTTTATAGAGAAGTCATATTATATAGTTATTTGATGAAATGATGCAAAAATACTTCAATCTTTGCATGATATTCTTAATTGTGCATGCTATGTATTCAAATATGCTAAATATTTGCAATTACCTATGAGATGTCCACATATTTGTGTTATTTGCTTAAGATCATCAATTGTTTGCAATTATGAGGATGACATGCTTTGAAATTTAAAAGAAATTGAAAAAAATGCTTCAAATTAAAGTTGAACCTTTAGCTTTTGAACCACATGTATATTAGATACTATCATGAAGAGAAGAAAACCAAACCATATTTTCACTAGGACATTCCATAGCTAGATATAGTTGATGCTAACTTCAAAGGAATTTGTATGAAGACAACACATGTAAGTAGACTTGCACTCTAAGGGATGTAGCAAATCACCACATATGTCCATAATTCATACACTGATTACTCAAGATTTACTATCAATTGTAATCAACACAGTCTTCTCATTCATTAAGCATGCAAAAATGTAGATGTTTTACAAAAACTTTGAAATGAGCTCTGAATATTTCAGCAGATGAATTTCATTTAAGTTTTTGAATATTTACAATAAGGCATTCCATCACCTTTTATAAAACAAGGTGATGAATCCGTTACAAAAGATCCACGATCTTGATTTATCAATGGATATCTACGGTCACCATTCTCTTTGACTACGTCAACTTTACCAAAAGTGGCACAAGTTGCCAGCTGGCAACTATCTAGATTGTTTATGCTTATATCTCCCTTTATGATGTATCCTCATCATGCTCCTTATCTAATTCATGTGGATCATCATTATGTGCATCACATCCTGAACTTTCATTATCCTGATGATGATGACGCCACATATAAGGCTGCATGCTGCTCTGGATTTGCTCATATGACTCAATAATTTGATCTATTCCTCTGCCATCCTGAGTCTTTGCTTTGATGATGGCATGCTTGTGTGCCTCATATTTGTTTCTAATACTATCCAGTTTGTCTTTCCTATCTTGTAGTGTCTCATTGTATTTTTCCATCTTGACTTTGATTCTCATTATTTTATCTATGATTTCTTCTGTCAAATGGACAAGTGGATCATCTGCTACTGATTGAAAGTTGCCATGTAAAGCTTTGATGGCATATTCCTCATCTTGATTTTCTATTTTCCCTTCCACTTTTCCTTCCAATTTTTTCAATATTTCCGTCTCAACAGCCATTAAATCATGTAACTTGATGCTGATATCTCTCAGTTTATTATTCCATCTCCTAAGCACCCCACATTCAAATTGAATGTCCTTATACCAGATGTCAATCAACAAGGTTGTATTACTATTCAATAACTATTTATTGATAAGCAATTGAGGATTTATCCTCTTTATTTCTCCCAGGATGTTTAGTACCTTTTCCAATTTATCAGACCTTTTTCTCGTCTGCATTTGCAATTTGTCTACTTTGGTCCTAGAGTCACTAAGAGTGCTCCATCTCTTTAAAGAGGCCTTTACCATTTCTTCAGCATCATCCAATGTGGATGACATCCATTTCCTTAGTACAGATGCCTCATGTTTCATGAGGTCCAATTTATTCACCTCCTATTGAGAAATAGCAGTCAATGGGACTGCATGTTCAGTTGAAGTTTCTTCAGTATTAGTTAGCCTTCTTATGTAGGCATGCAACTGAGCAATGTGCTCTTTGTGTTGCTTATTTTTCTCTTTCTCTCATTTCACCTTTTGAATCAAAGAATCAATAATCTCTTTGCCCTCTTGACCCTCTTGGTCTTCATTGGCAAAACCCAGATCCACTGTGCTAATTTGAAACTCATCTAAGGTGATTTTACCTTTTTCTTTCTCCACAGTAGGTACTGCAATCTGTGTAGTCCTTCTCCCAGTTGTTGGATCTCTTTTGATGGCTAAAGTCATTCTGGCCTTCCTCTTAGCTTTTATTATATTCCCAGAGAATAAGGTGGAGACATCAAATTCTTGAATTTCAAACTCTTCTTCTGCATTTACCTCTTTCTCCAACCATAGAGGCACCTGATCATGTTTTTCTGCATCATCATGACGTTCACTTGTGTCTCTTGTTTCTGTCAGCAGATGTGGTGGAGATGGTGATTTTCTCAATTCTTCTTCCTGATGCTCACCTTGTTGTTGATCCTATGGAATGTCCTCCCGTTGAGGAACTTCTTTCTCTGGAGGAACATCCTCTTGGGGTGGGGGATCTTGTGTTGTACCTATATGTTGATCATGATGATCATGATCATTTTCCGTCATTACTTCATCTATTTTCAACTCTTCCCCTTGTTGAGGTTCATTTTCACTAATGGACATTGTGGCATCCTCCTTTGGCTTTTCCTTTTCTTGTTGCATATCCACCATAGTGGATATTGTGGAGTCTGCCTGAGGTGTTGGTATTTGTTCTGAAGCTATTATTTGTTCCGTACCTGTACTATCAACCTCCTGAGATTTGGCGGCAGGATCTTCTATTATTTTCTCCTCATCAGCTACCTTCTCTTGAACTTCTATTATGGCAGGCTCTGTGGATGCACCTTGTGCGATTGGTGGGCTTACTTCTGAAGTATGGCTCTCTGGTTCTGCCACCTTTATTTCTTCTGCAGGGTGTCCCCTATCAGGTGATCCTGCTGGATGTTCAAGATTCACATCCTGTTTCTCTATTAGGTCCACCACTACAGGACTTGTCTCCTAGGTAATTAATGTTTCCAGCCCTATTTCCTGAGCTATCTGCTCTGGGCTCTTTTCTTGTTCTATCTCCACTTGCTTCATCTCCTCTAGTATAGTTTGAACTAGTGGAGGTTTGTGAGGGGTCATGCTTGTACCAGCAACAAGTGTTTCCATCTTTTGTGCAGTCACTTCCTGTACAACTTTATCATCAGACAAATTTATTGTTTCATCTAACGAGATGTACCCTACTTGTGCCTGAGAAGTTTCTTTCATCTATTCCTCTGCAAGTTCAATTTTGAACTTAACGATGGTAGGAAGTGGAACATTATGCTAAAGTTCCCTAGGCACTTCACTACCTGCCCCTTGTAACAATGTAGGGGGTTGTCTTATTTCACCTCTCATAGAGGTTCTTTGTTTCTTGGGTGGGGTAGACACCACCACCTGTGGAGCTCTTCTTTTCCTCTTTATTACCAAAGGAGCCTCTTCTTCTTCAAGCTCTTCCTCCATGAGGATATCCTCTTCATCATGTTTTCTCGAGTATTGACCCTCTTCTAGGGTCTCAATGATTCCAAGCTCTGTTGTCTCACTCTTCCTGGATTTTCCTTTCCTTGTCCTTGGAGGGGATGTTGATTCCGATCCAGATCCTGATGCTGCTGCCTCCTCAGCTACAAATATTGCCTTTTCAATAATAACCCCTTTGGGTTCTTTATCTACCTTCTTGCCCCTTGGGGGTCTTTTGCTCTATTTTGTGGTGGAGGGAGTCTATCTCCCTTAGTCTTCCTCTTTTTATTAAGGAAGTCATCATACTCATCCCCGGGAATATCCTGCCCCTTCTTCTTGTTGTCCACTATAATGGCAACACCCTTCTTCTTCAATGCCTCTATCTGTTCATCAACCCAAGCTTGGGTTAGTTGCATGGTCCTAGCAATGAAGGGGTCCAAGGATATATCCTACTGTATAGTGAGGTCAAGTGCAGAGATGGTATCATTATATATTTTCTTCTGCTCATATTCATCTGCAATTATCCTGCCATCATCTTTCTTCAATTGTTGGGGGATGGGGATGCAATCAAAGGTTCTGATTTGATTCAATGTTAACCTTTGATACCTTCTTCTCCTTGCTTCTGCTTCATCTTCGCAGTCAGCCCAGAAATCTTCTAGGTGCCTCTGATGAATAGGCTTTCCTACTATTTTCTGCATCTTGCCATAAGGATCATATGGTCTAGTTAGTGGAAAAGGCTGCAAATTCATCTTATTCAAGGTGATCATCACCTTCTTTATGTGTTCAGAATCTGGGCACATATACTAGCCAATGGTGACTGGAAACAAAATCGGTCGCAGTTTCTTAGCATCCTTGTACGTTTTTATCATTGTGGAGCTCTGCCTGATGAACTCCATTAGTATCACTGTATCAGTGGAATACCTTGGCAGCATGAGAGGATGCCCCTCAAAACCTTCAATTATTATTTAAGAAAAGGTGGCAAACTGTATATACCAGGCTCCATGCCTGTAAATTATCTCTTGAGCCTCCATGCTCAATCCTTTTGTTCTGTCCTCCTCCATGGTCCTCACCAGATGCATGGAGAATGCATCATTAACTAGTTTGTAGTCTTGGAGGTAATTGGCTCTTTGCAGCTGGGGATGATGATCCCAGATATGCACAACATTAACTATTCCTGTGACTTTCCCATCTGTGACCAGTGCATCAAATGTGCCTTTATAAGCACAGGAGTAGACAATGTATGAGGTCATATAGAAAGCACAATTTGAACCTCCCAAGTTCATCAGTTGCTCATGCAGAGCATCACTTATTAGCTGGACCGATAGTGGCTTGATATCTGAATATAAACACATCATTATTATACCATACATCTAGTCTCTGAAACTACCAGCATCAGGCTGGCCTGTTACTCTATTCAGTAGTGCAATCATATACTGATATTCGTCAGCAAAATCATATTTGGATAGATGCACAGGAAGTTTAGCTGCTGCAGGATATGTACTATTTTCAGCCCTCCATTGATATATATTCTTCCTGGCTGATTTCTTATTGTTTTCATATTCTTTCTCTGACTTCTTCAGGTCTACACTTTTGACCTTGCTGCCCAATGGCAATCCCAAAGTCTTGGAAAGACCCTTGATGTATAGGTCAGCATATATCCTCCCATGCTTCATCACCTGCCTTGTCTCTGGGTTATAGTTCTGGGCACACTCGATGACCAGCTCTGGAGATTCCATAGAGTATGGAAAACTGGCAGCATTCCACATTTCTGATACGAAAACTGCATCCAGCACAGGACTCTTGTTATTCTCACCATTCAGCCTAGCTGACCAGGCTTACAAATTGGTACTCCCCTGATGGGTATCTGTAATTGCACCATACTTGAACAATCTGACGCCCCTCTAAGACGAGAACATGGGCTTGCTGAATTCTACTTGACACTTAATGAACCTCTTGTCCACCATGGGTACCTGTAATTAACAAAATCCTATCTTACAATGGGTATACACATGCATGCCTATAACAATTTATCTTTAATATTCACCATGCATATTACATTCATTCAGCATAAGTCCATCATGGGGATGCATAAACCAGACTTACAACATCATACTTGACTATTACAGACTTAATTCTTGCTGATGATCACGCGCTTTCTACTGCTTACAAACTTCACTCATCGTAATATCACCTGCAGGATGATATGGAAGTTGTGCTCTATAAAAAGTAATTTCTTCACAAGGTAAATGTGAAAATGGCATTAGATTTACCTTTTAACCTTGCAATTAGGGTAAATTTAGGGCAAATCCTGATAGATTAGATTTTATTCATTGATTTTCTGTATGGCAAGTCAAGATTTTGCTAGGTGTTCCATCGGGTTTAATGATCAGCGGGAACCACCTACCATGTCTACACGCATTTAATACTAATGGCGGCAACGGGAGTGGGGTGATATCTAAATGACAGGATGATATTTGAAAATGTTGGGTTATGTTTAGATATCGGGTGATGTTCGTGCCATTAGGCTGTGCTCTAAACGTCAGGAGGATATTCAAAAATATCGGGCTGTGTTTTTGGATGATGATGATGACTGAAGTCATTCTTTTCTAACTCTCAGGATATCAGGGTGGCATCATCCAGATATTCATTCATTATATCAGAAAGGCATCATGACGTCATCATCATGTTATGCGAACATGATCATGTTTAGAAAATATCCTACCGAGAGGTAAATGTAATGATGATGTCATCGTCATGTTTGTTTCTTCATTTATTGGACTTGGATGACGTCATCAGGATATTGGCTTAGGGTGATATTTCACAGCAGGAGGATATTAAGAAATATCGGGTTACATTTGGAAATATGACGCTTGCGAAATGTAAAGCTGTTTGACGGGTAAGGGTCACCATCACTTAAAGTTGACGTTCGGATATTTGGACCGCATGACTTATCAGGTGATGTACCAAGATCAAGATGATCTTCGATAACATGACTGAGGTTATAAAATATGATCCTCCTCCTGCGAATATCAGGTTTGACCAAAACTTTGACTGTTCACAACTCTCACATCCTGATGAATATCAGGGTGATGTAAAAGGCAAACCTGCATGGAATTTAATGCTCTTTCTAAATATGAGGTCACAGAAATGAAATACGAATTTTGACAAACTGACCTCATAATAATGACTTACCTCATCTTGATTCTACATGATGATGCACATGACTTACTTTTACCAAACCACCAGAAAGCAGACAACACAAGCCAAGCCAAAAGTTGGGACCCTGTTTTGCTAAGTCAAAATGGGGCGTGTTGTGTAACCACACAACATTTCCCAAAAATAACTTCATTACATAGGCTTAATTAGTTAGACAATTATTGCTTATGAAAATGCATTATTATTACATTAGAGCTAAATTGGAATGGGCATGCATTATCACTCTATTAAATAAAGGACTTTCATTTGGTAAGATATTTTTCCAAATCCAAATTCGTGCATCTCTTACTAGCTTCCTATGGAATTTGATCACCATATTGTCAAACACACCAATGTATATGCAAGATATGTGACATGAACCACCCCTTTTAGATAATGAAATATAAGATTAGTATAAATATATCTTTATGAATTTAGAACTTGGTTCATTATCATTTCTCAACCTTTATGAAGATTATAATTTGTAGATCTTCCTACCAACAAATGAGTCAACACATATTATATAAATTAGTAAAAGAAGTCTCACATGGCCTAGTATCTAACTCATGACCCCACTCTTTTAGCTATTTTTAAACAAATTGATTGTACAAACAATTTTAGAATGGCATTTAGTAATATTTCTCTATCAATGCCACATAATACAAATTCAACATAGTCAATATAATCTAATACAGGGTGTTGTTTTCTCACTCATGAGAATGTGGATCCTCTAGAGTTTAATTCTAAAGTGATTCATACATTCTTAATATCATTTTCTCTTTTTTATAATATAGTTCAAACTCTATTTTTTGTTAGAATTGCACAACATTTTCAAGCCCATTAAACAAATTTATGGTTAGTATACATAAGAATTTAGAAGAAGACATCATATATAAACATTGATTGTATAATTTATTATGCAAATATATATAGTTTTATTTTTATAATCTATAGTTTTATTTTTAGCTGCAACTAAACACTCACCTTAGCTCCTCTAATGCTTGTCGAAGAAGTCTCATAACTAGAAAACATCATCAATAATAAAATAATCTCTAGTAATTTCATTTGTCCATGAGTCTTCTTTCAAAAGTTTGGCCAATAGATCATTCTGAATCACTTGAGGATATCGCTTTCTCTCCTCTATACACTCTTTAATTTTTCATATGAGTCTTTCTCTTCCTTGCATTGCTTATGACCTTTAACATTAGTATTATATTCAAATACATATATATTCATAAAACATTTGTGGAATTAGACCAAGTACCTTAATACCTCTTGCATTATTGGATACTAGAAATTTGATGTCAATTTGAAGAATAGCTACCACAAATACCTCAAAAGCCTTGTATATTTGTTTTGTCTCTCCATAAGGAGGTAACTCCAACAATTTTCTGCCCATAATGCTTAGAAGAACCTAAGTATTTAGGAAGAGGTTATTAATGTGAAACAAATTATAATAATTATAATAATATTGTTTTAAATAATATAAATTAACAAAATATATAAATGACAATAAAAAATTAGAAAGAGATAACATGATTAATATGATACAAATTCTAATAATTAAAATATAATATTGTATTATATAACTATAAACTAACAAAATCATATACATACGAGTAAATGGTTAGAAAGAGTTGATAGTGTCATATATTACTATGTTTCTATTGTAATAGAAGAAAAAAATTTACTTGATCTATGGGACAATGCTAACTTACAAAAAATATTTATTAATTTGAATACTTAATGTCTAGGATTTATTAAATATATGATATAAATTTTACATTATCATTTTTTAAGGTATTTAATTGGAAGGAAAAATGTATTTTGAGTCATCTTATTTTAATATTTTTTAAAATACAAAAATTAAAGTAGTTTTAAACTTGTATAATTATTTTAGTTTTTATACCTCATCGTGTGATTTTAATGCAGGGGCATTGCTCTCAGTCCAATTTTGGTTTGAATTTTTTTTTTCCGTTTTGGGGTGGCATGGTGTAGCCTCCTGTTGCATTGCATTTTTTTATTCTCCTGATGCTTACAGGAAAAGACCAACTCCTGTCACCAGTTAATAAAAGAATCCATGTCCTAGTAACCAAAGATATTAGAGAGGTTCTTGTCACCAATCTGTAGACTTTCCTGTCACTGTCAAAACCAAGGTTAACTCTTGTTGCCATAGCAGATGATCGTTGGGATAGTTACAAAAGGAAGATGGATGGTCAAATGTGGTGGACATAAAAAAAGATAGAGGTATGACCGTAGGAAAACCAAACACCACGCGATGGTTTCTGAGTAGCAACTGCCTCTTGTAACGGCTGATGAAAGAAAAGGCGGGTTAAAATTAAAAAATGGATGAACCAAAACAGTCGAGGCCAATGAAGTGGCCAAGGAATGGAAAAGGAATAGACAAAGCAAAATGCAGACTGTCAGTTACATGAGAAGGAAAATAATGGTTAGAAGAAGATATCCAGTAGCAAGATGGATAGATATATAAGAGAGGCTGGCTAATGAGAGAGAGGAGGGTTGAGGCCGAAAAGGATGGAGGCCAATCATAGAGGAGGTCAGAAAGAGAATGCAGGTTGAAATTGTAAAGGTTGTGAGTCAGTTGCAGATTGAAGATTGAGGAGTAGAGGTTGATTAAAAGAGGACCAATTGAGTGAGTAGTGTGAAGGAAGAGAGAGTGTCGGGTAGGAGGAATAGGAATAGAACGAGTCTAAATACACAGACAGGAGGAGGCCAATAGTTGTAGGCCCACTAGATTGTAATGTCTGACTGGTTAGTAGAATAGATTAAGGAATTTGTTTCTCATCCTTGTCATCTATTTTTTTTACTGTTAATAAAATATGCTTATTTCCTTACATTCCTGGAGCTTGATTGTGAAGATTGTAGAGAAGACATGTTCATGTTTGAAATCTAAATTTAAATAGGTTCCTTTAACTACCCTAATAAATGTATGTTCTTGTCACCCTCGTGGAAACTGAATCTGAATGTATGTATTGCATAACTATATTCGTTTTGTGTAATATTAGTATTACTACATGGTTCTTGTCACTCAAAGATAGTAAGTCTGTAGAAGTCAGTTTGAATGGGAGAGACCATGTATTTTGTTAATGGTTTGTAGTGCAGAAATAGAGCACACTAGTGAACCATGCTATTAGATTGGTATCAAAGATCAGAAAGATCTAGGTGTGTATGTTGAGTGTGTATTTAATCTTTGTTAAAGTTTGTATGTTGTAGTGTTTTTGCTGATTGACAGGGCAGATTGGAGAGAAAGAAGCCTAGGTGAGGTGACTGGAAGATGAAAGAAGAAAGAGTGATGCAGAAGAAATTTGGAGAGTCTAACAAATAGAGACAAAAGGAAACAAAACATAAAGATGAAAGATACAGATTTTGAAAGAAAGCTGACAACATTGAAAAGAGACTTGAAAGAGTACATGATTGCAAGGCAGAAATGGATCGAAGAAGAAAGCCAGGAATATTATTGGGTATGGCCAATGGAGAAGAAAGTAAAGTGGCCAATAAAATTGATAATGGAGAAAAGACAAAGGCAAAAGCTGAATGCCTTAAAAAGACTAGATGAGAATGGAAAGGGTACCCACAAAAGTTGGGACAACAAGAGGTTTCCAGATGAGCAACATGTACCCGAAGTGGTGAATGAAGTTCTCATTGAAGATAACATGAGGGAAGATAAGAAAGAAAGAGAGGAAGAGAAGAAAGTGCAGCGGAGAGCACTTGAAGAAGAAAGTGATGAGGAGGGAAGAATGTCCATAAAGAGGGCATTGATTGAGACCTTGTGGTCTCTTATTTTGTGTGCTAATATTATGTTTGCAAATTTGTGTGCAGGTGTGACGAATGCATTAAGGAAGGTCAAGAATGGGACCTTGGAGGTAACAAAATATGGGGCAACAAAAGCACCCGAGGAGAGGGGTGAAGATGAGAGAAGAGGAAACCAAATTGAAGTAGCTGGTATCCATGAACAAATTGTAGTACAATAGTAGGAGAAGGTACAATATGAAGAAGTTAAATGTTCAGAAGAGGATAGTATGATATTGATTTCAAATGTTAATGTAGATGTTGATTACGTATTTCAAGATGCCCTAGAAGATGTGGCATATGAAAAGGAGGAGGCCTACAAAATAGAAGACTTGGCAACCAATGAAGTTAAAGAAGATAGCAAATCCAGATAGCGAGCCAAAGATGAGGTACATGTGAATACAAATATTGATTTTTGTCATAAAAGTGGATATGGGAATGTGATTTGTCAAGTGGTTGGAAAGAAAGAAAACCATGGTTATATAGTACCATATTGGCTTAAGGGACAACATAGAATGAATAAACAAGATGATTGATGTGGTGGATATCATGATAGCAAACCTATTCCAAGCATGGAAGGTATGAAAGTATTAGACAGGACCCCAGATGAGAGGATAAGTAGGCAAGAAAAGAAGAGTAATGAAGGTGTTTTAAGGAAGCAAATAGATCATAGGTCCTAGAGAAAAGGTGCAACAATAAGAAGTCAGCAGTTTGGAACTACAGGAAGCCAAGTATGGATGATGAAGTCTAGAACAAAAGTAAATGGAGTTGGTGAAATAGGATGTGGTGGGAAAATCTTTCACTAGAATAGAGAACTGGAAGAAGAGAATAAGATGAAAAAGGTAGAGTTAAGTTTGCAGCAAGATGGTCACCTACAAAAAGATGAAACTTGGAAGGAAGAGTTCAAGAAAAATGAAGAAACATTGTTACTGTTGACCCATTTTGCCCTATCCAGAGCTAAACAGTTCACCTGGTACTTTTCCTTGAAAATCCTTTGGAAAATGTTCCTATAAAGCTTAAAGTGCCAAATTTCCTAAATTGTCTTGCCTAAAAAAAACCTTACCATTGGAAAGAGCTTGAAAAAATAGGCAGGTTTGCTTTTTACATCACCCTAAAATTCGGCCAAATAAAGAAATTATTTATGGTCAAAGTTTTGGTCAACATACAATTCAGATGTTCATTGGCAGGCTTGCAAATCTCTATCGGCCTTAGAAAATGATGAAAAAGGTAAGTTGTATGCATTTTGGAATGCATATCGGGCTCAAGGAAATGTATATACATTGAGGGAATCTATCGTAGATTCTACGAATATTCCCTCAATGTATGTTAGAAGATACAAGTGAGCATGAATAGTAGAATGTATATTTCGCTTGTATGTTTGCACATACAAAGCTGATATACAAAGGTTTACATACAAGGCAGACCCAATTACATTTTTAACTTGTTTTATAAAGTCTTGGGGTCCGCCTTGTATATGGGCGATTGTATATTGTGATATACAAGTCAGAGATACAAGGGTTATATACAAGGTGGACTTGAATCGAAGATCAATTTCAACATTTCAGGTCTCGGGTCCACCTTGTATATGTATAAATGTTTTGTATATTTGAACATGCAGGGAAATATACAAAGAAAGCGATACAAGCCAGATCCAACCTAGCAGTCAAATCAGTTGATAAATTTATGGGGTCCGTGGCTTGTATATTTGGCGCTTGTATATTGTGATAACCCAGCAAATAGACAAAGGAAGTATACAAGCTAGATTTCAATGTCTTTTCAGGCTATTTCATAAAATTTGAAGTCCGTGGCTTGCATGTACAATTGTGCTTGTATATTACAATATGAAAAGGGCAGATACAGTTTTCAGCGATGCTCCTTGAACCAACTTAGCAACGAATCAGGCAGTGCCACATGGCAACAGACATACATGCAAGTTAACATACAAATGGTGGGGCTCGCATATACAAAAGGAAATTGTATGCATATACAATTTCAAAATTCAAAGGGTAAATTCAAGTCTGATATACAAGGCGCCACACATATACAAAGGAGTTGTAGAGAAGGTTTTGGATGCCGATTCAGGTGGCAAATGCAAGCGATATATACACAGATACAAAGCGATATATACAGGTAGTTGACCAAAACATTGACCGCCTGTATCTCCTTCGTCCTGGTGAATTTTGACATGCTGTAAGAGACAAAGATGCATATTTTGGTCCCCTCTTTCATTTGGCATGGTTTTTAGGAGTTTTTGTCACCTTTCCATTTTCAGATCTAGCCTTGCATATTATGGGCCATGGACGTTTCAGTGAATTTTTGGGGTAGGATGCAGATATTTTTCGCATTTATTTCTACAGGTAATGGAAGCTGCTCGCATTGATGGTAAAATATATTTCTCCACCATCCTGTTCTAGATATTTTAAGGTATGCATTGCTGAGGATCGATGATGCAACAACTTGCATTGAAGACTTAAAATATCTTTTATCTACCTAGTGCCAAATATTTGGCGCCATAACTCCTGCGGCTAGATAGTCACTAAATGTAGATATTTTCTGAGATAGCTCTTAGAGCACATTTTTGTAACCAACCTAGGTTAGTTTAGAATGCTATATATATGCATTCATATGATGTAAATAAGGTTGGAAATTTTTAGCATTCAGGCTTTCTGTTTCCAAACAGAGCCTTCTATACTGTAATTGTGCCTTCCCACTAAATATACTCAAGTTATTTTGCCTCTTTGCACTGATCTCTAGTCCTGTTTGAATCTGCATATGGTTGTTTGTGAATGTCTCTGTTCCTCTCAATCATCTGGTTTCTCACCTTTGCTAGGATCAATTGAATCTGTGTATGTTTGCTTGTTATATTTGGTAATGTTGTGCATTTCCTCAGTATTGTGAGGGTTCTTTTATTAAACTTGGTGAATCACCCTTTATTTTCAAGATTTTGTTTCATCCTTCACTTTAATACATTCCTTCTCTCTTTTTCTCTTAAAATTTAGTAGTTTTAGGTGATAACCAGTTAAGGAAGCCGGCCTTCTCTAGAGGTCTGATATCATTTAGCAAAGTCCCACACTTAGAGATCATTCCCATGTTACTCCAGATTGCTGAGTTTTCACAACTGTATGCAAGGGTGTAAATCTGGTGATAACAACTTTTGGCATGCCCGGTGGGACCAGAGTCAAAACATAATCAAGATAACAATCACTATTGCTGGTTTTGATGTGTAGCCAGTGATTACAAACCTTTAGAGGTTAAATTTTGCATATTTGGTGACTCACACTGAGGAAGAACAAGCAGGCCGGTCATGTTGATACATGTTTTATGAGAAAGATTCAAACCAAGAGTTTGAGCTCATTTGAATATTTGCAGCTGTCTTCACCTAGAAGGCACAGCAGAGCTATAGTAAGAACCTCAGCTTCTAAAAGGATACAGTCAACTCCTCCAAGTTTCAGGCTGGTTGCACCTGTAGTCCTTGCTACGGTCCAAACTATCCTACCTCTAGCCATCCCAATGGCGAGAAATAAGCCATTCATGGCTTTTGATGGGGGCATCCCTTTAAATTTAACAATACATGATGTGATACCCATGGCAGCTTTGAAGAGTTTGCCTTATTTCATAGGGGAAAATCAAACTACCCCTATTGAGCACATCAGAGACATGGCTTCTTTATGTGGAGTGCATCACATCACCCAAGAAAATGTAGCCATCAGGCTGCTAGCTACTTCTTCCAAGGGAAAAGCATTATAATGGTTTAGGAGCCTACCAATGCAGACCATTACAACCCTGGATGATCTAGGTGATAAGTTAAATAAGCAATTTGAGGATAAATCAGACAACTCGTCACTGGTTGAATAGATGACCACCATAAAAAGAGCTCCTCAGGAGAAAATGATGGACTTTAACTTTAGATTCCAAAAGACATGGGACAGAGTTCCTTCTATGGTAAGGCCTCCAGCTGAATATGCATTCTTGTATTTTTTGAAAGTCCTAAACAGTGATATTTCAGTAATGATTCAATCATTAGGAGGTACTAGTTTGCCTACTGCATATGGAATGGCTATTAGGGTAGAGAATAATCTGATTCAGGCTGGAAAAATAGCACCTAGGCCACCCATGCCCATCTTCCCCGAAATTTAAGCTTCCATGCCTTTACCAATTCCATATTTCACCCCTTTACCTGTTACTGCAGCACTACTAAGTACTGCCAACTCTGAAGCTGCTACTTCTAGCTCATCACAAGAATTAAAGGATATTAAAAATAGCCAATAGAAAATAGAAAATATTTTGTAAACTTTTGGCAATGAACTAGTGAGCATTAAAAAACAGCAATCCCAGAGTAGGTAATCTTACCAGTCACAACCTCAAGGGCAAAATCAGTAGCCATATCAAGGCCAAAATTAGCCTTATCAAGCTAATAGGCCTCCGTATCAAAGTAACTACCAAGGCACCAGACAAAATGTAAATCAAAGGCCTTTTCAGCCTTATAATCCAGCACCTATTAATATAGTAAGGGACCTTGTCCCTACTCAGAACAATCTTGCAGCTGAGTACGAATGGTGCTATCCATGTAATCAGCCACACAGTCAAGTAGCCTATTCAAATAGAGTCATAAATCAGGGTTTAATATTGCAAAATGTTGCAGTCCCACAGTTAAATACACCTAATGATGGAGCCGTACAATAGCAAGAACAAGCTCAGGGAGATTCTACTTTCATGAACTGGCAAGAAGGTGAGTTCTGTGGCATAAATAGTGATAATGCCTCAGTTACAGAAAATACAAGAGCTAAGAAGAGGGGTTACAAGATTGAACAAGCAGCAAATAAAGGAAAAGCACCTGCTAATGCTTTTATACCTCAATTTACCCATATTCTACAAAGAAATACTTTAGCAACGGTAAGGGAAATGCCTCATTTGCAAGCAGAGGTTGCTGCTACAAAATCACAACAAAAGGTAAGTGTCACTCCACCTTTCAATATTATTGAAAATATGAAGATGAATGTGACAATGTCTATGTGGGATTCTTTAGCCATCCTGGGCCAAAAAGACATATTGCAATCTGCCTTGTCTGATTTGAAAGTATCCAAAGATGCGACTGTTGATTAAAATAGGGTTGTCCTCACCAATTCATCCTAGGATAATAGTAAATAGCCAAACCAAAGTGCTAAACCACTCCCATTCTATGTATCATTAATAATTGGAGATAAATTAGTACATAATTGCATGGTGGACAGTGGAGCAAGTAGTTCCGTGATGCCTAAACAAATTGAAGACCAATTAGGGCTCAAATACCAGTCTCTTGAGAAGGGTGTACTCCAATTAGATGGCACATCTGTTAATATTGTCATTGTAATAAAAGACCTAGGCCTCACTCTGCACACTTGCCCAAATGTTTCCATTTCACAGGAGGTGTTCATCATAGATTTGCCTCCTTATTTTGCCATGTGCTTATCAAGAGAATTTACAGCCATGATAGGAGGATGTTTATCCTAAGACTGGTCCCACATGTTATTTAGGACCAGATATGGCACCAAAGTAACTTTAAAATCTGAGTTACTTTCAAATCATCACATAGAGCCTTACACACCGAGTGTTGTTAATGCAAATTGCATTATTTTTGATGATCCTAAGCTTGTTGCTACTCAAGAACTACAAGATGAAAGCATGCTAGAGGTACTCTTAAGGGAGTGGTCCTCAAAAAATGTTATAGATGATCCTGAGGCACATATTCAAGAAAATGGTATGGGGGTCTATATACTTCATGAGTCTGAAACATCGATTCCAATTCTTGTGAAAGGTTCAGAACAACAGACAGAGCAGCAAGGAGAAGTATGGAAAATGTACTTTGATGGCTCAAGGAGAAGAAATGGATCCAGTGGTGGTGCAATGCTTGTATCTCCCCAAGGTGAGAGATATTATGTTGCTTTTCATTTTGCCTTCTCATGTACCAATAAAACTGCTGAATATGAAGGATTGATCCAGGGTTTACAATGGGCAAGAAAGAGAAAGATTGGCTATTTACAAGTGTTTGGGGACAGTGAACTAATTGTAAATCAGGTAAGAGGACTACATCTTACAAAAAATAATGTTCTGAAATGCTACAAACATAGGGTGTGGGACATGATTGAAGAATTTGATGCTTTCAATCTGATTTCCATTCCAAGAAATCAGAACTCCCATGCTGACAAGTTAGCTACAATTGGGGCTCAGTTTGACATCCCTAGTGACATTCAAAAGGGGAAGGTACAACCTCATGTAAAAATAGTGGACAGGCCCTCTATCCCTGATAATAATATTCATTGGCAAGTTTTTGAAAGTGATGAGTAGATCCTGCATTTCTTGTTGGAGGAAGATGAATTTTCTATGATAAATCAAGATGAGCCTAAACAATAATATGGCAATAATCAATTTGTTCAATTGAGGACAAACAAGCTGCCCAAGGGATTGGTAACCTTGGAATCTATTTTTAGTACAGATGATCAATTGAAGAAAAGCAAGATTAGCATGCAGGTTAAAAAAAAGCATTATGAAGAGCTAGATATTTTTAGACGTAAGCTTCTTAAAATTGGTAAAATCTACTTAACTGAGGACATAAGAGCTTTTATTGCTCTCTGCCAAGAATTTGAAGGGGTGTTTTCTTGGGATTATTTAGACCTAAAGGGGTTCAACCCTCAGATTGCCCAGCACACCATAGAGTTAGAGTTAGGTACAAAACCTGTGAGGCAGAAGCAAAGACCTTTAAATCCAAAGCTTGAGCCTCTAATGATTAAAGAACTGACTAAGCTAATTGAAGGGAAAATCATTTTTCCAATCAAGCATACTTCTTGGGTCTCCAACCTTGTCCCTGTAAGAAAAAAGAATGGAGAGATTAGGCTATGTGTCGACTTTAGAGACCTCAATAGAGCCTCCTTAAAAGACCACTACCCATTGCCTTCAATGGAGCAAATTCTGTAGGTAGTGGCTAGCTCAGAAAGGTTTTCTTTGCTTGATGGGTTTTCTAGTTACAATCAGGTGTTAGTCAAGGAGGAGGATCAGTTCAAGACCGCTTTCACCACCAAATGGGGTACCATGGCCTACAAAAGAATGCCTTTTGGCCTCTCGAATGCTGGCTCTACTTTCCAGAGAGCCATGGATATGGCCTTTAAGGGTTTGATGTATAAATTGGTGCTGGTATACCTGGATGACATCATGGTTTTTTCCAAGAATGCAGCTGAACATTTATCTCATCTGAGGCTAGTATTTGAAATATGCAAGGAATTCAAGATCTCTCTTAATCCTAGGAAGTGCATATTCGTTGTGCATGAAGGCAAGCTTTTAGGGCACGTTGTATCGAAGGAAGGCATTACTGTTGATTCTAAAAGGGTAAGGGCTATTCTAGAGCTACCTTTAGCCAGCCACAAAAGGGGACTGCAAAGTTTTATTGGTAGAATTAATTTTCTGCGAAGATTCATCCTTGATATTGTGAATCTTTTGAAGCCTTTGACATCCATGTTAAAGAAGAATATAGTTTTCAGTTGGACAAAGGAGGCCAAGCTTAGCTTTGAGTTCATCAAGGAGGCATTAGCAGCTACACCAACTCTGGTAAACCCTGATTTCTCCAAGGATTTTATCTTATATGCTTATGGCGGCTTGGATACAATCTCTGTAATCCTGGTACAATAGCAGAGTGAAGGTTTTGAGCAACCAATCACTTTCTTTAGCCAAGGGCTAGAGGAGTATGAGCAAAGGTATAGCTTTGTTGAGAAACACATCCTAACAGTGATAAAGAGCCTCAAAAAGTTTTGGCACCTTGTTTCTAATAACAAGATACATATGATGGTCACTCATCCCAGTGTGAAGGAGTTCTTGTTGAGTAAAGATGTTAGTGAGAAAAGGGCTGGTTGGATCACCAAAGTCATGGAATATGATGTGGAGATCAAGATAACCAAGCTTGTCAGAGGTAGAGGACTCAATGAATAAATCGCTACCAGTTCAGAGACTGAAATAGAAAAAGAAGCGGAGGTGCTTCTGACTATTCAAGAGGAGCATCAGAATGATATAATAGTAGCAGGCACTAGTTGGGTAAATGACATGACTCAATTTTTGTGAACTGGTAAATGTCCTGCAGGTCTAAATAGAACTAGAAGAAGGTATTTTAGACTGTAATCCATTACATATGTTTTAATAAATGGCATCCTTTTCAGAAAGGATTTTAATGGCGAATTGCTAAGATGCATTGATTATGATCAAATTGATAAAGTGCTTCATGAGTTTCATGATGGAACCGTAGGGGGTCATTTTGCGCCAAGGACTATTGCTTGGAAAGTAATGAGAGATGGCTATTATTGGCCCAACTTATTTAAGGATGCCCATGCATGGGCCAAAAAATGTATAGAATGTGTCATTTTTGCAGGAAAGGAAAGGCTGCCAGCTTTACCTCTGCAGCTAATTCAGGTAGAGCAGCCCTTTATGAGATGGGGTATTGATTTTATAGGTCCTATTAACCCACCATCAAGTGCAGGCCACAGATGGATACTTACAGCTACAGATTATTTCACAAGATGGACTGAAGCAGTGGCCCTGGAGGAATCCAATGAAAATGTTGTCTTGAATTCTTACCATGATTTGATATCTAGATTTGGAGTGCCTAAGTCTATCATCTCAGACAATGCTTTGGCCTTTGTAGGATTGAAAATAACTGACTGGGCTGTTAAGAATGGGATTTATTTGAATACTTCATTAAATTATTACCCACAGGGTAATGGTTTGGCTGAGTCTACAAATAAAAATCTCATAAGAATCATTAAAAGATCAATGGAAGACAACTAGAGGACCTGCTACACTAATTTGAAATATGCCTTGTGGGCTGACAGAATAACTCCTAAAAGGTCCATTGGAAACTCTCCATATATGTTAGTCTATGGGAAGGAAGCAAGATTGCCTATATCTACGGAGCTGCCAGCACTAGACATTATGAATCAGCTGGAAATGTTTGAAGCAGGAGATCCCATGGCTATTAGATATGCTTAGCTTATGGAGCTTGAAGAAATTAGAGACAAGGCTATGAAGACTATGGAATATCATCATCTTCAAACAAAACAAAAAATTTGATAAGAAGGCCAACCCCAAGAACTTTAGAATGGGTGACATGGTGCTCAAATGGGATGAATTGAAAAGTAGACCAAGAAAGAATTCCAAGTTTGACAGCATGTGGAGTGGCCCATTTCTCACTACTGAATGCAAGGAGCATAATGCATTTCAGTTATCAAGCATGAATGGAAAAAATTTGCCTATCCCAGTCAATGGGATACACTTACAGAGGTGTTTTGAGGTATGAGTTCTTTGTAAATTAGTAGATTAGGTCTCTATGCTTTCAATAAGTGTTGCTGCACCTTAGTTTAGATTTTTGTTTTCCCTAAGTGCTTCTGCACAGGCTGCATTGTCATTAGGAGAATGCAGGTCTCTTCCCTTTTGTGTTTTGGGGGTAGGATTCAACTTTCCAGCATGTTTTGGACTTGACCCCATTCCCAATGGATACTTAAGGCCACTGGTCCCATTTGTTTAGTGGGCAAACATCTCATAGAAGTCACCAAATTGTTGACCCATTTTCCCCTGTCCAGAGCTAAACAGTTCACCTAGTACTTTTCCTTGAAAATCCTTTGGAAAATGTTCCTATAAAGCTTAAAGTGCCAAATTTCTTAAAAATCCTTGCCTAAAAAAACCTTACCATTGGAAAGAGCTTGAAAAAATAGGCAAGTTTGCTTTTTACATCACCCTAAAATTCAGCCAAATAAAGAAATTATTTATGGTCAAAGGTTTGGTCAACATACAGTTCAAATGTTCATTCGCGGGCTTGCAAATCTCTACCGGCCTTAGAAAATGATGAAAGTTGTATGTATTTTGGAATGCATATCGGGTTCAAGGAAATGCATATACATTGAGGGAATCTATTGCATATTCTAGGAATATTCCCTCAATGTATATCGGGTTCTGCATGCATATTGTGTTGTATGTCTTCATATGCAACGGTTACATACAAGGTAGATTCCCAGAATATTTTGCAAATGTATATTTTCTTTGTATATCAGGTTTGTATATTTGCACATACAACCTAACATACAATCAAAATATACAAGGCCGATTATATGCATGTGAATAGTGGAGTGTATATCGGTGCATATACAAAAGAGAATGTATATTTCACTTGTATGTTTGCACATATAAGCGAAACATACAAGGAAAATAATACAAAGCAGGAGATACATTATAGGAATATTCCCTCAATGCATATTGGGTTTCAAATGCATATTATGTTGTATGTTTGCACATGCAACAAAAAGATACAAGGTTTGACATAAAAGTGCATCCGCTATAGTGGAATGTACATTTAGCCTTGTATGTTTCTTTGTATATTTCGCTTGTATGTTTTGCACATACAAGTGAAACATACAAGGCCGAATGTATAAGAGGTGGGGCCTGTGTAAATGCAAGGTTGATTATATGTTAGAAGATACAAGTGACATGAATAGTAGAATGTATATTTCGCTTGTATGTTTGCACATACAAAGCCGATATACAAAGGTTTACATACAAGCCGGACTCGATTGAATTTTTAACTTGTTTTATAAAGTCTTGGGGTCCGCCTTGTATATGGGCAATTGTATATTGTGATATACAAGTTAGAGATACAAAGGTTATATACAAGGCGGACTTGAATCGAAGATCAAATTCAACATTTCAGGTCTTGGGTCCGCCTTGTATATGTATAAGTGTTTTGTATATTTGAACATGCAGGAAAATATACAAAGAAAGTGATACAAGCCAGATCTGACCCAGTAGTCAAAGTAGTTGATAAATTTTTAGGGTCCATGGCTTGTATATTTGGCGCTTGTATATTGCAATATACAAGCAAACAGACAAAGAAAGTATACAAGTCAGATTTCAATGTCTTTTCAGGCTATTTCATAAAATTTCAAGTCCGCGGATTACATGTACAATTGTGCTTGTATATTGCAATATGCAAAGGGTAGATACAGTTTTCAGCAATGCTCCTTGAACCAGCTCAGTAACAAATTAGCTGGTGCCACGTGGCGACAGACATACATGCAAGTTAACATAAAAATCATGGGGCCCGCATATACAAAAGGAAATTGTATGCATATACAATTTCAAAATTCAAAAGGCAAATTCAAGTCCAATATACAAGGCACCACGCATATACAAATGAGTTGCAAAGAAGGTTTTGGATGCTGATTCAGGTGGCAAATGTAAGCAATATATACACAGATGCAAAGTGATATATACAGGCGGTTGACCAAAACTTTGACTGCCTATATCTCCTTCGTCCTAGAGAATTTCAACATGCTGTAAGAGACAAAGATGCATATTTTGGTCCCCTCTTTCATTTGGTAGGGTTTTCAGGAGTTTTTGTCACCTTTCCATTTTCAGATCTGACCTTGCATATTTTGGGTTGTGGACGTTTCAGTGACTTTTTGGGGCATGATGCAGATTTTTTTGCATTTATTTCTGCAAGTAATTGAAGCTGCTCACATTGATGGTAAAAGATATTTCTCCACCATCCTGTTCCAGATATTTTAAGATATGCATTGCTGAGGATCAATGATGCAGTAGCTTGCATTGAAGACTTAAAATATCTTTTATCTGCCTAGTGCCAGATATTTGGCGCCATAACTCCTGCGGTTGGACAGTCACTAAATGTAGATATTTTCTGAGACAGCTCTTAGAGCACATTTTTGTAACTGACCTAGGTTAGTTTAGAATGCTATATATATGCATTCATATGATGTAAATAATGTTGGAAAATTTTTAGCATTCAGGCTTTTTGTTTCCCAACAGAGCCTTCTATACTATAACTGTGCCTTCCCACTAAATATACTCAAGTTAATTTGCCTCTTTGGACTGATTTCTAGTCATGTGTGAATCTGCATATGGTTGTTTGTGAATGTCTCTATTCCTCTCAATCATCTGGTTTCTCACCTTTGCTAGGATCAATTGAATCTGTGTATGTTTTCTTGTTATATTTGGTTATGCTGTGCATTTCCTCAGTATTGTGAGGGTTCTTTTATGAAACTTGGTGAATCACCCTTTGTTTTCAAGCTTTTGTTTCATCCTTCACTTTAAAGCATTCCTTGTCTCTTTTCCTCTTAAGATTCAGTAGTTTTAGGTGATA
Organism: Cunninghamia lanceolata; assembly: GCA_027924645.1. Lineage (NCBI taxonomy): Eukaryota > Viridiplantae > Streptophyta > Pinopsida > Cupressales > Cupressaceae > Cunninghamia > Cunninghamia lanceolata. The sequence continues at coordinate 1,612,599 of BSBN01001450.1, forward strand.
ACCAATTAAGGAAGTCGGCCTTCTCTAGAGGTCTGATCTCATTTAGCAAAGTCCCACACTTAGAGATCATTCCCATGTTACTCCAGATTGTTAAGGTTTCACAACTATACGCAAGGGTGCAAATTTGGGTGATAACAGTTACACCATGAAGCTAGAAGGAAAAGTGATCATGTGAAGAAGCATGATGAAGACACAAAAGCATGGAGTAGCATCATACCAAGGAAGAAAGAGAATGGAGCAACTTGGAAGAAGATGGAGGAGGATGCATGCGAGATGAAAGGTAAACAAAATGCTTTTAAAGATTTTCAATTTATAGATGAATTAGTTGAAAATGAATTTAATAGATAAAGATGAGAAGAGCATAGAGATGAATGGTAAAGATGGCATGCATAAATATGAAATGGAGATGTGGTGACTTATAGATGAGAAATACATGAGGAGAAAGAGGTATAAAAGGAAACAAGGAAATCAAAAGAGGCATAAGGAAAATTTCAAATGGGGTAAGAAGGATAAAGAACAAAACATTGCAGCAGTAACTAGGAATGGTGTAAGCCATGAAAAGGCAAGGAGTAGAAGTGCAGTTGTTGCAGAGGTTGAAAATATAATAACTTGTGAAGATTTTGTGGATGAAATAGATTTTAGGAATGAAGATGAAGGTAAAAATATAGATTTGAGTAAGGAAACAACATATGATCTTGTTGAAGATGAATCTTCGAAAGGTGCATTGACTGAATTGAAGGAATATGTTGATGGAAACATAAAAACAACAAAGGACTTAGAAATGAGGATGGAAGAAAAAGAGGTTATTACAGAGATGCAAGAAGAGGTAAAATTTTTGGTCCCATATGAGGACATTGTTTTGTTTTATTTTGATTTGTGGAATAATGAGGAGTTAGGACAGAATTATGACAAGATATTTGCAAACTTTTGCAAGAATTTTGTGATTTGTAACATATTTGGTGAAGTCCAAAATAAATCACCATTGAAGGATGAGATTGATCAAATTGAAAGGCAGATAGATAATATATTTGAAATCATTTGCATTGTGATTGAAAGGAAACTTTCGATGAAATTAGTTTTGAATGGGGTGTTGCAGATAATACAACAATGCTGGAGAAATGTGTTAACTGTACCCACTAGATTGTGGAGGAAGTGAAACAAAAGTATAGAGGTAGATAATTTTTTATTATTATCCACATGCGTAGGAGCACATTCTTTTGTTCCCTGGGGAGTCTGATGCAGGGGCATCACTCTCCGTCCAATTTTGGTTTGAATTTTTTCGTTTCAGTTTTGGGTTTCTATGTTGTTTTGGGGTGGCTTGGTGTAGCCTCCTACCACATTACATTTTTTTTATTTTCCTTATGCTTACAGGTAGAGACCAGCTCCTGTCACTAGTTAATAAAAGAATTCCTGTCTGGGTAACCGAAGATATTAGAGAGGTTCCTGTCGCTAGTTTGTAGACTTTCCTGTCACTATCAAAACCAAGGTTAACTCATGTCACCATAATAGATGATTGTTGGGATAGTTAAAAAAGGAAGATTGATGGCCAAATGTGGTGGGAGTAAAAAAAGACAAAGGTATGACTATGGGAAAACCAAACACCACGCGATGGTTTCTGAGCAACAACTACCTCTTGTAACTGCTGATGAAAGAAAAGGCAGATTAAAATAAGAAAATCGATGAACTGGAATAGTCAAGGCCAATGAAGTGGCTGAGGAATGGAAAAGGAATAGACAGGGCAAAAGGTAGATCATCGGTTACATGCGAAGGAAAATAATGGTTGGAAGAAGATAGCCGGTAGTAGGCTGAACATAAATATAAGAGAGGTCGGCCGAAGATATAGAGGAGGGTTGATGTTGGAAAGGATGGAGGCGATCATAGAGGAGGCCACAAAGAGAATGTAGACCAAAATTGTAAAGGTCATGAGTCAGTTGTAGATTGAAGATTGAGGAGTAGAGGTTGATTAAAAGAGGACCATTTGAGTGAGTGGTGTGAAGGACGATAGAGTGTCGGGTAGGAGGAACAGAAATAGAACAAGTCTGAATACATAGACAAGAGGAGGCCAATAGTTGCAAGCCCACTAGATTGTAACATCTGATTGGTTAGTAGCATAGATTAAGGAATTTGTTTTTGATCTTTGTCATCTATTTTCTTTTATTGTTAATAAAATATGCATATTTCCTAACATTCTTGGAGCTTGATTGTGAAGATTGTAGAGAAGACATGTTCATGTTTGATATTTGAATTTAAATAGGTTCCTATAACTACCCTGATAAATGTATGTTCCTACCACCCTCGTGGAAACTAAATCTAAATGTATGTATTGCTTAACTATATTCGTTTTGTGTAATCTTAATGTTACTACATGGTTTCTATCACTCTGTGACAGTAAGTCTATAGAAGTCAGTTTGAATGGGAGAGACCGTGTATTCTATTAATGGTTTGTAGTACAAAAATAGAGCAAGCCGGTGAACCGTGCTATGATATTTCCTTTTGTGTTTTATTGTGGAGAAGTTATTGTATTATGTTAATAGTGTTATAACAACCTTTAATAGTTCTTCATTTAAACAATAATAACAACATTTACATTTCTTATTACAACTATAAGTTTTATATAAGGTCCTTTCTCTTTGATGAAAAAGAATTTGAATAATTTTTTAATAGTATTACACATAAAGTTACAAAATTATAATTTTGTGTGTGCATAATTATGTAGGAATACTTTCAAATTAACATTTTTTAAACAAGTTATAAATAATTAATAGACTTTTTTGCTATTTGGCACATCCAAAATCTCAAGTAATAAATGCTATACACACATCCAAAACATTTCTTTATTGCCTTATTTCTTGAATAATACTATTCAAGTCCTTTGCACAATGCCTTGCGAAAAAGGGGAACCCTTTGATTGAATTACAAAGAAGTATATATAGATGAGGATAGTAACCACTTAAGGTAACTACCTTAACCACTTTTGTAACTAATTAGAATAACTAACTCTATAAGTGCACCAACTTGAAATAAGCAACTTTCTTTTCATAAAGATAGTTTTTTAGAGTAACTACCCAACTTTGGCACTTAAAATAACTACATTGTGAGGAAGAGTTAGGATAAACCTAACTTTATAATAAAAAAGAGATGGAGACTCGAATAGGAAAAACTCAATCATGAAGATTATTTACAAAACAAGCCAAAATCATGACTTAAGCTACACAAAAACACATAAAAAATGAGAACTATACAATATGCAACAATGCATTTATTTCAGGCTTGTTGAAGGTGTCGTTGATGGAGCTGTTGATTCTGGAGACTGATTCTGTTGAACGGATTCTTTTTCTTTGAACATTCTAAAAAGTTTGATAGCTGGAGTAACAAATTTCCCCTTAGGAATTAGGATATTATCTATTCTCATCTTCTAGGTCTTTAGGTTCTTGTAGATGTTACTCAACTCTGACACCATACTCAATATTTAGGAAACATAAATCTTCAAGGAAGTATAGGTATCAATCAATCTGTCCATTGCATTTTTATCGAAGAATTCTCCATTGAAAAGTTGTTGATCAACCATATTCTGGAAACCACTTTGGATCACTTGTGAATCTTCCATCAATGATGCTCTTGGGAGGATGGTGGTGAGTTGATTCTACATTTTACACAAACTTGATCATAGGCAAGTATAACCTTTTCTTGCTCTATTGAAACTTGGTCAATGATTACTAATTTCCAACTTATGCTTTCCACCCAAATTTCCAAGTAGTTTTCCTCTATATTAGGTAAGATTTTCTCTGCTACAAGGATGTTGACATCAATCTCCATCATTTTCCTGAAATCATTCATGATATCTTTCCAACTTGCTTCTTCCTTTCTAACAATTTTTAGGTCCTTTTCAATGGTCTACTTCTTGACTAAGGCTTCATCATGAACACCCTTTTCTTTAACAAAGAAATCAGATGCAATGGACTTACCTTCTCCACCCAACATTCTGTCACTTTCCCATAAAATTGATATTTTTGAAGATTATCAATAATACCTCTTTCAACTTCTCCTTCTAGACCTAAAATAATTGACTGATGACCAATATTTAGTGGCATGGTAGAAGTGTCATCTATGGACTTCAAGTAGGAAGAAATATTCTACACTTGTTGTTTCAGATGATCCTTAGACTGCTTCTCTTTCTCATTCCTTTCTACTAACTTTGTGGCTACTACATTGAAGTTCTGTATGTCAGCTTCATGAGTAGATGGACCCATATCAATTTTTTTCATAACAAAATCTACAGGAGGGGCTTCATTTACATCCTTTTTGGAGATGGGCCGAGCTATCTCTAGACACATATTTCCTAAGTTTGAATCAGTCTTTATTCTTGAAGTCACCTTGATCTTTTTCAGTTTCCCAGATCTCTTGAAAAGATCAGATACTGTGTTGAATTCAGGGAAAACCAAATCTTCTACCTTTCTTTTCTTCAATAGACTTTGTTCCAACCATGGGAGGGAAGATTTTTCTGAGAGCTCCTCTACATTACTTTGTTGGAGACTTTGTTGTTCAAGTACTGGTGAGGTTGCCCACTCTTCAACTTGTTCTATTTGACATACTGAATTCCTTGGGGAAGAAGGTTCCATAATTGAAGTAGGATGTTGTACTTCATGATGAGGGCATTCAATGAGAATTGAAGGTGACATAGTTGGTATGCCTTCATCAAACCTTGAATCATCCAGGACTTCTACTCATTCTTTTTCTTTCTCTTCTCTTGAAGTAGAGCCTACTTCTTTATCCCTTGATCTTGATTTCTTCTTCTTTTGTTTGGGTTCATCTCTGCATGTATTTTGGAGATTATTTCTTCTTGGGGGATTTTCATCTCCACCACTTCCTTGAATATTTTGATGAGGAAGAATATCCATAACTGGTGTATGAGAAGGAACTGATGAAGTAGAACTATCTTGGTGGTCACTTCTTCTTCTTGATGTCTCCTTTCTGCTTGTTGGTTTTGTAGCAGTCATTTGAGCTATCTTCTTTCTGATCCTAGCTTCTGACTTTTTGATCACAAAACTGGTTCTTTCTCTGACATCTCTAACCTCTGGATCTGCCCATTTGATAGCAAGAAGAGGTTGAGCCTCGATTTTTTTTAAAATAGAAAGGATCAATCAGATCTGATTCATCATCTTCAATACCTTCAATGATACATTCCAACTTGAAATCACAGATTTGTTTTAGGGTGAATCTCATCCAATCTCTTTTTCTGGCTTCAAATTCGTCTTCACAGTCTTCCCAAAAGTCTTCAATATTAGGGAAATGAAGATACCTAGGACCAAGCTTCAAATTATTCTTGACATAGCCTTTGCTATCGAAGGGAAATCTCATCTAGTATGTGTACAAATTGATCTTAGCTAGAGCCTTCTCCATATTTTCTGCTCTTGAGCTAGACTCACATTTGTAATGACTGAGGCAAATAGGGAAGGCAACTCCTTTGTTCTTCTTATCTCTACATTTCCTTTGGACTGACACCAGCTGTCTACAAAGCTTGATCAAAACAAGTTTATCATCCACGTATCTTGGCAACTTATATGGATAGCCATCAAATCCTCCTACTCAAAAGTAGGTGAACCTCAGAAACTAAATGAAGTAACTTTCATACTTCTTTATCAATAGTGCTGCTTCTTTCGATATTTTGATAGCTATATTTATTTGAAGTAGTAACACTGCTAGCATTGTAAAGGCATCATTCACTCATCTAAAATACACAAAACTTTCCTCTAACTGCAACTGCTTATAGAAGTCATAAACTTGTGTCTCCTAATTCAGAGGACTGGTGGTACTTAAACCTAGCCATGATCTCAAATTAGCAATTGCATATACCAAGTAGGATGACATGTGGAAGTGTTGGCTTGTCTTGAAGTGGACCAAATGATCATGTATGCAATCACTGATAAGATGGCCCCAATCAATGAATTATTTCCTGGCTGATATGATCATGATGAAAAGATACATCCATATCTCAAACTCAGTTGAGTCTGGGATACCTATCAATCTGTGGAGTAGGGCAATCAAATAGAAGATCTCTTTGATGAAAAGAGAGCGATGAAGTGTCTTGGGCAGATGAGATTGCCCACCTCTCAGTTTCACCATTCATTCTTTATCCAAGTTGTTTAAACATTTGCTTCTGTTGTCATTGAAGTATTTTAAGGCTTTTCGCTTATCAACACAAATAAATTTCTCTTTGTATGGCAGCCAAAGAATGATGGTGATAGAAATCCCATTGAGCTTGGCCATCAGGTGCCCATCAATAGTCCTGATCTCTCTAGCTTCAGGATTGTATCTCTTCACACATTCTATCACCAATTCTAGGCACTGGACTACTATAGGAAAGCAAGTTGCATTCACTAGGCCACTTTCTACTATTCTTTGGGACAACTTTGACCAATCTCCTTCTGTTAATGATTTTCGGATGTCTTACAAGTTAATGTGCCCAATTTTAGTGTCAAAAATCTCTGGAAGCATAGTGTCAATCATTGAAGCACATTCATAGTCCTAAGATTTGTACTTCATGATGAGGCTTTTTGTAAGTTTTACACTAAAGTTACCTCTTGCACTGACTTGAAAGTCTCTGAGATCTTTTCAACAAATCAACTTCATGAGGAATCTATTTGTGAGGAGGCTATGAGATTGAGAGAATGACAAGACATTTTCTTAATGTCTTTTTAGCATATCTCCTTCACATACATTTTGTAACCATTGTATTTCATTCAAAAACATTTCTCTGAGGCAAACTATTAAACAATTCATGACCCTTTGTGTATACTTCCACGTTTTGCATGTGTACCTTACCAGACTAGTTGCAACTAAGACTCCATATAAAAATATGCTTCAGTTTATGCTTTGTTGGATGTCCATACTCTATTTAAAGCTCCCATTTAGGCGGCGGTGATGATGGCAATAGCCATCGATCTAGTTTTTGTATCTACCTAACCATTTTCAATAGAACCATATTGCATATATCTTGCACTTATTGCCTTTTCTGAGACAACTATCTCTTGGAGGCATTTTGTAAAACAATTCGTGGGATTTTCATATGCATACCAATCTACCTGAGCATTGACAACTACTACATCTAACAAGAATTTACTTTTGATTATGCTTTATTGAATGTCGATACCCTACTTAAAAAGGTCCCATTTTGACATGGACAAGGAAAAGATTGGCTGGCGGCAATCATGGAGTCTAGTTTTGCATCTGCAAATTGCATAAATGGTAGAAAGTTTTTAAGGCCTTTTTCAACTAAAACCATTTTGTGCATATCCGTTTTGTGTGTATCCTGCATGTATTATGTTTCATGAACCTTGTCTATGCTTAGACATTATGCATACATGTCTTCTAGTGAAGTGTGAACCATGGAAGACAATTTTACATCTATCTATCACATTTGTTTGAAGGTTTCTAAAATCAAACAGCTATCTCATGAGGTAAAACTCACACTTGCACCCATAGGAGGTTTAAGGAATACACTGATAGAAACAACTAATAGGTTAACAAAATTTTCTGGCATGAATTCTTTTATACAACGTGAGACAATATTTAAAGCACTATAATGCTCAAATATGAAGCAAGAACTTTGAGGCATTTTGTTGAACAGTTTGTGCGCCTTCTCATACTCGCATACAACGATAATATCTTTCAAAACTTCACCTTCCATTATACATTAATAGATGTGCAAACTGTCAGTTCATAACTCTTATGCATCCATAGATAGAGAAGAATCTCGAAAAGGTTATGGAATTTAGCTTTACACTCGTAAACTAGATCTACAAAACGATTTTGTGTATATGCTGCAATTGTAACATATAATGAGATGACATCTCTTTGAAGCATTCTTTTTAGAACAAGCCATGGATAGGGAGAGGATGGCAATGGTCATGGAGTCTAGTATTACACTTGCCAGTTGCAGTCGCTTGAAGGTTTCTGAAGCCTTTTCAATGCATCCATTTTGTTCATATCCTGCGATCTTTGCATGCCATGAGATCACTTCTTAAAAGAGTGTTATAAAGAATGTATTTGTGCATAGTAGGTAGAGCATGCAATGCTTTCTTCAATTTGATTTATGTGTGATTCTGTGAGATTGAAGTGAGTGATGGCTGGAGATGAAGTTTAAAACTGTGAAAAATAATGGTTGTCATGCTTGGTTTCATTTACGCACCATGCATACATATTTATTCATATGGTTATAACTAGTATATTTATATTTAAAAAATATATCTAAAGTACGCCGAGAGATATCTATGGTTTTGGCTAAGGGTGTTCGGATTGGCACTCAGTTTCAGCATGATGCATGTGCAGTTCAATGCAATAGTGCCTTCACTCCCCAAATTCTATGCCTCGCCCTCATCACTGGCTCTCCCAGAGCTCTCAATCCCCTTTGAAACTCTTCCTGCCCCAATGGAACGATGTGATTCCTGCCCTCAGTAATTGTGTCGTGGGTGGCGATTATATTTTTTCTTGTCCCTCTTGTTTTGGCTGGCCTTTGTGTATTTGGCCATTGTTCTCTATTTTGTCTCGGTTGGGCACTGTGTAGTCGACCTTCTTTTGGTACTTTCCAACTCGGCCTTATATGGAAGGACTATGTAATTGGATCTTTTTTTACTTCTACTTGAATCCAGTATGGTGCCTATGTCACTTTAAAACAAATAATATCATCAAATTCTTTTTCTCAAATGTTAATGTAATAATAGTATCAATACAAATCATTTACAATTGAGACACTAGTTGTTAAAGCTCACTTTAATCTATAATGTATTTAAGATATCTATGCTAGTTAATAATTATACTTTAAAAATATATCTAGAGTACTCTGAAAGATATCTTCTAATTTTTTTTGCTTTTTGGTTTTTGATTTTTTTTTTTAATTTTTTATAAATTATTCGAGCTAGTTATAAATTACTCACATCTATAATATTTGCATTTTGGTTTAAAATAGAAAAATCATCTTTGAGAGTGGTGGCACATTTAGTGGTGTATTTATTGTGGAGTTTCATTATGCTCTTCTATCTTAATAATCTAATGCATATAAATATTTTTTATTTTTTTTATTTTTTAAATTGGAATCTTATAAAATTACACGAAATCTTGGAATCTTTCAGCTCTTCAACTCCACCACTACTGTGAATGTAGAACGCCTGTAATTTATAAAAAATATTCTAGCTTGTGCTATTTTAAACTAAAATGCAAATATTCTAGCTTCCAGTAATTTACAAAAAATCAAAAAATCAAAATAAAAAACCATAATTTATAAAAAATAAAAATCAAAAACCAAAAACCAAAAAAAAAAAAATATTCATACTGTAGATATATTTTTTAAATATAAATATACTATACTAATGGCAGCTAGTGTTTCATAAATTACATCTAGAATATTTGCATTTTGGTTTAAAATAGAAAACGCATCTTTGAGAGTGGTGTCACAATTAGTGATGTATTTATTGTGGCATTTCATTATGATCCTCTATCTTAATAATCTCATACATATAATTTTTTTTTTAGATTGGAATCTTATAAAATTACATGGAATCTTGGAATCTTTCAGCTCTTCAACTCCACCCCTGTTGTGAATGTAGAACGCCTCTCAGTGTAACTACCATATTTACTCTTCCATGCCACAATCAAGACTTCAAATTTAGTATTCATTGAAATAGCAACCTTTTTTTACTAACACCTCTTCTTGATGATTCAATTGCCAGTAAAACTTGTTTGACATTAAAAATGGTGAATTGTATGGGATGTGAAGGTGATAGGAGGCTGTAACTGTTTTATGCAGATTTCTTCTTTCATCGGCATTTCATATGGTTTTCACAATGTTATTAGAGATAAACAACACTTTTGAAACCAAGGAAGACACATGACAATAGAGACTTTAATGCCTTTACAAGACTTTGTTTCTCTTTTCCAAAGTTCCATCGACATTTTGGATAGTTTCGAAACCTACCACTAGCTCCGAAATAAGTTTTAAAACGTGCAAGTTGAATTTTTTTTGAAAAAGTGAGTATTAGCTAACAATAACAGAGAGCCCCTTTGTCGGTGTTTTGTGATACTTTCAAAAGTAACAATTTCTCTTCGTCAGAGGTTTATGAGACTTTAGTAAGACTTGATGAATGTCGATGAAGATTTTTTATAAGAGAATCTTTTGTTTTGCCTTCACCATTTCAAATGCCTTAAAAATTTAATAAAAGTGCCCATAATTAATACTTCAGTGCTTTCCTCGATATTTTAACTCTTATTATATTTTAAGCAAACCATTATCAAACTCCATGGTACAAAATCTTTCATAAAACTTATCTGAGGTTTGCTAATACCAGAAAAAGGAAATTGACATAACTTGTGATAGGAATAATATTTTCTCACGAAATATTGGCACATTATCTGAAATGTAGACATATGAAACCCCCTGATCAAACCATTCTGCCAACTGAAAAGGTGACATGACAAAGGTTTTGACACATGATAAGACATGTCATTTTTACACAAAAGGTTTAAGTTTTACAATGTAGAAACTGGGTCAACAACTGGCTCTAACTGGGGACAAGGACCTTGTGGACTTAGGACGAACGCAGAATTTTAACTGGCAAAGATCAGTGCATGATCTATTGAGCAATAGAGTCAATGAAAGGGAGAGAATACTAGAACAAATCAAATGGCATGGACAAGCCAAAAATGAAACAAGGAAAGGAACAAAACGGCAGGAAAAGAAACACACCCAAAAATTCCTAATTAACCTATATACAAAGACAAAAAACAATTTGTCTCACCGATTAAAATGTTGTAGATGTTGCCCATTGTAGGGAAGGGGCAACTATGTTCCATCCATGTATGTAAAATAGAAAGAATTCTCTCCACATGCTCCTCTAATTTAGAATGGTCCTCTCCAGACATAATCAAATTTACCATGAAGACCATTCAGCTCCTTTTTCTTGTCCCATAATAACACAAGATCACCAATATTGAATGGTCTTACTCTGGTCTTTTTGTAAAATAGCTCTTTCACCTGAGTTTGGTGTTCCTTGAGTTTATCAACCACTTCTTCTCTTTGTTCTTCTAACTTTGCGAGATAAGCAATCCTCTTCTCCAATGTGTCTCTAAACTCTTGGTTCTCCAGTACATCTTGGAGTTTTAGTGTGGATAGCTCTAAGGGTATTGGCAAATTGGCTTCTATACCAAAGAGTAGCTCAAACAGTGACAACCCAGTGGCTCTCTTCTTGGTTGTGCGATCAGCCCACAATGCTTCATACAAATGTTTATACCAAGTCCTCTGATTTTCATCAACTAATTTTTAGAGAATGGTGATAGTATTTTTATTACTAGTCTCAACTTGACCATTCTCCTAAGGATAGTAATACGATGCGTGAGAAAGGATGATCCCATATTTATAACAAAAAGATGATATCTCATGAGAAGAGAAGTTAGTGGCATTGTCGGTAACAATCTTATTTGGTACCCCAAATCTCACTAAAATGATCTGTTTGATAAAATCGCAGACTACTTTGGAGGTGGTTTGCTTTACTGGGATGGCCTCAATCCATTTAGTAAAACAATATGTTGCCACAAGAATATGAGTGTGGCCTGCACTGGAGTGCGGATTAATAGGACCTATAAAATCAAGACCCCATTGCTGAAATGGTTCTTCAATGACCACTGGTTTGAGTGGTATAGCTACAAGTTGTACCTTCCCTTTAAATTGTTGACATGACTCACATTTATCGACCCATTCATCCATGTCACTGAACATGCCAGTCCAGTAATAGCAATTCCTCAAAATTTTGAATGCGGTAACTGAAGAGGAGAAATGTCCCCCACATTCTTCATTGTTGAAACTCCAAAGTAACTTCTTCTACTGCTCTTTATCTACACATCTCAAAAAGGTACCATCGATCCCTTTCTTATAGAGAATATTACCCCAAATGATATATTTTTTAACTTTTAACTTGATAGTTCTTTTCTCTTTTGGAGTTAGATGAGTCGGGCATTCTCCATATGTAAGAAAATATGCTATATTCAAGAACCATTCATCTGTCAATCCTACAAACAACACTTGAGGCAACTCGGCATTCTTTTCTAGAGATTCTTCAATTGTGCCATTTTTAGCTATGAGCTTACATAAGCCTCTCCCTCATACGAATTTGGTTGGTTTAATATGAATATCGTATTCTTGAACTTTGGCAATCCAAGAAGCCCTTTTATTGACACCTATTTCTTGTTGGGTAAGAATGGTTTTGATTGAGGTGTCCAATATGAAAACCTTAGAATGTGAATTGAGGATATATAACCTGAAATGTTTTACTGTCTTGACTAGTGCATAAGCACACTTCTTTGCTAGAGAATAATTCAGTTCATGATTTTTTAGAGGAACACTTATAAATGCAATAGGTGCTTCTATATGATCATCATTTTCTTGAGTCAAGATAGTCGATAAAGTATGTTCTGAAGCATAACAATATATAATGAAATCTTTGTAAAAATCAAGATGAACTAAAACTGGAGCATTTGCAATTGCAGTTTTAATATCTTGGAATGCCCTTTTGCCTTGTTTAGTCCATTTGAAGACTACTTTATCTCTCATCATGTCTACAATGTGGTGAGTTAATTTAGAGAAATCTGGTATCAATCTCCTCAAGAAATTGATCTAGCCAAAGAAGGACCTCACTCTAGGTTTTCTTGATGGTAACGACAACTTCTGGATAGCTTCAACTCTTTTAGGATCAATTCGAATCCCATCTTTAGATACAATGTGCCCTAGTAGTTTTCCTTTAGTAACCCCAAAAATGGACTTCTTGTGGTTTAGAGAGATTCCTTGTTTGCGGCAACGTTGTAAGACCATCTCCAGATGTTGAATATGGTCTTCTCTTTTTCTTGAAAAGACAGTGAGATCGTCCAAGTACACTATAATAATCTTATTTTCCATGTCACCAAAGGAGGGGTCCATTGCACATTGGAACGTTGTGCCAGCATTAATCAATTTGAATGGCATTCGATTGTAAGCCAGCGTTCCCTAGGGTGTTGTAATAGTTTTATGTTGATCCTCTGGGGTAACTTGTATCTGATTATACCTAGAAAACCCATCAAGTAATGACATCATTTTAGATCCAACAACAGTTTGCAAAACATGGTCCATCATGGATAGAGGGTAGTTGTCTTTCAAAGATGCTTGGTTAAGATAGCGAAAATCGATGCAAATCCTTATTTCTCCATACTTTTTCCTCACAGGCAGTATGTTCGCTATCTAAGTTGAATGATGAATGGGATATATAATTTTGGCCTTTAACATCTTATCAATCTCTGCAAAGATAGCACTAGCAACTTTAGGATTGAATTGCCTCTCCTTTTGTCTGAAAGGAGTGGCCCCAGGTTTAAGAGTGATATAATGCTGAAATTTCCCACTCATGAAATTTTTCAAATCATCATAGCACCATGTGAACACATCCTTGTATTTGACCAATAGGGCGATGAGCTTCTTTCTTTTATCTGACGAACATGCTTTGCCAATACAAACAATTTTAGGATCATCTTGAGTGCCTATATTCACCTTATCATATTGAGAAAGATTGGGATTGTTCTCTTGAGCCCTATTCTTCAAATAACGATCGTGTTTATAAAATAGGCTCTCTAGAGCAATCAACCCCTTTGGGATGGTATTCCCCTTTAGTTGCAACACTTCATCTTCTGTAGAAGTCTCACTTCCTTCAAATAACAAATTGACAAAAGTACCGGCCTTATCCAGAAAAGACACGATCTGTTTATCATCATCAAAAACCTACCAATGTTTATCATTATCAAGCACAGTTGGTTGATACACCAATTCAATCTTATATTGATCTTTATTGAACTCTAGATGTTGAAGTAATAGAGCTACAGAAATAACAAGGAAGTTAGCTTTAGAATTGAGAGTTCGAGGGATCACTTCTATGGAGAATGCATCAAAGAATTCCATTTGATCCCATACTAAGTTTTGATATTTTCTCAACTTGCCATTCTTTGTTTGAAAATAATTTCTTATTTGCTTGACAACCAATTCTACATCTCTGAGCACTCTCGACATTTTGATTCCTTTTTCTTTGGCAGTCTTGAGGCCTAGAAGGAGCACCTCATATTTTTCCATATTATTGGTGTTGTCGAAAACCAATTTGAAAGCCATAGAAAACTTCTCCCCTGTAGGTGAAATAAGAACAATTCTAGCCCCTGAGCTAGAAGAAGAACAACTACCATCAAATTCCATGGTCCAAAGGCCAGAAGACATGTTAAGAGAGATAACTTCAGGGGATAACTCTTTTTCCTACATGAGCATATATCTACCCAGTCCAGTTTCTTCATATAGTATCTCCGCCCTAGGATCATCTGATTTTAGGACTGTATACTTTGCCTTTGGTTCTGGATTTAGCCCAGCTTTCTTCCCATTGATTGGGATCAAGGCGTGGGACCAATCTAGTTGTATTTATCTGCCTAGATCCTTACAAAAACTTCTACTAAGCAACATGGAATAACTCGTGGGAATGTCAGCAACTAGGATTGTAAGCTTTAGTTTCTTTTGGGGAAAAATGGCTAAAACGACTTGTGCATCTTTCAATTGACCTACTAATGGGACTATTTTAGATTCCATTGAGTAGACTTTGGCTGAGGGTTTATTTAATGACAAGCGAAGAGCATGAGCAACTTTAGCAAGCATAACATTGTCAGATGCATCAGAATCTATTATGCAGTTGCTTAGTTTATAGCCAGCTATATATAACGAGACATAGAATGGGTTAGGCTTATCTGGGAGAACAATATTTACCAGCGGGGCATAATTTTGTGGAGATTCACCAAAGAGATCATCATGTGACATTTCTTCATGATGTGAGTTGCTTGATTGTTGATGTACTAAAGAAGAAGGATCAAGTTTTCCTTTAATAATATGCAACAATCTCTCCAACTGATGAGGATTCAACTTTAAGTGGTCAAGTTGAGAAATTTTGACCTGTGTTTTCTTGCAATGCTCTATGAAATCAAATGCCTCATCAGGTAAAGGAGATGAATCACCAAGAAGGGGACCTTGCGTACCTTTATCTTTCATGGCCGTAAGAGGTTTGATTCTCCAGAGGATGTTTTCTTGTTAGAATTTTTAGAGTAATTTCTAGAATTTTATGGGTAGATTCAACTTTGGATTTTCCATCATTCTTTTGATACTAATTTATTGTAAAGATATTACAAGAATGATTGTTAATATCATGAACCTCTTCTCTTTCATTATTAGACTCATACTCAAGAAAGCTGATCGCAGGTTGGCCATAGGTCTCATTTCTCTCATCTTCTTGAGAGACATACTCTTCTATTTTCTCACTTGATAGATTCATCTGCATAAACCTTGCCTTTTCAGGACAAGTGCTACCATCATGGTCAGTAGTCAGATGAAAATCATACATAGCCGCAGTTTATTTCTGACTAGAAGAAGGGTGTTCAATAGCTAGCCTTTGTGCTGGTGGAGGAAGCCTAGGTGGCTTGTTCTGCTGATAGGGTACATAATTTCTCCTAGGTATATCTTGATATAGCGAAGGTGGATTGTGTGGAAGTTGTTTCTTAAGTAGGAGCAAATCATTAGCTAGCTTCTTTATCATTGGGTCTATAGTGGATGGATTAGAAGACTGTACCTTCCCTTTCTGTAAGTCTCTCTTCCATTTTCTGGCAGTCAATAAATCATCTTCAATTTCAATGGCCATGGTCTATGCAGCTTCCAAATCAGCTACTCATGCTCTTCTTAAATGAAAACTTATATCTGGAGGTTGTGCATTTAGAAAGAAACACTTTTGATTCTAAGTAGTTGGTCTTTTAGCATTTTCAATTCTATTCACCAACTTGTTAAAATGAGCCACAAACTCTTGCGTCGGCTCATGAATCTCTTTCTTCATTTGAGTAAGTTGTGCTTATAGTGCATGCTCATCTTCAGCACTTTTGAAACGGTGTTCAAAATTTTGGCACATAGTCGCCCATGAGTTTATAGTTCTAGCAGGCAAATGTTGAAACCATTTTGTTTCTCCTTCAGTCAAGGATTCTACAATCAACTAGACAGAAACATCTTCATGCATAACACCTAGAGAACCGCATGTGGCAAAGAAGGCGTTAATGTGCTCCTCTGTAGAAACTTTTCCATCTCCAGTGAATTTGGGTGAAAATTTTCTGGATCCATGTGGTAAGTCATGCAACTATATTTCCCAAGGCAAGGGGACCAATAGCTACTCCCCAAGGCACAGGCTGACCCATTTGTAGTGGTGGAGTTGGTTGAAGATTTATGACAATAGGAACTGCAGTCCCATGCAAGGTTAATGCCTGGTAAGTGGAAGAGGAGACATAGATTCTAGTAGGACTTCTTGTGGGTGAAGGAGGTCTACTAAAAGATTTAATATTACTTATTTGGGGAATAAAAGATTGAGAAAAGTCAAGACTTTCTAGCTTCTCAAAATTGGGATCTAGGATACCCTTTTCACAGTCTCCTCTAGTATATCTCTTGGCGGCCAGGTTGATTTTGAGTATGATTCACAAGGCGATACTCTTGAATAGGTTGAATAGGTGGACCAACTTGTTTATCCCTTCTTGGAGCTATTTGAATAGGAGCATGTCTGATAGCTATTTCCAATTCCTCCTCTGTGATGCCTTAAGCTATTAACCGAGCACGAACACGGATTTCCGTTCCTATATCTTCTTCTTCATCAAGTACTGCATCTACTTCTTGATATTGGTGATTTGACCTCCTATATCTCCAAGCCAATACTTGTAAGTCAGTAATTATATATTCTTGCTCAAGGTCAGACCAATTAAAATTAGGTTGTAAAACAGGTCCAGCTCTATGTTGCAGCACCATATTTATTGATCAAAAAGATTTTCTTTGAACATATTAAGGTGACTTTTTCAAACAAAAGAAGTATGTTCAAATAGTCCCCAGTAGAGTCACCAAAAATTTGTTGGTAAACAGATTTTTTGCTTTTAAATAACCTTCATGAATAACTTTGTTTCTCCCTTGGATCAGTAACAACCTGCTTACAACAGTTGAAGAATCGTCGGACTATGTCGATTCCTCTCTGCATTTGAGAGGGGTAACTCCCTCGTATGATAGGGGTATATGGATTTTCTAGGGTTTTTAAGAATAAATTGAATAACGAAAACTAATAAAGAAATGAGAAGTAATCTTATTGATTCAAGTTCCACACATTCAAGTTGAGATACCAAAACTTAACAAGATAATCTTTTCCACATGCAACGTTTAAATGAAAGCAAATGGTTATCATTGATTAAACATATGAATATCAACAACAACACGTGAAATTGAATTGAACACACATCCAAAATGTTCCTTTATTGCTTTCTTGCTTGAATAATACTATTCAAGTCCTTTACACAATGCCTTGAGAAAAAGTGGCACCCTTTGATTGAAATACAAAGAAGTATATATAGGTGAGGCTAGTAACCACTTAAGGTAACTACCTTAACCACTTTTGTAACTACTTAGAATAACTAACTCTCTAAGTGCACCAACTTGAAATAACTAACTTTCTTTTCATAAAGATTGTTATTTAGAGTAACTACCCAACTTTGGCACTTAGAATAACAACCTTGTGAGAGAGAGTTAGGATAAACCTAACTTTACAATAAAAAGAGATGGAGACTTGAAGAGGAAAAACTCAATCATGAAGATTATTTACAAAACAAGCCAAAGTCATGAATTGAGCTACACAAAAACACATCAAAAATAAGAAATATACAATATGCAACAATGCATTTATTTCATGCTTATTGAAGGTGTCGTTGATGGAGCTGTTGATTCTAGAGACTGATTTTGTTGACCATATTCTTTTTCTTTGAACATTATGAAAAAGTTTGATAACTGGAGTAATAGATTTCCCCTTAGGAATTAGGATATTATCTATCCTCATCTTCCAGGCCTTTAGGTTCCTATAGATTTTACTCAACTCTGACACCATACTCGGTATTTGGGAAACAAAAATCTTCAAGGAAGTATAGGTATCAATCAATTTGTCCATTGTATTTTCATTGAAGACTTCTCTATTGAAATGTTTTTGATCAACCATGTTCTGGAAACCATTTTGGATCACTTGTGAATCTTCCATCAATGATGCACTTGGGAGGATGGTGGTGAGTTGATTCAGGAGTTTTACACACACTTGATCACAACCAAGTATAAGCTTTTCTTGCTCTGTTGAAACTTGGTCAATGATTACCAATTTCCAACTTATGCTTTCCACCCAAATTTTCAAGTAGTTTTCCTCTATATTAGGTAAGATTTTCTCTGCTACAAGGATGTTGACTTCAATCTCCGTCATCTTCCTAAAATCATTCATGATATCTTTCCAAGCTGCTTCTTCTTTTCTAACACTTTTCAGGTCCTTTTTAATGGTCTTCTTGACTAAGGCTTCATCATGAACAACCTTTGATTTAACAAAGAAATTAGATGCAATGGACTTAACCTTCTCCACCCAGCTTTCAGTCACTTTCCCATAAACTTGATATTTTTGAAGATTATCAATAACACCTCTTTCAACTTCTCCTTCTGGACCTAAAATAATTGACTGATGACCAATATTGAGTGGCATGGTAGAAGTGTCAACTATGGACTTCAAGTAGGAAGACAAATTCTACACTTGTTGTTTCAGCTGATCCTTAGACTGCTTCTCTTTCTCAGTCCTTTCTACTAACTTTGTGGCTACTACATTGAAGTTTTGTATGTCAGCTTCATGAGTAGATGGACCCTTATCAATTTTTGTTATAACAAAACCTGCAGGAGTGGCTTCATTTACATCTTCTTTGGAGATGGGTTGAGATATCTCTAGACACATACTTCCTGAGTTTGAATTAATCTTTATTCTTGAAGTCACCTTGATCTTTTTTGGTTTCCCAGATCTCCTAAAAAGATCAGATACTGTGTTGAATTCAGGGACAACCAACTCTTCTACCTTTATTTACTTCAATAGACTTTGTTCCAACCATGGGAGGAAAAGATTTTCTGAGAGCTCCTTTACATTACTTTGTTGGAGACTTTGTTGTTCAGGTACTGGTGAGGTTGCCTACTCTTCAACTTGTTCTATTTGATATACTAGATTCCTTGGTGAAGAAGGTTCCATAATTGAAGTAGCATGTTGTACTTCATGATGAGGAGATTCAATGAGAATTGAAGGTAACATAGTTGGTATGCCTTCATCAAACCTTGAATCATCCAAGACTTCTACTGATTCTTGTTCTTTCTCTTCTCTTGAAGTAGAGCCTACTTCTTTATCCCTTGATCTTGATTTCTTCTTCTTTTGTCTAGGTTCATCTCCGGATGTAGTTTCAAGATTATTTCTTCTTGGGGGATCTTCATCTCCACTGCTTCCTTGAATATTTTCATGAGGAAGAATATCCATAACTAGTATATCAGAAGGAACTAATGAAGTAGAACTATCTTGGTGGTCACTTCTTCTTGATGTCTCCTTTCTGCTTGTTGGTTTTGTAGCAGTCATTTGAGCTATCTTCTTTCTGATCCAAGCTTCTAACTTCTTGATCATAAAATTGGTTCTTTCTTTGACATCTCTAACCTCTAGATCTACCCAATTGATAGCAGGAAGAGGTTGAGTGTGGATTTATTTAAAATAGAAGGGATCAATCAAATCTAATTCATCATCTTCAATACCTTCAATGATCCATTCCAACTTGAAATCACAGATTTATTTCAGGGTGAATCTCGTCCAATCTCTTTTTCTGACTTCAAATTCATCTTCACAGTCTTCCCAAAAGTCTTCAATATTAGGTAAATGAAGATACCTAGGACCAAGCTTCAGATTATTCTAGACATAGTCTTTGCTATCCAATAGAAATCTCATCTGGTATGTGTACAAATTGATCTTAGCTAGAGCCTTCTCCAGATTTTCTATTCTCGAGCTAGACTCACATCTGTAATGACCGAGGCAAATAGGGAAGGCAACTCTTTTGTTCTTCCTATCTCTGCATTTCCTTTGGACTAACACTAGCGATCTACCAAGTTTGATCAAAACAAATTTATCATCCACATATCTTGGCAACTTATTAGGATAGCCATCGAATCCTCCTACTTGAAAGTAGGTGAATCTCAGAAACTAAATGAAGTAACTTCCGTACTTTTTTTATCAATAGTGTCGCTTCTTTCGATATTCTAATAGCTGTATTTCTTTGAAGTATCCTCACTGCTAGCATTGTAAAGGCATCATTCACTCGTCTAAAATACACAAAACTTTCCTCTAACTGCAACTTCTTGTAGAAGTCATAAACCTGTGTCTCTTGATTCAGAGCACTAGTGGTACTTAAACCTGGCCATGATCTCAAATTAGCAATTCCATATACCAAGTAGGATGACATGTGGCAGCATAGGCTTATCTTGAAGTGAACCAAATGATCATGTATGCACTCACTGATAAGATGGCCCCAATCAATGAACTATTTCTCAGCTGATATGATCATGATGAAAAGATACATCCACATCTTGAACTCAGTTGAGTCTGGGCTACCTGTCAATCTGTGGAGTACGAAAATCAAATAGAAGATCTCTTTGATGAAAATAGAGCGATGAAGTGTCTTGGGAAGCTGAGATTGCCTAGTTCTTAGTTTCACCATCCATTCTTTAGCCAAGTTGTTTAAACATTTGCTTCTATTGTCACTGAAATGTTTGTAGGCTTTTTGCTTATCAACACGAATAAATTTCTCTTTGTATGGTAGTCGGAGAATGATGGTGATAGAAATCCCATCAAGCTTGGCCATCAAGTGCATGTCAATAGTTATGATCTCTCTAGCTTCAGGATTGTATCTCTTCGCACATTCTATCACCAACTCTGGGCACTAGACTACTATAGGAAAGCATGTTGCATTCACTAGGCCACTTTCTGCTATTCTTCAGGATAATTTTGACCGATCTCCTTCTGTTAATGATTTTTAGATGTCTTGCAAGTTAATGTGCCTGATTTTAGTGTCAAAAATCTTCGGAAGCATAGTGTCAATCATTGGATCATATTCATAGTCCTAAGATTTGTACTTCATGATGAGGTTTTTTGTAAGTTTTACACTAAAGTTATCTCTTGCACCGACTTGAAAGTCTCTGAGATCTTTTCAACAAATGAACTTCATGAGCAATCTATTTGTGAGGAGGCTGTGAGATTGAGAGAATGACAAACACATTTTCTTAATGTTTTTTTTGCATATCCCCTTCACGTACATTTTGTAACCATTGCATTCCATTTGACAATGTTTCTCCAAGGCACGCTGTCAAATAGTTCATGAGCCTTTGTGTATACTTCCACATTTTACATGTGTGCCTTACCAAACTAGTTGCAACCAAGACTCCATACAAAAATCTACTTCAAATTATGCTTTGTTGGATGTCCATACCTTGTTTAAAGCTCCCATTTAGGCGCCGGTGATGATGGAAATGGCCGTCGATCTAGTTTTTGTATCTGCCTAAGCATTTTCAATAGAACCATATTGCATATATCTTGCACTTATTGCCTTTTCTGAGACAACCATCTCTTGGAGGCATTTTGTAAAACAGCTCGTGGGCTTTACATATGCATACCAATTTGCCTGAGCATTCACAACTACTACATTCGGCAAGAATCTACTTTCGATTATGCTTTATTGAATGTCAATACCCTACTTCAAAAGGTCCCATTTTGGCATGGACTAGGAAAAGATTGGTTGGCAGCGATCATGGAGTTTGGTTTTGTATCTGTAAATTACATAAATGCTAGAAAGTTTCTAAGGCCTTTTTCAACAAAAACCATTTTGTGCATATCAATTTTGTATGTATCCTGCATGTATTGCATTTCATGAACCTTGTCTGTGCTTAGACATTATGCATACATGTCTGCTAGTGAACCGCAGACCATGGAAGGTAGTTTTACATCTATCTATCACATTTGTTTGGACGTTTCTAAAATCAAACAGCTATCTCATGAGGTAAAAATCGTACTTGGACGCATAGGAGGTTTCAGGAATATGCTGACAGAAGCAACCGATAGGTTAAGAAAATTTTCTGGCATGAATTCTTTTATACGGCACGAGACAATTTTTAAAGCACTATAATACTCACATATGAAAGAAGATCTTTGAGGCATTTCGTCAAACATTTTGTGCGCCTTGTCTCATACTTACACACAACGATAATATCTGTCAAAACTCCACCTTCCATTATACATTAATGGATGTGCAAACCGTCAGTTCAAAACACTTATGCATCCATAGATAGAGAAGAATCTGGAAAAGGTTATGGAATTTAGCTTTACACTCGTAAATTGGATCTGCAAAACCGTTTTGTGTATATGCTGCAATCGTAACATATCATGAGATGATGTCTCTTTGAAGCATTCTTTTCAAACCAAGCCATGGATAGGGAGAGGATGGCAGCGGTCATGGAGTTTGGTATTACACCCGCCAGTTGCAGTCGCTTGAAGGTTTCTGAAGCCTTTTCAACGCATCTATTATTTTCATATCTTGCAATCTTTGTATGCCATGAGATCACTTCTTAAAAGAGTGTTATAAAGAATGTATTTGTGCGTAGTAGGCGGAGCATGCAATGCTTTCTTCAATTTGATTTCTGTGCGATACTATGAGATTGAAGTGAGTGATGGTTGGAGATGAAGTTTAAAACTGCGAAAAATAATGGTTATCCTGCTTGGTTTCATTTGTGCACCATGCATACATATTTATTTAGATGGTTATAACTACCATATTCACTCTTGCATGCCACAATCAAGACTTTGAGTTTAGTATTCATTGAAATAGCAACCTTTTATTACTAACACCTCTTCTTGATGATTCAGTTGCCAGCAAAACTTGTTTGACATTAAAAATAGCGAATTGTATGGGATGTGAAGGTGATAGGAGGCCGTAACCGTTTTATGCGGATTTCTTCTTTCATCAGCATTTCATATGGTTTTCACAACGTTATTGGAGCTAAACAACACCTTTGAAACTGAGGAAAACTTCTGATGATAGAAACTTTAACGCGTTTACGAGAGTTTGTTTTGCTTTTCCAAAGTTCTATCGATGTTTTGGAGAGTTTCAAAACCTACCACTAGCTCCGAAATAAGTTTTAAAACACGCAAGTTGAATATTTTTTTTAAAAAGTAAGTATTAGCTGACGATAACGGAGAGCCCCTTCGTCAGTGTTTTGTGATACTTTCAAAAGTAACAATTTCTCTTCGTCGGAGGTTTATGAGACTTTAGTAAGTCTTGATGAACGTCGATGAAGATTTTTGATAAGAGAATCTTTTGTTTTGCCTTCGCCATTTAAAATGCCTTAAAAATTTAATAAGAGTGCCCATAATTAATACTTCAGTGCTTTCCTCGATATTTTAACTCTTATGCAAACCATTATCAAACTCCAAGGCGCGAAATCTTTCATAAAACTTATCTCAGGTTTGCTAATACCAGAAAAAGGAAATTGGCATAACTTGTGATAGGAATAATATTTTCTCACCAAATATTGGCACATTATCTGAAATGTCAACATATGAAACCCCCTGATCAAACCATTCTGCCAACTGAAAAGGTGACATGAAAAAGGTTTTGACACATGATAAGACTTGTCATTTTTGCACAAAAAGTTTAAATTTTAAAATGTAGAAACAGGGTCAACAGATGGTTAATTAAAAGAAACTAATGATCTTAAAATGAAACACCCATTCCTATGAATAGATTGTGATATTAATATCGATTAATATACAGAAGGAATTCAAAATGCATAGATATCCATTTGTTAAAAGATTCAAACAAGATAAATACATGAAACTATTTTACAAACTGAAGTTTTAAAAGCTTTGAATTCTTTTTTTGGCGGGAGGCGACTGCTTGTGGAGCCACGATTCCCCAAGGGCAGCTGCAGCTCCCAAGTGGGCCATTTTCCCTTGGAAAACAGAATGCCCTCCAAGGCATAGCTTTATCTGTAGGGACAGTTACAGACAAAAATTTAAAAAGAATCCATACATTTATAATTCAATGAATTTCATGATTTTCCCACGGCTGTTTATAATTCACGAATTTCATACATTTATATTACATAGATTAAATTTAGTTCATCGATTTTTTATGATTTCTAACAACTGCTCACTACATTTACACAGAATTAATTTAATTCTTTTCTTATAACATCAACTGTGGATTTTCGTGGCAGTGAAAAGATACAAATTCAGAGTAAAATCAATGGGCAAGAGATGTTTTACTCGGAGAAAATGAAATCGAGAACTAATTTATACATATTGAAACTAAACTCTATAATCTTTTATAGAAAGATCAGATCATCGAAATGAATAATTATCTTAAATCTAACTACATAGACCTGAGCAATGAAATGAATTTATTCCTTATTATTTAGATAAAATAAATTTATACGGTAATAATAATAATTGGAACATAAATCATCTGCATTACAAAATTGAATAAGAACTAAAATCCTTTTTCCAAAAATTTGATCACTTGGAAGTAAACTTGTATATTCTTTAATAGCCTCTTACTGCGAATAGAGAAAGCACTTTCCACCCAACCATAGGGTTTGTGACAAACCCACCCCCAATCCGAAGGCTCTTAGGGAGATCCTTATCAAAAAAATTTCAAAAAAATAAACACAGAAACATAAAAAAAAAAATTAATCCTACATTTCCCCACACACTCTTGCCCACATTTCACAAAGACTAAAAACCCAACACAAATTAGCACAAATGGATCACAGATGGATTCATTGAGAGGGGGAGTAGAGTATACACTTTAATGGGACTGGGGCGATACACTCCTCCAGTCAGACTAAGTGGATACACTTTAATGGGGTTTTATCATCTTGTAGCATTCCCACAAGAACATGCAACACACCAACAACAAACACAGCTCCCAACAATCAATCCCTTCTTCAATATTAAGCAATGATCCAAAATTTATGTCATACCAATATACATGAACCCCTAGAGAAGACAGTCACACCTCTCAAGAAAAATTCCTATAAACCACCATTTGTAATTAACAATGTGGCACTCATGCCAAAGTAAAAAAATACTTATATCCCAAGGATGCACTAGATCTCTCTCAAACCCATACGCTAGAAACTGTTACACAAAAAATTGGAGTGCCACACCAACTCTCAGGATAACAAACAGTTATTAAAAAAATAATTCACAAATTTTCAAACAAATACAAAAAATTGCAGCCATATAGTAAATTCATTTCCATTCTTTTTAATAAAAGAACAAACTATTCCTCCAAATTGCTACTAGAAAATATCAAAACTCGAGAACATCCTTCTTTAAAAATATTCAATTCACACCAATCTCCAAGCTTCAAATCTCTAAAACTTTCCAATCATAAAAATCAAAATTCACAAGAACTAAAATAACCAATAGAAGAAACAATAGAAAATCCCTCAAATCATATGTTTATTCAAAAACTATCTAACTCTTCAACTTCCATGGAGGGGGTGACTCTTAACCTCCCATCCATTCAAGCCACTACCTTTGTAGAAAACTACACAAGGTTCATAACTTAATTTAAACGTTATTTTAAGCAGAAATAGACCCCAAACCTATTGGTATATACCTAATGTACAAATTTTGACAAAAATAACACAAAATAAGACCTCAAAAACCTCTCAAAACAATAATAAAACTTTTATAACTCAAAGACCATAACTACAAAAAGAATTAGGTCAACATATCATAAAACATGTAATGGTGATCTTCCTGAGAATCTCTGTCTAATTCATTCACTTTCTTAAACTTGCACAATCAAGAAAATACTACTAATGATGTAAAATAAATTATATATGTAACTTAAAATGTCTAAATATTTCTCATAAATCATACCATATGCAATTCTACAAAAAATATTCAAGTTATCATGTTAACTTGTAAAAATTAAAACTCAACTAATTAAATCATATTTTAAAAAATAAATCTTAAACACCAACTATTATTTATTATGATCAAATGCATATATCCAAAAAAAATCCCACTTAATTAATTATGTTCTTAAGGTCTAATTATAAGGAAATCCAAAACTAACATCATTCAAAAATTTAAATAAATTCTAAAGGTTGGGCCTCACATATATAGGCCTTATGCTTTATTATTTTACATGTTTATACATAACTAAAGTTAAAGTTTGTTGTGTCATGAAGCTATCAACATATTTGGATGTTATTTACGATCATATAAGCGAATCAGAAAACCCTTAACCATAGTAGGCATAGGATAGTAACAGAGTCGGTCATCTTCAAGTAGTTCCCACTTGCATGCACATTCCATCAATTGCTCAAATTAGTTATTTCTCAATCATTTACTTCAAAAATCATGGCTTATTTTCATAATTATCTTATAATACAAGTTTACTTTTAGAAATGATAGAAATCTCACCTAAATTTAGTGACAAAGTTATGTAGGAAAAGAGTAATTTCAAATCTTGCCAAATGGTGTCCTGGACAAAGTCGGGCACCTTTCCCAAATGGCATATACCATGAATTATTAGACAACTCCTACAAATTAAATGGAAAAGTTCAATCAGATTAGCATTATGTAGTGTTGCAAGGTGTGACCCTTGGTCTCCTTGTTCAGCATTGCGCTGCAATGGTTTGTGACAAGGGATTAACCTCCTCCCATGCTTGTTAAGTCAAGTGGTTGTATTGGACATTAATAGGTCGATCTTATGGTGCAACGGGAGCTAACAATTTGTATCAGAGCCGAGGTCACGGGTTCAAACCCCGCGCTTGCGCTGGGGGGATTGTTGCAAGGTGTGACCCTTGGGGCAACGACAGCTAACATGTAGTACATAATATGATCCACTATTTTTAGAAATTCATAAAAACAAATAATGTTGGTGCTTTGACATACTAGAGTAGATTCATTTTTCCAATGCCATGGATTAAAAGTGAATGGTTCAAGATAGTATTTTTCATCTAATGTTGGTGCTTTGACATACTAGAGTAGATTCATTTTTCTAATGCCATGGATTAAAAGTGAATGGTTCAAGATAGTATTTTTCATCTAAATGTGTCCCAACTAGGAGCACATAGACTGACCATCCTCTGGGAATGACAAAGTTTGCATTTGCACTTAAATAGTTTACAATAGAGTAACATTAAATTAAATATAAATTAAGATTTCACTAAATTGTACCTTTAAATTTAACATCATGTTTTGCTTCTCTAATAGCACCATGGGTAACACTAGATAATCGAAGAATTTCTTTTATCACCTACCAAGTGAACCAAATCAAACATATGGATGTTAGTTTTCTTAACTAAGCAATCCAATACCATGGAGGAGACAAGAACATGATAAAGAAGATTAAATTGAGTACTCACACAATGAGTGAATTTCATTTCTTGATAGTTGTCCCATGTCATCTTTTTATTTCCGTTCTCATTTAATAGAGAGTCATGCTCGGCCTACATAATGAAAAATTGAATCATTTATCTTTTGGAATATCATTTTAGGGATGAAATACTTATTAATAGATAGTCTTTCACAATGATCCATTTTTTCATTACTACTAAAAGATAGTTTGAATCCTGAGGCCGAGCAAGAGTATGCATTCTATAGTCTAAGAATACTGAATTCTAGGTCATGTAACTTGTATGTCAACTATCTACCACGTAAATCATTATAATAATGTGTGTTTATTGTCTAGAAAATCTTTTTGATACTTCTTCTTCTTACATTATATACACCTAATCAATGTAACTCACCTTTAAACTACTTTAAATAAGACTAAAAAAAATCTTCATATCATAATTTGAACCATTAAAATTAACTTTTCTACATAGAAGCTTTACTAAGTCATTTTCATAGGCATTTAAATTTGATAATAGATTTTATGTTCACTAAAATAAAACACAACTTACATATGTTTAAGCTCTTTCTATGTTGACACACTAGCTAGTATACTATTCAAGATTACGCCTAATAAGTATTAGTATTACATAATCTAGTCTTATTTTGAGATATAGATAAACACTCACCCTTAGCTCCTCCAATGCTTGTGGAAAATTTGTGATAAATTTTATAGAAAATGCCATGGATGTGGAAGAAGTCTCATAACCAGCAAACATCATAAATAATAAAAAATCAACAATAATATCATCTAGCAATGATTCTTCTTTCAATAGTTTCGTCAATAGATCATTATGAATCACTTGAGGATGTTTCCTTCTCTCTTCTATGCACTCTTGAATCTTATGAGAGTTTCTCTTCCTTGTATTCCTCATGACTTGAAATTAGTATTGTATCCAAGTACATTTATATTCATCAAATAGTAACAAAATTAAACCACATACCTTAATGCCTCTTGCATAAATGGATCCTGGGAATTTGAAGGAGAGCTTCAACAAATGCCTCAAATGCCTCATAGATTTTTTCAGTGTCTTTATGAGGAGGTAAGTCCAACAATTTTTTTCCCATTATGTTCAAAAGAAGCTATGCACATTCAATAAGAGTTTATTAATGTCAAACAAATTCTAATGATTACCATATAATATTTTATTGAATAACTATAAAGAAACAAAATTATATAAATAACAAAGTAAAGTTAGAAAGATATGATATGGCTATATTAATGTGAAAGAAATCCTAATAATTACAATATATTGTTGTGTTACATAATGATAAATTAACAAAATCATACCGATCAATGGATATAAATGTTGATAAAGTCACATCTTATTATTGAATTTTAATGCATGAATGAGAGGACTTCAACCTTAATATAGGAGAAATATTTGTTTAGTTGAGTATTTAAATATGTGATATAAATTTTAAATTGTGATTTTCTTTAGTGAAGGAAAATATATTTTTAAGTCATTTTTTGAATATTTCTTAATATTCTAAAACTTTAAGTGATTTTAAACTTGTATAACTATTATACTTTTTATACCTCATCTTCTAATTGTCTCTCTGTATAATTTTATTGAGTAGAAGTTATAATATTATTTTAGTAGAGTTTAATAACAACTTTTAATAGCTCTCCATTAAAAAAATAGTAACATTACTGTTGGTGTATACCTTTAATCCTAGGCATACACACATTTGTATTAATCATACTTAGGCGTTTCTGGTACATGTTCTTCGAACTTGTCAAGGTAGTTGAGATGTTTTTAGAGGTGTCAACTTGCATTGACACCTCACGCTATGTTTGTGGGAGGTTACTCACCAACTACATGTAGAGGAGTCCTATCCTCTTTTCATGGAGATTCAAGTACCTACACTTCTCTATTTATACTCGCCTCATTTGGTAATGCAATCTAGTTGATTCATTGCAAACTCGTGTGCTTGTTTATCTTTTCTCTGATCTTGTTTTCTACATGGTATTAGAGCTATGTGAATTAGTTTTCAAGCTACCAGTTGCTTGTTGTGCTTCTCACCATGCATTAAATCTGTGAGAATTTTTTTTCTCTATGTTTGTTTTGTTGACTGTGTATGAAGCGCAGGCAGATAAACACCCATCAAGGGTAGAGGAATGCATCTCCAGAGGTATATTACAGCGTGGAGGAGGACACCCGGCAACAAGCTAGAGAGGAGTAAGGGAAGGCATATCAAAAACACCTCTTTTTGGCCTTGTTCGCCTCTGTTTGGAGGCCCAGTTGGCTCTTGGAAGTGGCAAAGGGACTCTAATTAGGCTGTGAAGGCCCTCGCCATGACACCTATAGTTTCCCTCAAGGGGCCTTGATGGCTATATTCACCCTCTACGTGCCTGCAACAACGAGTATCAACTCACTTGGAATGACCATTATTGGCCTCATATGCCCTATTTGCAACAACAAACAAATATGCGACTGGTGTCAATCTCATTCGTGTGGAAGCCCTTGGTCACATGGGGTTTTAACCACTAGTCATGCATAGCCCAAGGGGGCTTAAGTTTCCTCCAAAATTTTCTTTTCTCTCTCACAAATTTTGCATAAAAATTAATTTTCTCAAACTTTAAAATTTTTTTTTGTTCATAGAAGGAATTTTTTTTGTAAATGCAAAAACTTGCAAGTCCTATAATTTTTGCAAATCAACTCAAAATTGAGTGTTTTTTTTGGTAAAAGTGGATGATATTTTGTAATGGATTCAATTAGTATAATATCGCACTAATATTATAAAGTGCTAGTTTATGTCTTGTTGGGTGACCTAAAGCACTCCTTCTATAAAGTGCCAAATTTGGGGGGGAAATACATAATTAAAGGGGGGCCTTGTGTTTTCATTTTTCACAAGCCACTAACTTTATAAAGTGTTCACTTTAAGGGGGGTACTTACACAAAATCATGCACTCAACTTGTAAAGTACCACTTTACATAAAGTTCAATTAGGGATCTAACTAATCTAGGTTGTCTAATGTGTTTATTTATATTGTATAGTCAAACTAACTTGTTCTAATCAGGGGATATCAAACTCACTCTTATGTAATCAACCTAAACAAGGGAAACTATAAGGCTTGGTGTGAAGGCATCCTGAAACACCTCAGGTTCCATAATCTCATACCCCATCTGTATGGACTTGTGCCTAAACTTGGTAAACAATCTCATAAGGCTAAGTGGTTTAATCATCGTGATCACATTGATGGATTAATCAGTTTACATATTCCAGATATGACTTTGTATGCCATCATGGATATTGGTTTCCCACATGCATTATGGATCAAAATTTGGGAGATATATGGAGACTCGAATGTTTCTCCATTCCCACATGATCCTTCTTTGATCACAACTCACATCCCTAATCATGATACAGAAAAAGAATATTCCATTGACATAGAAGAATTCATCACTCATACTATTGCTTCATCAGATTCTAGAGTTGCTTCATTGAAAGCTTCCGGTGCTTCTTTGCAACAGGATATCAGTCTTCCTAGCATTGTTGATAGGGACATATTTTTACCTAACATCTCATGTCTATTTGTAGAGTCCCGCATTGCTGACATGGAAGCACACATTAAGGACATCGATCTTCTCTTTAATGATAGTTTCGATGAAGTTGCATCGACATTGTCCACTTCGGATATTTATGCTCTACATTATCCTACACATGGTTCTGGATCGTCATCATCCT
This sequence comes from Cunninghamia lanceolata, assembly GCA_027924645.1. Taxonomy (NCBI): domain Eukaryota; kingdom Viridiplantae; phylum Streptophyta; class Pinopsida; order Cupressales; family Cupressaceae; genus Cunninghamia; species Cunninghamia lanceolata. Next base: position 1,643,684 of record BSBN01001450.1, read on the forward strand.
CATCTATTGTGCATGCACCTGATTTGATTATGGCATCCTTCGACATCAACATGGGGACACCTAAGCACTCTTTGAAGGCATTGACATGGGCATCATCATCCTTGAATTAGCTTCAACATGATTCAAGATCATGTACATACATCTTCTTGCATGGGAAGATATCTTGCATCTTCAGGCAGTTTCTTGTCTTCCCAAGGGAAGGAACATTGTTCGGCGTTCTTGGATCTACATCTGCATCCTTTGTCAACTATTCAACATCTCTGCAATAGGACATGTATTATGGGGGGTCTCATAGACCTATCAGTTTCTCTCCTATGCGGGGAATCTTATATTGTACTTAGTGAAAGAAGTAGTACTTCTTCAGCTGTATAATTTCTCTTTTTGGAGGATGGTTCTTTCACACTGGTTTTTCTATCTTACTCTGCTTTTTAGAGAGTTTGCATTGTACTTGAGTACCTTACCAGGCTTCATGGCCGGGACTCATTTTTCTTTTGCATTATGCATGGGTACCTCACTAGGCTTATAGCTGGGACCCATTTTTTCATAATACTCACCTAAGCTATGCTTAAGGGGGGGTGCTGGTGTATACCTTTAATCCTAGGCATACACACATTTGTATTAATCATACTTAGGCATTTCTGGCACATGTTCTTTGAACTTGTCAAGACAGTTGAGATGGTTTGAGAGGTGTCAACTTGCATCGACACCTCGCACTATGTTTGTGGGAGATTACTCTCCACAACTCCATGTACACAAGTCCTATCCTCTTTTCACGGAGATTCAGGTACCTACACTTCTCTATTTATACTCGCCTCATTTGCTAATACACTCTGGTCAATTCATTGCAAACTTGTGTGCTTGTTTATCGTTTCCATGATCTTGTTTTTCTACAATTACCATGTCATGTTACATCTATTAGTTTTGCATAACTATAATATCCCTTTGTTGATGAGAAAATTTTTTCAATAGTACTATAAGTAAAGTTATAAAACAAAATATTTGTATATTTTTTTTGTCAAAAATGAACTTTCTTAACTTTTATTTATTTTTAATAGCATTAATTTATTGTTACTATTTTATAGAAAAGACTATGGATCACTAAGTAGCTACATCACCTACCTATATAATTGGGTAGGTTGCAAACTTTAATTCCCCACCTAAAATTAAGCACTTAGTCATTTTAAGATATAGATTCTAAACATCATAGTAGTAGCTATACTTTCAAATTAACATTTTTTAAATGAATTTAAACTAATCAAGACATTTATTTATTATTTGAGGTATTTAGAATTCCAAATAACAAATATTATGTTGGATTACATTTAGGTCCTTTAAAAAATGTTCATCTTCTTTTACCATTAATAAATACAAAGAATATTTCACGAAATAAAGATATCCAACATACCTTATTGCATTCCTGTTGAAGATGGATGTCACTCTTATGTTGCCATCTTTGTATTCCTTCAACGAGGGCATTTTGTATATCATCCAGAAAGTCTGAGATGAGTCTATCTTGCTTCAACAAATTGACAGCAGTTGCATGAAGCTTCCTTTGAAGCTCGCCATGGACATTAACTAAAGCATATTTTCCAGGAATATTTTGAACAGATCGTGGGTAATTAGCTTGGAACAACCTGCCCTCATTTTGCAAAACATATTTGTTGAACTCTGGATCCACTGATACAACCATGTGTGCTCTTCCAAACAAGTTACTTCTAAAAACTTGTCCATACCTACATTACAAATGGTCTACATTCTTCAATCCATCATTTAAAAGATAAAAAATAGTACTTTAGAATTTCTTAAATAATTTAATTGTTGAGATTGTAAAAGTTTTATATTATTCTTAAATATCTAATTAATTAAAAGTTTTATCTTATATTAACAGAATATAATCCATGCAATAAAGCATGTTCAAGAACAATATTTTTTAGCAAAAGGAAGTTAATCGAATCATTTCCAAGAGAAGCAATATCGCTATAAAAACAATCTTAGTTCTGTATTCTGTAACCTGCAATTGAAATGTGGAATTCTGTATTCTCACATAAAAAACTAAAATCATAAATTTGACAAGTATAGAATGCCGATTTATTACCTCTTCTCATGATCTTCAATGAATTGTGATCTTCAATGAATTGTCATGGGTGAAGGGATCTAAGGCCTCGGTAGAAACTGATCGATTCTCCAATGAGTGGCCATCCAGTAGAACCTAGTGGCAGTGATATATGCTGCTTTTTGCTCCATAATATTTTCCACAGAAGCAATATCACAGATAATACAACTCCCATCACAAGCCATTGCTCCCAATATAAATACCCGCGAAGGATCGACATTTCCTCCATTTTTTAAGGCTTTGAAGAACAGATAAAAATATCTTATGTAAATCACGCTTTGGCTGTTATATAATGAAAATTTAATGAGGGGCAGGTTCTCAAGTGAGAAGATGCTTTTCACTTTTGAAGCCCGAGAGATCTCTTTATGTATATTTTGTAACTACAGACCAAAGATTCTTTCCATTTAACTTTATCTAAAGTTGAACATGTGCAAAAGCTTATGAGTAGAGTAATTGTATTTATTTGGAGTACACGCTTTTCTATGCCTATCATGTTCTCAAGCTGTGAAGTCTTTAATAATTGTAGGCTGTAGGTGTATAATAACTTCTGGGGCGTCGTAGAAAATCATCGAAACCCCATCCTCTCTTGCGCTTATAGAACAAAAAGTTTCATATATTTATGACAACACATTCATTGGCCGATTTTATACGATTTTATACCTGCAAGGTTTGATCTATTTATGACAACACATTGATTGGCGGATTTGATATGATTTTATAACTGCAAGATTTGATCAAAATTTTAATTGAAATTTTGATATAGTAGGTGGCAATTTTCTGACCGCATGAAAGTTTACCAAATTCTTTGAGCATCTTCTGGACTCAAATCTCACATAGAAAAGCCTGTCAGCTAAATAGCTAAACCATCCTAACAAATACGTTGATATTCGAGCATCTTCTGGACTCAAAATTTCACATAGAAAACCCATCCTAACAAGTACGTTGATAACAATCCTATTACACTCACAGGATTACCAAAATTAAAGGGTCTTGCCTCTTTTGTTATACATACTTTCTTTGAACTTTATTTTCGAAATGGTTTCCTATGATGGGTTTCATAGTAGTCTTTTTCTAAATATTGGTGTTTTCTTTTCTAAAATTTGATTCAATCGTTACAAAAGAAAACCATTGTTAGCACGACTAATCAAATTGATAACCCTAGGATTGCAATTAGTAACATCAAGCCTACAATTAGTCCCATGTTGATTGTGCAAACAAATTTGCTCCATATAATTAAAATGATACTCATAATTTTCAATACTTGTTTTTGCTAACCTATTCAATTTGGGTGAACATGACTATGAAAAATAATAAATTATTAATCTATTTAAGTGCAAACAAGTACTAAATAAAGAATTTGCTAGTAGAATACCATGCTTGTCTACAATTGGCAACATCCACACCTGTAATTAGTCCCATGTCGATTGTGTGAACAAGTTTTCTACATATAATCAAAATAGTAATAATAATGTCCATAATTTACAATACTTGTTTTTGGTAGCCTCTTCAAGTGGTTAATTTGTTACTCTCTAGAATTCCCTTGTTTTAGGTTGGGCGCAACTATATGTGGCCTGATTTGGTCTGATTTGGGGGAATCAAACATGAATTCCTAGCATCCATCATGGATTTGGCTACCATTGCCCCATTCTACCTCCTAATTTTTGGTAGATTTTGCCCAAAATCTAACTTCTCTACTTTGTTTTATGTTTTTTTGGTGTTACAATAGGCATTTTTTAATTGTCTTAAAAAAACACTAAGCAATAGCAAATGCAAAATAGGGGGCATTTTGCCTTGAGAAAATTGCTTTGTGAAAGATAATGATTTTTTAACCCTTGTCTCTTCACCAGATGAAGACAAAGGGTGAGGCCCAGGTTGGTAGGAGGCCAATTCTCCCTCAGGTAAAAAACTATTGTAATCTTCTTTCCTTGCCAACTCCAAGGAGTCATTGGATGACTAGACATTTTCTCATCCATGGGCATTTTTTTGCTTTTAAGTGCAAATGCATTAAACTAGGTCATTTATGGGAAATTAGTTATTTCATAACTTTTTCTCGATAGCTCAAAATTGATCACCATTTTTTGCAAAAGTTAATGTTTTTTATTTCCCACGCATTCAACCTACTTGCATTGTAAAACACACTAAGTTATAAAGTGCCAAATTGGTGAGGTCACCTAATCTGGGGGCCTAATGTGTTGATTTCTATTGTCTAAAGGAATTAACCAATTCTAAAATAATGGGATATGAAACTCACTCTTTTGTAATAAACCTAAACAAGGGAAACTATAAGTCTTGTTGTGAAGGCATCCTCAAACATCTTAGGTTCCATAATCTCATACGCTATCTGTATGGACTTATCCCTGAACCTGGTGAACAATCTAAGAAGGCTAAGTGGTTTAATCATTGTGATCACATTGTTGGATTGATCAGTTTATGTATTTCAGATGATGCTTTGTATTCCATCATGGATATTGACTATCCACATGCATTATGGATCAAAATTTAGGAGATAGATGGAGATGGACAATGTTTCTCCATTCCCACATGATCCTATGTTGATCACTAGTCACATCCCTAATCATGATATAGAAACAGAACATTCCATTGACATAAATGAAGTCATCACTCCTTGTTGGAGTACTTGACAAGACTGAGAAGAGGGGGGTGAATCAGTTTTGTAGAAAAACAAGACACTTTTATTCAAACTTTAAAAACAAAAGCAGTTGCTGATTTTACCTTTATTAGTGCAAGAAATTATACATTAAAGAGATGAACATTCAAGTATAAAGGAAAAATGAACCATGCAACAAATGAGACCATAACACAAATTCCAGGAGTGAAAACCCCTCATGGGGTAGAAAAACCACTCAGTAAATGCCTCACTAACTTACTAAAAAATCATGCCTCACTAGCTACAGAAAAATGTCTCACTGAATTTTATCACTGCCTCACTGGCAACATAAGCCTCACTGGCAACACAAGCCTCACTGGCAACACAAGCCTCACTAGCAATGATCATATTGTCTCACTACCATGATCACTTACAACTTCTCAAGGATCAAATGAAAATATACAATACAGAGGGTTTCTCTGTTTCTCTACAATCCATATCTTGGCAGTCTCATTTATTTGAGACTCAAGAATACATAACCAAAATTGTGCACATATAACTTATCAACCCATTGATCAAGATAGATTTTACAATGATAAACTGTTGCTATGATAATGACATTGAAAGGATACACAATCTCATTCACACCTCAACAGAGTATTATTGTTCATTTTTTTATACGGTATAACACTTTCTTTTTCATTTCATAAAAGAGTTTGTACATGTAACTGAACCAGTTCAACTATTTGTGGTAGTTTTCTTTTGAGCAAATAACTATCAAAGTAACATGGTCGAATGATGCCATTTGATAAACTAATTTGAGATCATAATCTTCTAACTATCTGTTATAACTACTGCACCAAACTTCCTTCTCAACAACAGTTAACAACATCTAAAAAATAGTTCATATAATTTTTCAAACTGTTTAATGTAATAAGAAATGCCTTTTTCAAAATGAGAAGATAACAATACAAAATTAATCAAAATTGCCTTCAAAAATTATTTGCATGAAACCCTAGTACCAAGTTATGAGGGTCAAACTCTAACCAAGACAGAACAGCTTGCAAACCCTAACCACAACCTTCATGGTTCACAACAGGGGTTTAGGGTGGTTTCATAAAACTATTGCCACCTTGTTTTTGTTTCCCAACTACTTTATAATAGAATAGTTAAATGAAGTGAATATGAGCCAACGACCATAGTCTTAAGTCAAAGACTTCACTATACTATCACAACCAAGATTAAATAACAACAAATGTAAGATCTCTTCAAGAGAAAATCTTGGCTGAGAAGCTAAACCAAAAGTCATGTGAAAGATCAAAGAAAAACTACCAAAGAAGGATATCACCTGAAGCTGTTGCCATTTGTAAGCATTTGTTGTGCCTTCAAACTTCAAATAACTTTCAAGTTGTAGCTCAAGCTTTGTGAACTCCCAAAGATCATCATGACTAAATCTTAAGAAACTTTGCATAAAACTGTAACTCTAAGTTGAGAGCAACATGTTACAAAGTTTAACCTTTGAAAATGATCCTCAAAAACAAGCTTTTTGCATTGTATATCTTTTTTATTGGCAGTCCCTGTGTGCCCTAAAATGACTGGTGTCAATAAAACCAAAATGTCATCTTTTTACCTGCCAAGTGTGCTTGAAACCTACTAAACAGATTATTACTTAAGTGAGCACCAAATGACTTATTTCCATATTGTTTTTAAGTCAACCATTAAACCAAATGATGCTTTTCAATGACCTCAGTCAATACACAAGACCAATGCTCAGTCTAAGTCATAATATCAACTAAGCCAAACATATATCAATGTGTATCACCTTACCACATACCTTAACTTTACATAATAAAGTTCAATCAAATACCTTTAATGCCCACTTCCTTTGTGTTGGTCTAAGACATAATTGCACCAAAAGCTATGTAAGAACCAAGACTTTAATGAATATTGTTGTCCCATGCTTATACCAATGATGATCAATAAACACCAACTAACACCGAAAGCAATAATCCTTATGCCTTTAAAATGAATGCCCATATACCTTGTGAATAGTAAACATCATAATGATCAAAGCTCTTTGCCAATGCTTTGTGTTGGTTTATATCTTCTAGTGCAACAAATGTTAAGATTAGACCATGTCACACATGTGTAAGTGCTTCTACAAGGAGACCATGTGTAAATGCTGTCACAATATCAAAATAATGCTAAAGGATAATCACCAAATTTCAAACAAATGATGTCTTAAGCCTTTCATAAGACAACCTAACTTGACATCAATGCCAAACCCAAGCAATGTCAAATTGAACAAGAAGTGTCTGTTGGAATTGGTCCGGACAACTAAGAGTGGGGGGTTGAATCAGTTGTCACACAATCTAAATTTTTCTACCTTTAATCTTCTTTTACAACTTACAATAAAATAAAAAATAAAGCATGAATCAATAACACATGAGCAGAAGCATAAATAATACACTTGACACCAAGATTTTTAGCATGGAAACCTCGTTAAGGGAAAAACCATGGTGGGGGTTAACCCACAAAAATTAATACCATGCTAAAAGTATTTTTACAAATGAGAATAAACATGCATTCGGGCTCATTGCCCAAAGCTCACTGCTCAAATAGAGGCTCACTGCCTACAAATGTTTACAAGAGAATAACAGAGATTTTGAACTGATGAGAAGCATCTACTAATGCATGAATTCAGTTCTGGTTAAGCACAAAACACTGATCTTACACATTTCATCTTCACTCTGCCCTGCTTACTGATCTGCCTTCATCAAATCTTAGATCTCTGCTCTTTTTGCCTTTTTCTCCATATTCACAACACACACACTTCATTCAAATCCATCGAGTATATATATATATATATATATCCGTATCTTAATCTTCAATCACTTTTCAATCGTCTTCAAGAACATTTAGAACTATAATGAATACTCTGCTCTGTCAGCTAGATCCGTCCATAACTTGAGTCGCGGACCAAAACTTGCACTTACAAATCATCAACCAGGTCAGCCACTATCACTGTTCATCACTAATTTCCTAATCAACAACTTTCAGACATTCAAAACCAAGAACATTTTCAAGGTCGGCATGTTCTTCTTTCTTCTCTATCAAACTGTTAACCCGATACTCAGATACTAATAACTATTGAATGCTTCATCACTGGAGGCTGAAACTCTATATTTAGATTATTCAGACAATGCTTATGACTCCCTCATATCTGTAGAAAACTATGATCTACCATTGGAGAGTTCCAGACCAAGATACTGAACCCTATCACACACTCTATTCTTGACTCCCTAGACTTAGATAAATCTTCAATCTGATTTTTGGTATGGGCAAAATATGCAATGCGAATGTGTAGTAGAGACTTATTTTCCATCAATAACAACACTTATCATGCCTAGAAGTGTCTCTTGCCAACAATCTCCCCCTTTGGCATTGATGGCAACACTTAGTGAAAAATGACTAAGTGTCTGAATAACTCCCCCTTTGCTTGTGCTCCATACTGTTGTTCATACTGCTTTCTGATGCTCCCCCTTTGTTGGATTTTTCATTTTTCACTGATCTTCACTCCCCCTTTGCAATCGATGGTAAAGGGTGGGATGCGCAAGCCAAAATTCTCTAAAAATTTTGTGTATAGTGCCACATATGTACAACTAATCATTAAGTTCTATTCACATGAACTTGAGAATGTCTGCAAAACTATTTTTCAATTGCACAAGTTCAAAGGCCCAAGTTCCCTTTATTCCATCCAAAATTGAGATGTGTCCACTCAGTAAAAATGCATATGCTTCTACCTTTGTTAGATCCAAAGGATTACTTGTCTGAAGTGGAGTCTGAGCTTCTGATAAGGCATTAAACATGGTTTCTAACTTGGGGGCAATCAATTCCCGGAGCTCACACATTCTCTTCATAATGTTACCTTTTTCTTTATCTCATCTGTCAAGCTAATTACTTGACATTCAGATTGACTTATAGGCAAAACTGTTAGAGGATCAAAATTTTGAGAAATATTTAACAATTTTTATTCTTGCACCTTTATCTTCTTTTCAATATCCTTACTAACTTTGGGCCATGATAGAGAATTTGTAAATATCACTTCTATCTTTTAGAGCATTCTGAATACTCCTTATGCTAGTCTTGAGTATCATCCTATCATTTCCTATTAGATTTTGTACTTCACTAAATTTCTTATCCAAAAATTCCTTCTGAACTTTTGCCTCCATAGATTTTTCAGAAGATTCAAAATGTGTAGTTACAACATTTACAAGATTCTTTAGGTAACTAGAGGGGGAATCTGATGAACTCTTTTGGCAAGTTGGCAATAACTTCTCCAAGACTCCAGTTGCAAGCCCTAATAGTTCACTGTCCTCCATGTGAGATTTTAATAACTTCTCTCTCGCCTTGGCTTGAGTGAAGGATGCAATCTTCATCACTTGTACCAGAGAGAGCATCTAGATTAAACGGTCCTTAGAGTAATTCAGGTTCATCAAACACAAGTATCTCTTTATCTAGAAGACTTTTCACTGCATCTGCAGTCTCTCTTGCAATAATTTTTGGACCACCCTTTTTGTTCTTGAGATTTCTCAACATTTGTAGATGCCTCAACATTTGCACCATCTTCTTCTTTGTCTTCATTACCCTTTTCTTTCTCCTTTTCTGCTTTACCTTTTTCTGTATTATCTCTAGAGGGAATCTTCTCCATGTCTTCACCACTTGCAGTCTGATGAGGAGGGCTTTGTGTAGTAGCAACCTCATCTTCTTTTCTAGATTGATTAGGTGGAGTAGGAATATCTCCTGTATCATCTATTTTATTTATCATCTATGTGTCTTTCTGATTTATTTGTTCCTCTTCCAGAATAGAGGAGTCATCAACTTTGGTTTGTTGCTCACTGATGTTTACTCTTTCAGTATCCGGGATTGATGAATCAATTCCATCATCTATCTCCTCATAGGTTTGCTTCAGAGGATCTAAATTAACACCTTGGTCATCAATTCCCTTGTTAATCTCTTCTTCTAGAGCTTCTAGTTCTAAAACTAGAGGATTGTCTTCTTCAACTTGTTTCTCTGACATAATATAATATTTATCCTTGTCTAAGGCCCTTCTAAAAATTTCCTCTATTTCACCAAGCATTAGCTTGTTCATCTGGACCTTGCTTCTAAATTTTTCCTTAACTTCTCTAAGGATTTTATCTTCTTCTCTTCTAGTCATTACATGACACAAAGTGGAGAGGACATACTCTCTGAGTTCTAGATCTTTAGCCTTGGCTGCTTCTTTCCTCATTTCCAGTATTTTCCTTAAACTTTTAGGAAGTTCTTGTAAAATTTCCAATAGGGCTCTATTGAATTTATCAAATACAGGATGGTGGCATCTTCCAAAATTTTCTTATTTGCTTGATCAAAATTGTCATAGTAAACTCTGATAGGCTTTAAATTTCCATGAACAGTGATTGTTTTTACAATTTCATCAACTGTTATAGCAAACTTACTAGTTTCTTGCTTTTTACTCACCTTTTTGCTTCCGGAAGGCTAGTCCTTAGAAGCCTTTGAAGTCTTGGCTTTCTTGGATCTTATCTCCTTAACTTCTTCATCTGTCTATGTTTCCTCATCATCTTTTGTGCTCTTGTTGGCTCTTGTGGCCTTAGTTTTCTTCCTCTTTCCTCCTTCACCAAATGGTATGGCTTCTAGTGCCTTAATGGCAATAGACTGGGATTGTTCTGAGACAGTTGCAGAGCTTCTTGTTTTCCTTGAAGAACTAGGTGGGACTGTCAGAGCAGCTATTGGCTCACTTTCTGTCCTTTCTTTTGGAGCTTTCTCATCTCTTCTCTTCATCTCCTCAATCCTTTATTTATTCTTTCTTACTATTTCTTTGGTGATTCCAATACTCTCAGCATATGTTTCAACCTACCTCAACACTTTTCTTTTAATCTCTGGCTTTCTGATCTCCACATGTAGTTTTAGACTTAGCTCTTTGTATGTTCCAAACCTTTCAACAGATGTGTCTTTCAATTTTCTTAGAAGATGCTGAGCATACATGTTTAGAAATCTTTCATCCACCTCATAACCCATTGGCATTACCCATATTGTTCTTGGTTCTACAGCTTCCATCAGACATTGATAAGTGTCAATCATAAAACATATCTCATTCTCATACTTTTCTACAACTGATTTAGGAATTCTTTCTCTTGCATGCATCAGACACTAAATTTTTTTGAAATACCCCCAGATTGCAGTCTTTTGTGCACCTGAGTCTCCAAGGCTATATAAATAATCTCATATCTGGATTGCCACTGGCCTGTCATTTTTCCAATGCACACCTTGCACTCTAGGCACTTCATTCATAAAATAGAAAAATAAGCATATAATCAAGGAGCCATACTTAAAGGAAGTTTTCTTATCTTTCTTGATTTCGTTTAAATTTTCAAACATTTAAACCCATAGTAGCTCACAGGCGTCATAGTCTGCATTTTCTTTCAACATTTTATATGTTGCATATATAGTTGTTCTGGAGACAGAGTTTTCTCTACTTGAGTGATAAATCTCATACCTCATTATCATGGAAACAAACTTGACATCCAGTTCTATAATGTCATTGATTTTCATGGCTCTTTTATCAAATTTCGTACTGTTTGCATCAGTAACAGTTTGGTTTTTGACATATTTTAGCATGGGTAGTCCACCAATTGAGTTTAATTTGGTCATAATTCTGATAACATCTTTGGTGATCTTAAATGATTTCAGTAGCCATATGAATTCATCATGCATTTGGCTCAACACATAACAAACCCATTCACTGTCATCAGATGACAGAAATTTAATTATTTGTAGAAAATGTTTGCTTTCTAGGGCTTCAAATTCAGGTTTCAGTTGGTAGTTGTCATCCTTTAGATGGCTCTTAATCAACTCCAGTAGTTTCAGATTCCCAAATTCTTCTACATTGCAATGAATGTATGCCCTAATGTCTTCAGCATGTAAAACCCCATATGGAACACCTGAAAAAGCACCTAGCAGCTTGACTTCAATAGATTTGTTAGGATGCTTCTCAAATTTAGGAATGGGGCCTTTCAGTGACATTAACAACCAAAGGTGTAGCCATTTGCAGAGATTGAGAATTCAAGGAGTTTCGCAGAAAATAGAAATACCTTGTTCCACAGATTAGGGTTTTTCTTGAAGATCCTCTTCGCACTTCAATTCTTGAGAATTCTCAGCTTTGAGCTCGTTCACTCCTCTTCTTTCTTTCTTCTGATGCAAAGTGATCTAACTAGGGAATGAATGACCCTTTTATGCTCCACAACACCTAATTTGTCTTTGTAATAAATGCTTTGCCCTAATACATCTGGTTACTCTATTTGTTGAATAGTTTCTCATGAATTACTCTACAGTTTGCCATATCCACCTCTTTTCTTTCGAAAATCCTTCCAAATGATCTAAAGCAATCCAAGATCTCTTTTCTCACTGTGCCAGATTCAGGCACTCACTTACTGGCCAGGGGATTTTTATTTTTAATGCAACTCCCCCTAAGTCGAAGCTCCTAATTTAATTCCCTGAGGAATTATCTACACCAGATTCCAATGCAGACCCATTACTATGGTTCACAATTGTTTTCTTGACCCATGTCTCGCTCATTTCATTTTGGATCTCATTCTCAACAATTTTTCTTTTGCCTTTGTCTTGCCTCTGCTCATTCAGTTTTCTATTTACCAGACCCCTTCTTTCATTAATCCTACTTCTACAAAATCTTGCAAAATGACCGGATCAGTTACAATTGAAGCACACAACATTTCTTTGCCCATTTGATTGATTTCCTCTTGATCTGCACTGAATGGCCATATGCCCAAATCTATTGCATGCAAAGCATTTTCCATTGAAAGAATTCCCATTTCCTTTATTTGATGAGTTATTTATTATCATACTTCTGCATTCATTGGATTTGTGACCATACCTCTGGCAATTGAAACATTGTCTGGAGAAGGATGGATTATTTTGATTTACTCTACTTGTGCATTGAGTGGCTCTATGACCAAATTTATCGCACTTGAAACAATTTCCATTAAAAGATGGATACCTTTGAGCATTAGGCTGTCTTACCAGAGATCTTCTAGGCTTGTTTCTCTCATTCCTTGGTTGAGAGTTTCTTTGTCCAAATCCAAAGCTTTCACCTTTCTCATATCCAAGACCATGCTTGTCATTAGCCTTTTTCTGACCCTCAAGTATTTCTTCAAGCTTAGCTGAACTTATCTTGAACTTCTCCTTGTATTCATTTGCAACTTCTAGGTCATGTCTGAGAATGATAATTTGTCTTTTAAGATCTCTTTCATTATCTCTGCTTTCTTGTAGATAAAACTTTAGATGGCCAGCTATACTATCCAATCTATAGCATTCATCAGTTCTTTCTTTTAGAGTTTCATTCAAGTCTTCTTCAGTCTTGTTCCTTTGCTCAATTTCTTTGGTTAGCCTCATTGCCCCAGATTCCATCTCAATTTTTAGAACAACAACTTCTTTTGACAACTTCTCACATTCCCTTGTCTTTTCTTCCAAAGCTTCATTCATGCCATTTTCTTCAGTTAAACTGGATAATTACAGAAGTAGCTCCTTTTTTCTTTCCATAGATTTTTTTTAATTTGTCTTTTAACATTTCAATTGTATCATCAACATCTTTAAGTTCACCTCTCAGATTACTAATTTCTACTTTAGACTGAACAAGATCTTCTAGGGCCAACTGAAGTTGATCTTTGAGTGAACCCATTAAAACTCCTTCTAAGATCTTTCCTTAAGCTGTTAGGCTTCTCAAAGGAACCTCGCTCTGATACCAATTGTTGGAATTGGTCTAGACAACTGAGAGGGGGGGTGAATCAGTTGTGACACAGTCTAAATTTTTCTACCTTTAATCTTCTTTTACAACTTACAATCAAATAAACAATAAAGCATGAATTAATAACACATGAGAAGAAGCATAAATAATACACTTGACACTAAGATTTTTAGCATGGAAACCTAGTTAAGGGAAAAACCATGGTGGGGGTTAACCCACAAAAATTAATACCCTGTTAAAAGCATTTTTACAAATGAGAATGCATATGCATTCAGGCTCACTGCCCAGAGCTCACTACTCAAATAGAGGCTCACTACCTACAAATGTTTACAAGAGAATAACAGAGATTTTGAACTGATGAGAAGCATCTACTAATGCATGAATTCAGTTCCAGTTAAGCACAAAACACTGATCTTACACATTTCATCTTCACTCTGCCCTACTTACTAATTTGCCTTCATCGAAGCTTAGATCTCTGCTCTTTTCTCTTTTTTCTCCATATTCACAAAACACACAATTCATTCAAATCCATCAGGTATATATATCTGCATCCTGATCTTCAATCACTTTTCAGTCGGCTTCAAGAACATTTAGAACTTTATTGAATACTCTGCTCTGTCGGCTAGATCTGTGCATAACTTGAGTGGCAGACCAAAACTTGCATTTACAAATCATCAACTAGATCAGCCACTATCATTGATCATCACTAATTTCCCAATCAACAACTTCCATACATCTGAAACCAAGATCATTTTCAAGGTCGACATGTTCTTCTTCTTTCTACTCTGTCAAACTGTTAACCTGATACTCAGATACTAATAACTATTGAATCCTTCATAATCAGAGGCCAAATCTCTGGATTTAGATTATTTAGACAATGCTTATGACTCCCTTAGATCTGCAACAAACTATGATATACCATCGGAGAGATCCATACCAAGATACCGGACCCTGTCACACACTTTGTTCTTGACTCCCCAGACTAAGATAAATCTTCAATCTGATTTCAAGTATGGGCAAAATATGCAATGCAGATGTGTAGTAGAGACTTAGTTGCCATCAATGACAAAACTTATCATGACTAGTAGTGTCTCTTGCCAATAGTGCCATCATATAACATATCAACTGAACTAATACAACTCAGTTTATAAGAAGACAGAGTAGGATCTCAACTGTTACAACATACCAAATAAAACTCTGCCAACCAATATAACCATCCTAAATATCTTTTAAAGAAAGAAGTACTTTGATCATCAAACACATCAAACATGAAGAGTCATCCAAATATAATAATCACATTATGCAAAGAATGGCAACCGAATGTCCAACCTCATTGTGACGAAGCTCACTATCACATAAAACCAAATACCTTTGCCATGCCAACTATCATGATGCAACTATCATTGTACCACAAACTTGAGAGTTTGTGTATTTGACATCAAGGACAATAATTGAGAGGGAAACACTCCTACTGTTGTTTCATCAGATCTCTAAATCGCTCCTTTGAGAGCTTCCAACACTTCTTTGCAACATGATATCAATCTTCCTAGGATTGCTAATTTAGATATATTTCTACATGACATCACTTGTCTGTTTATAGAGTCCCACATTATTGACATGGAAGCATGCATTAAGGACATCAATGTTCTCTTTGATGACAAGTTCGTTGAAGTTGCATCACCATTGTCCTCTTTGGATATTCATGCTCTACATCATCCTACACATGGTTTTGGATCATCATCATCCTCATCTATTGGGAATGCACCTGATTTAATTATGGCATCCATCAACATTGACATGGGGACACCTAAACACTCTTCGAATGCATCGACATGGGCATCATCATCCTTGGATCAGCTTTAGGATGATTCAAGATCATATACATACATCTTCTTACATGGGAAGATAAGCTACATCTTCAGGTGGTTTCATTTCTTCCCAAGGGAATTGTTCAACATTCTTGGATCTACATTTACATCCTTCATCGACTATCTAGCCTCACTACAACAAGACATGTATTATGGGGGGTCTCAAAGACCTTCTATCATTTTCTCTCCTATGGGGGAATCCCATATTGTACTTAATGAAAGAAGTAGTACTTCTTCACCTGTATAATTTTCTCTCTTTTGGAGGGTATTTTTTTCCCATAGGGTTTTCTACCTTTCTTCGTTTCTGAGAGATTGCATTGTACTTGGGTACTCATCAGGCCTTGTTGCCAGGACCCAATTTCATATTTGCATTGTACATGGGTACTTCACTAGGATTTGTAGTCGGGACCCATTTCATTTGTGCCCACCTAAGCTATGCTTAAGGGGAGGTGTTAGTGTATATATATGTTTTATAAGAAAAGGGGGAAAAGGTTGAATGGCTAGATCCTCCTTTCACTAAAAATATTCAAGGACATTTCAACCAAGTTGAATCACACCTTTTGCAACAGGATTCACCTATAGGTTGAGGGTCACTTGTAACGATGTGGAAATTTAGAAATTATCAATGAATGTATTAATTTAATTCACAAATATTCTTAAAACCCTAATTATGCAAAATCATAAGCAAATAGATTAATTACGACAAATGCTCACAAACTAAGATAGTAGATAGAGATTAGTTACAAACCATTTTTTGAAGTTTGTGATGCGGAATATTTGGGGACTTAGTGGATTGCACCCTAGTCTAATGCAGTGTTTTTTTCAGGGGGTTCTGGACTCCTTACAACATTGATGATCACTGTTCTATCTGTTTCTGTTATGGAAGATGCAGAGGACACTGGAGCTTACTCCATAGTCCAAGGAAAGATATTCCTCAAGATATCAAGACTTATTCTGATGCTAATAATCACTGTCATGGAGATTTCTGTATTTGCAACCTCAGAGGACTTTGCCCCTAGTTCCCTAGTCATCAAAGTGCACCAGGCTGCTTCTTTCCACTAGATCTAGAATCCTTATCTTCTGCAACCTTCCTCTACAACTCCACTTTGTGAAATTTGATACCTATAACCTGCAATTACAAGGACTTTGGTTGGGGTTTGTGTTGTTTAGAAACTTGCCTCAATCAAGCCCCAGAAGGACATTGAAGTTTTCCAAACATTGTTGTCAGATAAAGAGTGCATATCCCTGTAGGGTAGAGGCAAAATAAATTGATAAATGATTCAAACACAAATAGATATCACCTCGGAGGTGTAGCTTACATGTAGATGAAAATACTTCAACAGATGACAAGATGAAGCTCAATCTGTAAACACAAACACAACAACAATATTCTTCTCTACAACAATGAATATCTTGAATTCTCTAAAATCATAAGTTAGCCAAAAGTTCATAATCATCTTCTAGTTTACAAATAAAACCCTAAACATGCTTATATATGCATTCCGACTTTAAATTTCACAATTTGAACTTAAGATGTCGACAACAGAACCTTCTAACAGTCACACAACTTACATTCAAATTTGGGACCTGCCTAAAATAGGGCAAGACTAGGGCGTGAGCACACAAGTCCGCAAGTCCTATTTTAGGGCAGGGTCAAATGATACAATGTCCTTCAAGCCCCATTTGACATGGGTTTTAGGCCATTTTGTCTCGAGAGTTAAAATGAACATGTAAGATGCAAAAGAACGGACATGGGAGCTAAACTTAGGAGGTAAAAGTCCTAGGGGGACATTTTACGACATAACATTTAGCCCCCACTTTAATGTATTTATGAACACAAGGCCCATACATTCATTAAAGTACAGTCAAAACACAACAAAAATGCCAGGCACTTGAAGCTAATGCATACACAAAGATTGAGGAACTATTTCTAGCCCCCTAGTCTTAGGTAGACATTAGAGAAAACACACTGCAGACACGCCAAACATAATGAACACAGTAATAGGCACACAAAACATGGAGAAGACAGTATTTTAGACACAAAATATGATGAATACAGTGAATGCAGTGAGTATTTCTTTTTCATTTTCTCATATATATATATATATATATATATATATGAATGTAGATGCATGGAAAGTAAAAATGCAACACACAACCCAAAATGTAGGAGGGACATTTCACCATGCTCTTTGGACTACATATGGTGCAACAAACATGTAATACAAATCTCAGAGTGCAGGAGGGGTGTTTTACCACACTCTTTGGACTACACCTAAGAACAAACATGCCATACAAATCTCAAAGCATAGGAGGGGCATTTCACCATGCTCTTTGGACTATACTTGGGAACAAACATGCCCTAGAAATCCCAAAGCATAGGAGGGGCATTTCACCATGCTCTTTAGACTATACTTGGGAACAAACACGTAGAAGACACATGAAAAACATAAGCATTGTATAGCATGCCAAAGACATACTATACGTCTAAAACATAGCAAACAAGGCGATGGAAGGAACTTATTTCTAAGCCCCCACCATCTCAAGCATGCTACAGGCACACCTGATGGTTGGGTTTATGCCACAAAAACTACCAAAGACACGCTTAAGGGAGGATACACCAACCCTACCTACTTGGAGGACTTTTGAAATAAAAAGGATGTGCACTAGCTCAAGAGAAACACCATCCCCGCCTTTGTAGGGGGCTTAAAATAAAAAGATATGCATGATATCCCACCTCTACAGAGGGCTTTAAATAAAAGGATATGCATGATATCCCACCTTTGGAGAGGGCTTTCTGGTTGCAATTTAAAATAAAGATGTGTACTGATGTAGAGATACACCATCTTGCCTCCGCATAGGGCTTACAAACATGCTTGGTTAGTACCAAAATCATTAGACAACTTACCTTATATGCCCCCACCTTAAGGTGGTTGATATCGTACATACCAATATCAAGCACTTTAAGGTGGAGAGAAAACAAGCAACGGACCAAGGGCTTACACAAAGCCCATGCCCCCAAAGGTGACATGTACTTTATGATCACTGAATGTTCCCACAAAAACATAATTTCTTGTAAGAAGAGAGGTTAGAAATCTTTCTCTAGGATAATAACCATGTCACATGATAAAAAGAAATGCATGAAAACAATTACATCAAGAGCCAAGGTTATACTAAAGATTTAGAAACCGTGTATAACCATGGGGCTATACTGCATAGATCTCAGAATTGGGTGTAACCAGGGTGAGACTCAAGATAAACAAAGTGCATAGAGTAGCTATATTATTGTTATTTGTTATCAAATATAAGACATCATCAAAATATCACACAAAGTGATTCTACTAGCCAAGAGTCATATAATATATATCAACCCCATCATTATGTATGGACTAGGTCCATTTTTTCTTACTCGGTGAAGGAAAATGTGGTCCATATCAGTATATGTTTGTTTTTCATCATCCGCCAACTAGATACAACCACTAGAAGAAGGTAAACAACAAATCAAGAGAGGAGATCAAGTGCCTTAGGGTTGTCACATAGGAAGGTGCCCCGAGTTCACCAGCGGCAATGCTATGCCGCTAAGGCGCAACACACAAAAAGAAAATAGAGGAGAGGAGTAATATAAAAGAATGATGATACATTTATAGAAGAATGGTCACAAGAGAGGCGGTCTTCCGGTATCCTTGACCTTACAAGAGTATCAAGGGTCATTCAAGGAGGCCTAAACAACACATAACACATCGGGGGAACACAACATGAGAGAGAAAGGATTAGAAATACTTACCTAATACAACCCGATGTTAAGAACATACATATCTAGGAGAAGGCCACCCTTGAGAGAAACAATAATATTTACTACAATGAGTGTGGCTTAAACAGGGAGAAATATTTACCTAATTCATAGGGTTAGCTCCTAGAAGACAATTCTTGTCTATCATCCTAGGATATCTCTCATGTTGTTTCAGTCTTGTTGATATTGTATTAACATTAAGTTTAGGACAACAAGAGGCTTTGGTGGGTTTCAAAGAGCAGTATCCAATACCGATTGTGTAGTTAATTCCAACAACTTGTAAAGGTACTATGATTCCTTGTTGATTTACACCACTCCATTACCTACATAGTCACAGTTGTTATAAAGGATTTTCAATTCTCGACCATAGAGGGATGTCATTTCTTTAGAATATGGTGAAGCCTCATAGGTCTCATAATTTGTAGTATAAGTAAGGCAATTGTCTTTATTTTCTATCAAGGAGACTTTAGGTTCTCAGGTGTTTCCAAAGATTGCTTAGATGAGATCGATGTCACTTTTGATGTGTCAAAGTTACTAAGTTTATATTCCCCATTAAAGGAAGGAGTAAAATCTAACTAACCCCAATCATCACCAAGAAGTGCATTCGATGGCTTAGAGTCTTGCACAACATTATCTATGGAAAGAGGTATTAATGAATCAACTTGTAAGTTGTTTAAACTCAAATGATTGTTAACTTGTTTTTGCATTTCAATATGTAAACAACTATCTGGGTTGGGATTGGCTTCCACTATGTAGAGATTGTTTTAATAGATGAACTTTAGTGATCGATGAAGGATAGACATAATTACCCCCATGGCAAGGATCCATGGTCTACCTAGAATCATGTTATATGAAAGTGAACCAGACATAACATGAAAAAGGGTAGATAAAGTCATAGGACCAACCTTTATAGGTAAGGTTATAGTACCCATAGATTGTCTACCTTAATTATCAAAGCCTCGAACACTAATCTTATCTGGTTTGATTAAATATGTGTCAATCTTGATTTTGTGTAGTAGGTCAATGCCACAAACATTAAGATCCGATCCATTATCAATCATAACTCACTTTATCAAATTTTTATTTATTGTGACAAAGATCATAACAGGATCATATTGGTTTTGAATTTCAACTAACAGTAATTCATGTGGTTGAAATAAAATATTTGTTTTTGTCATATGCATAGAATCTAACTGACCGGCTACATCATTCATCTTAACAATAGGCAATACAATTACCTTTTGTAAAGCTTCTTGGAGCATTCTGTGGTATGTAGGCAATGTTTGTATTAAATCCCAAAGAGAGATCTTAGTTGGAGTAGCGTGAAGCTTCTTGACAAGATCATATTCTTGACCACCTTTAGGAGTAAGATGAGGTGGTGGAGGGATCATAGGTTGAGAACATGGAAGATAGATGGACACATGAGGTGCTTGCTTACTTTTCTTGTTATTACAGGGGTTATATGTGTGAGTAATCATATTTTGAACACCTTGATATCTTTGAGTTATTTATCTTGCATAGTTTAGAATGTTATCCATGGGTCAAGGTGGTTATCAATCTCCTTGAACCATAATCACCAGTTTTAAGAAAGAAGATGCATTAGGTTCCCCCTGCACAACCATCTTAGGAATATTGCTATATTTATCTAGTAACCCCTTGGTGGGTGGAAGAAGTCTATTAGTGAAGATTAAATTAACATTGTTTTCCTCTCGATTATAACCAACATGTATCCCTAAAGGATTTAATGTGAGAGAGCTTTTCTCATCCACTAATGCTTCATCTTGGCCAAGGAAAGCATTGGAATGAAAGAAAGGTAAAGTGTTGTCAATAGGATTAGGTGTTATATCATTAGTGATATCTAAGGAACATGAATTTACAATCGCGGTAGAGCTATCCCTAGTCTTCTCATCTAAGGTTATTGGACATTCAACTATAGGATAATTAGGATAACTTATGGGATCATCAACATCATCATATTCTTTAGCTATCAATTCCAAGGCATTAACAGAAGAGGAATTTTCACACTTATCTTTCTCATGAAAGTTCTTAGAGATGAATTTGGCTAAATATTCTAATATTGTAGGATGTTTATTCATGAGGTTTACAAATCTATGAAAATCAAGATCCTTGATATATGCATGCAAAGATACCAAAGAGAAATGACATGAAGGTGCCATAGTGAAATGTCTTGAAACATCAATGTCTAATAAGATCTAGTAGTACACCCTAGATGTTGAAATACACAATATTTAATTGGGATAATGCAAATTTTCAATCAAGTGTGTAAAATGATGCCAAATTTATGTTTTCAAATGTATACAAGATCTGATTTTAAAGGAGTTTTTTTATATGAATGCTAGAGAGTAAGTGCAAAACTATGTTTATATATGACCTAAAATGCTTAATTTTTTCACTTTTTTCAATGCTAATGCCTAAAAGATGAAGTGTTGTAAGGAAATTGATGAGGAAAACAAAGTACTAACACTAATATCAGTCCAATAATGTAGAAATATCCTTCACAACATAGGTATATAATGCAAATCTATATGAAAATTGGTCAAAATCTAGTGAAAATGCAAGGTCTTTAAACCCTAATTCTTAAATTAAGGCATGAATATATGCAAAATGATGTATGATTTTTTTATAATCAGATTTAAGATGTGAAATACCTTAGCTCAGATCTTAAAATGATGGAAAAATGCTACAAAGCTCAATGCAAGTGTAATTTCAAAGAAAAATGAGTGAATATACTATTTTTTTGTTGAAATTGCCTAAGTGTAAATGCAAAATTTAAGCTATAAATGGAAAAAAAAAACACAATAATGAAACACTACAATCAAACGTTAGATTTGAATGAGTGTTTTAAAAGAGTAGTAAAATCTAAAACAAGATTTTAACTACAAACCCTAGCTAATGCAAAGTCTAGGTTATATGAAAAACGCACAATTTCAAGCAAAATCTAACAAATTAAGCATCCAAATGTAATCAAAATGATTATAATAAGATGAATTAATCTAATTTATATCAGATGGAATGAAAATATCAGAAATTTAATGAAATTTAATTAACTCATGTCAAAATGCAAGCCTAAAATGCCAATTTTTTCAAAATTTTCAATTTTTTTGTCAATTTTCAAAAGCAATTAGATGAAAATTAAATAAATGAATGTAAATATAAAGTACAATAGTTAGAAAGGTGCAAAATTCAAATAAAACATGGGTTCACCAAAATGTTTTATAGAAAATTGGGGAAAAGGCTAGATGGCTAGATCCTCCTTTCACTACAAACATTCAAGGACATTTCAACTGAGTTGAATCACACCTTTTGCAAGAAGATTCACCTACAGGTTGAGGGTCACTTGCAACGATGTGGAAATTCAAAAATTATCAATTAATGTATTAATTTAATGCTCAAATATGTGCAAAACCCTAATTATGCAAAATTGTAAGCAAACTGATTCATTACGACAAATGTTGGCAGACCAAGATAGTAGACAAAGATTAGTTGCTAACCATTTTTTGAAGTTCATGATGTGGAATATTCAGGGACTTCATGGCTCGTGCCCTAGTCAAATGTAGTGTTTTCTTTACGGGGTTCCATACTCCTTACGACATGGATGATTGTTGTTATGTCTGTTTCTGTCATGGAAGATGAAGAGAACACTGGCGCTCACACCGTAGTCCAAGACAGAACATTCCTTAGGATGTCAAGACTTCTTTTGATGCTAATTATTACTATCATGGAGATTTTTGTATCTGCAACCTCAAAGGACTTTGCCCCTAGTGCCCTGGTCCCAAAAGTCCACCAGGTTGCTTCTTTCTACCAGATTCAGAATCCTTATCTTCTGTTACCTTCCTCTACAACTCCACTCCATGAAATATGATACATGTAACCTATAATCACAAGGACTATGGTTGGAGGTTTTGGTGTTTAGGAGCTTGCCTTAGTCAAGCCCTGAAAGGGCATTCATGTCTTCCAAACACTGTTGTCAGATAAAGAGTACGTATCCCTATGGGATAGAGGCAAAATAAATTGATAAATGATTCAAACACAAATAAATATCACATTGGAGGTGTAGCTCACATATAGATGAAAGTCCTTCTTGACACATATGAAGATGAAGCTCAATCTCCAATCACAAACACAACAATATTCTGCTCTGCAACAGTGAATATCTTGAATGTTCTAAAATCATAAGTTTGCCAAAAGTTCATAATCATCTTCTAGTTTACAAATAAAACCCTAAACATGCTTATATATGCATTCCCACTTTAAATTTCATTATTCAAACTTAAGATGTTGGCAACAAAACCTTCTAATGGTCACATATATCTGACATTCAAATTTGGCACTTGCTTAAAATAGGGTAGGACTAGGTTCAAGCGCACAAGTCCTTAGGTCCTATTTTAGGGTAGGGTCAAATTCCACAATGTCCCTCAAGCCCCATTTGACATGGGTTTCAAGCCACTTTGTCTCAAGAGTTAAAATGAACATGCAAGATGCAAAATAAGGGACCTGGGAGCTAAACTTAGGAGATAAAAGTCCTAAGGGGACAATTTATGACAACAATATATTTCATATATATTATACACTTAGACATAAGCCTACTTAGGTGTGCCCTTACATAATCTTTACACATGTCAAGTTTGTTGGGCAATTAAGGTTGTTAAGTGGTTACTTGAGGGCTCATCATGTCTCCCACTAAATGGTGCAATGCACCTAGGATGTCCTCAAGTCAAATATTTGAAAATTTTGTTTGTGGAAGACTATGAGAGTTTCAAAATAATGTATTCGAAGCCTTCTAGAGGCACTATGTTGTAGTGGAGGCCTGAAATAGGCATTTTCTTTTGTTAGGACTCTAGTAGGACAGCCTATTTTTAGTCAATTAGCCTTTTAAAGAAAAGCAATCAATTTTAGGCTATTTTTAGCCTTTTCCCATGACTTGGGAGCATTGTAATAGATGAATTCATGGAAAACATATACAAGAAACCTCTCACATGTCAAGGAATTGGAGATGGATGAAGTTTGAATAGAAAAGAGGAAGAAGATACTGTTTACTGTCCTACAATTTCTAATTTTTTGTATATTTTATTGTTCCAATGTTTCAGATGAGGCCGTACAGTACCTTCAAGAGGGAAAATGACTGAAATCAATTGGGGAACCATTTGATCTTTCATTTTCATTTTGTAGGAGGGATTTTCATCAAAGTTTAGGCATTTTATAACCATTTTTGTGCAGACTATTCCTAAACCCTTATTTTGAGGGTTTTAGTGAAGTTTTTTTGATTTCCAACCCATCTTGCTGTGTAAGAACCCCAAAATAGGTGGAATGAGTTTAGAATGGTGTGTTTTCTAATGGTTTTTTTGTGGAGGAGTAGGGGATAAGTACAAGTTAGAGTTTGGGGCCATTGCGCCTATTTGCATCATGAATTTGATAAACTAGTTCTGGTGGAGTGAAGATTTGATCACAGAATGAAGTTGAAAGGCCTCAAACCTCTAAAACCTTTAAAATCAATCCATTTTCATCCTAGTGGACCCTCTAGAATAGGAGTTAGAAGATTGGCATTAAGTTTGTGTGTACTCCCTTTGTAAAACTGACCTAATTAGGCCTTATTAGGAATTAGTACAGTCATGATTTGGGGATTGTGTTCCAAAGGACCCCATAGTGCATGTTTAATATTTTGAAGAACAAGAGAATGGGTACTCAAAAATCCCATAATAGTCTAGTTTGGATGTCTACATCTCAAGATATTGTCTATCAGTCCCTTTTTGAGGGCTATAAGGAAGTGGGTCAGTCTATGAAGGAAGTGGTACAAGGAGGTACCTCCAAAGAATTTTGGTGGTTTTGTGAGCTTGGGACAGTCAACCATAAATGGCCTAAGGTCCCTAGAAATTCTAGGAAGGATCCCATGTATATGAACCCAAAGATGGTGTTGTTGCCTAGTCCTAGAAGCATGGAAAATGAGAGGACGGTCATGTCTAGTAAGAAGATCAATGGAGTAGTTAGGCCCATAGAAGCCTAATGTCCTACTTTCCTTGTTAACCCTTGCATCCTCTTTCCTAATTAGTAGTTTCATTTGACCCTTAGTGCTATTTGTGGTGTAAGCTCTGCATCAAAGAGGTATCAGAGCACAGTTAGTAGGTCTGTTGTGATTGTGAAGTGTTAAGTTGAAGGGGTAGTTTGTCAAGATGACTCCAAGAGTTAGAAACATGGATCAAGAGATGAATGAGCTTAAGGAGAAACATGCTAGAGAGCTGAGGGAGCTAAAGGAAAGAATGGCTACCCTAGAACAAAATCAGAGAAGAGGAGTGGCTCTAGGTGATGAGATTGAGTATAAGGAAGAAGAGGAAGCTGAGTATGAAGATGTGGAAGAAGAGTTAGACCCTGAGGATCACAAGATGGAAAAGTTGCTAAGGGAAATAAAAGAAGAAAACCACAAGATAAAGATAGATGTGCCAAAGTATGGAGGAAGCCTTAATGATGAAGAGTTGCTAGATTCAATAGCAGCATTGGACAACCACTTTGAGTGTGAAGAAGTTCCTGAGGAGAAGAAAGTGAAGATTGTAAAGACCAAGCTAATAGGTTATGCTTTGTTATGGTGGGATTATCAGCAGACAGAGAGGACAAAGAAAGGAAAGGAAAATTTTGTTTCATGGGACAAGATGGTAGCTAAGATCAAAGGTAAGTTCTTGCCTAAAGATTATGAAGTTCAAATGTTTAAAAAAAATTGAGGTTTAAGACAAAAGGAAATGGATGTTAAGTCATATACTGAAGAGTTTTATAAGCTATGTATAAGGTTTGGTCACAATGAAAGTGAAGTGCAAAAAGTTACTAGGTATATTGATGGTTTGAGGTTTAACATGCAGGATGAACTAGTGTTGGCAAATCCAAGAAGTGTTGAAGAATGTTATCAGATGGAAGTAAGAGTGGAAGAGAAGATGAAGACAAGACAAGACAAGATAGCTAGAGGCAAAGGCAACATCTCTAGAGATAGAGGATCCTTTCAAAACATAAAGCAAGTCAATGAGAGTCAAGAAGAATTGAGCAAGGCACAAGGACAAAGTGCAGATTTCAGAAGCAAAGGTTCTAGAGGTAGATTTGGTGGTGGAATGAGTACAAACACCTTTATGGGTAAGTATTACAATTGCCAAGAGTTTGGGCACCCAGCATACAAGTGTCCTAAGAAGAAAAATTTTACAAGTGATGGTGAAAGGAAGAATGAGAGGACTCAATTAGTCCAAGAAGAAGAATGTGGTGGTTCTACTCCCACTAGTTGTGTTGTTGAGGTAGGAGAAACATTGATGCTGAGAGAAAGAGCACTATTGAAGACCTACAAGGAGAAGGAGGTGATTCAGAGGAAAGCACTATTTAAGACAACTTGCAAGTGCAATGACAAGCTATGTAAAGTGATAGGGGATTTAGGGTGTACTGACAATATCGTGTCTAGTGAAATGGTAGACAAATTGAAATTGCAAAGAGTACCTAGGGACACACCTTACAAAGTCTCTTGGGTAAGTGATGATCGGTCCATTTTAGTGACTGAACAAGCATTAGTAGAGTTTAAGATTGGAGCATATGAGGATAGGATATTTTGTGACATTTTATGTATGGATTGTTGTCACATGATACTTGGAAGACCCTGGCAGTTTGATAGGTCTATAATTAATGATGGAAAAGCTAACACCTACACCATTAGGAAGGATGAGAAGACTCTTGTACTGATGCCAATGTAGGAAGAAGTCAAAGAGTAGTTAAGGACAGAAAAAATGATAATGTTTGGTAAGAAAGAGCCAATGAGGTTTGAAGAGAGTGAAACCAAGGAGTATACAATGTTTTCAAGGCATAAAATTATTGAGATAGCAAATGGGAAGTGTGAAGATGATTTGCAGCTAGTTGTGAAAAGGAATGTCTTCATGTGGAAGGAGGTAAGTGGAAATGTGTCTTGGTCTAAAATAGAGAAGTGTAAGAGTGGAAAGCCTATGGAAAGGCAAGAAATAAGTGAAGGGATCTTAGTAGGGATAGTCATGTTCCCTATAGTGATGATTATAGAGAAGAGGCAGTCAATTGGAGCTGATGCAACAATTTACAAGATTCCTAGGACAGTGAACAAACTAGTTGCAAGTCTGACAGTGACTGGTAAAGGTAATGTGATAGTGGACAGTGAAAAGAAGAGCATATGACAATGGTGTAAGTAAGAAGCTATGAGGGAAGTGCTAACATTAGATAGATGGTTGAAAAAAGAGGTTGAGGTAACAGAGTTTGGTGATAAGATAGCTAACAAAGTACTCCATGACAGAGTGCAGCAAATTTGAAGGAAAGACAAAAGCAAACATGTCAAGCACAATGAAGGATAAAACAAAAAAGAAATTGCTGATGAAAAACATGAAAGTCAAAGACAAACAATGGAGGACAAATTACAAGATTCTTTCCAAGGGACTTGGACAACTTACAAGTTAGGGTGTATGGTGCAGTGCACCTAAGATGTCCTTAAGTTAAATATTTGAAAATTTTATTTGTGGAAGACTATGAGAGTTTCAAAATAATGTATTTGAAGCCTTCTATAGGCACTATGTTGTAGTGGAGGCCTGAAATAGGTATTTTCTTTTGTTAGGACTATAGTAGGACAGTCTATTTTTAGTCAATTAGCCTTTTAAGGAAAAGCAGACAGTTTTAGGCTATTTTTAGCCTTTTCCCACGATTTGGGAGCATTGTAATAGAGGAATTCATTAAAAACATATAGGAGAGACCTCTCATATGTTGAGGCATTGGAGATGGATGAAGTTTGAATAGAAAAGAGGAAGAAGATACTGTTTATTGTCCTCCAATTTCTGATTTTATGTATATTTTGTTGTTTGAACATTTTGGATGAGGCCGTACAGTACCTTCAAGAGGGAAAATGACTAAAATCAGTTGAGGAACCATTTGATCTTTCATTTGCATTTCGTAGGAGGGATTTTCATCAAAGTTTAGGCATTTTATAACCATTTTTGTGTAGACTGTTCCTAAACTCTTGTTTTGAGGGTTTTAGTGAGGTTTTTTTAATTTCCAACCCATATTATTGTGTTAGAACCCCAAAATGCATGGAATGAATTTATGATAGTGTGTTTTCTAATGGGTTTTGTGTCCAAGAGTAGGGGCTAAGTACAAGTTCAAGTTTGGGGCCATTGAGCCTATTTGCATCATGAATTTGGTAAACTAGTTTTGGTGGAGTGAAGATTTGATCATAGAATGAAGTTGAAAGTCCTTAGACCCCTAAAACATTTTAAATCAATCCATTTGCATCCTATTGGACCCTCTGGAATAGGATTTAGAAGTTTGGAATTGAGTTTGTGTGTACTGCCTTTGTAAAACTAACCTAATTAGGCCTTATTAGGGATCAGTACAGTCATGATTTGGGGATTGTGTTCCAAAGGACCCCATAGTGCATGTTTAATATGTTGAAGAACAAGATAATGGGTACTCAAAAATCCCATAACAGTCTAGTTTGGAGGTCTGCATCTCAAGATATTGTCTAACAGTCCCTTTTTCAGGGCTACAAGGAAGTGGTACAAGGAGGTACCTCCAGAGCATTGTGGTGGTTTTGTGAGCTTGTGTAATATCCAAAATAATTCCAACTCTATAATCTAGTTCTACCATGAAGTAAAATTTGAAGAGGTAAAAGGGTGATAAAATTTCTTTCACTTTTTCAAACATTGAAGTTTAATCAACAACTTATTTAATCACAAAAGGGTCCATTCATTTTCAATGGATAAACAATATCATATTTATATATATTATTCATAAGGAAAAAATTACAAAATAAAACTCACCAAGAGATCACTACAAATCAATTGTCGACCTCCATGTCACAAGCCTCGGCTACCCTCTGGTTGAAGAGAGAGAAAACATCTTTAGAGAGCTTTACCTCCATCCACAGACTGACGGTCTCACGTATAGCTTCCTAACTGGAAGTGGCCCTACCTTACACGAAGAGTATAGACCTAGGATGACCCTTGGTATTTGCCATCAGTTTAGGTGGTGTATCCTATGTAACACTATTGATCATACAACTCTAGACACCCTCTAGCTAAGTATGATCATCCCAATAGGTTACATCATCCTGGATATGGTGAACTATGTTTATATTTATAGTTTATCAATTCTAATTTGGTCTTTCTATCTTCAACGGGTTTCCAAATATTGTCTAGGTTCTATAATGCTGACAAATTAACTTTCCATACAAGGATTCTCATTGCCACTTTGCAATACCCGATATCTAAGACTTATCAACACATAATGAAGTTTAAGTCGATTCAATACAACTAAAATGGTTACCTTACCCAGGTTAAGCATCATAGGCAAGGCAATTATCTCTTTTCACAAATAAGATCAAATAAACATAACTAGGGTCCTTACCCCTTCATTTAGTTATTCTAGACACAAACTTGTCTATACAATAATTCTATTCCAATCAATCTGACCTAGATCGATCCTTAATCTAGAATATATTTGCAATATGAGTCCATCCTTGTATACTTACAAACTCTAGGGTCCATGACCTCTTGTCTCTTTGTTATCTGCCTTCATACTAGCATCCTTGATTAATTTAATAAGTTTTGACTTTTATCCAAGATTCACTTTAGGATTACTAGAATCTTTATATTTGACCCCATGGTTACTCAGCCATATACTGTCGACCAAGGGCAATGCCATATTTTACAAACAAGCATAAATTTCTAGATCTTTCTAGTTATAATTTTAAGGTCTAGCTTCTCTAACCAGAAGCACTGAAATGCCTTGCTTTCTTCGGAAAATATCAAAACATGGAAACAAATACTTCTTGACTTCCCTAGACCTCTTGACATTGTTCGAATCCTAAATTCACAAGTCAAGATTAGGTATGATATATGAGGTATAGCTCCTCTCATATCTTCAGGAGTGCCATCATTTCTCAAATCTAGTCTTTGACTAAGATTAACCCTTCAACCATAAAAGATTTGAACCATTAAAGAAAATTAAAAACAATCAACCAACTGGTCTCCTAAATCTACTAACTTTCCATTATGACTGAATACGAATGCCCATGCATATTTATCCTTGAGAATATGTCAGTAAACCTTTACCAACAATCTTGAATACAATAATCATGTGGGCTTAAGTCTCGAATCTCCCAACATACCCAACTTGGCATAAATCTTAGCAATATCCAACACTGGATTAAGTTTTGTCTTTTTCATTCAATCGATACTAAGATAAGATCATAAGAACATACATTAAGATCTATAATTTCCCATCCCTTAGTAGACCTATACCATTGAGTGGGTTAATCATTTTAGACTTAACAACAAGGGAGTAGACAATCACGTCTCCTGAATTAGTCTTAAGACATAATCAATCCTTTCCTTTGAAGTATGGGTTCTTAATATAGTTATCAACACTCTAGGTTTTTGTAATAACAACAACTAGTCCTTAAAGCTTCCATGCCAAGACATGAAATCAAGATTCGTAATTCAATTTGGAATGAAACTTCTTCCCCCTTAGCCTTTAGGGTTTATTCTTCAAATGAATTTTCTTATCACTGAGAAATACAATTATACTATCAACCTTGGTCTTCAATTGACATCTATTATTCTCGATATCAAGATTTAATGTAACCATTATCATGAGACTAAAGAGATTGTTTCCCATGGTTTATCATAAACATCTTGGTACATGAAACCCTACACAAGGTTGTCTCCAAATTTGATTATTCACTATTCCATCAACTTGTGTTATTGACTCTCTTTTATCATTCACAAGGTTTGATGTATCACATCTCGTCATGATGCTATATTGGCTAGGGTGGTAGTCTAAACTAGGCTTCAAATTTTTACATGATAAAGTCTTTAACTGACCTCTTGTCTTTAAATATATAAGAGGAAAGGTTTACCCCTTTTTAACCAAACTTACGAGTGACTCCCTCTCAAGGAACTAGCTTATCCTCAGGTTGGTAGACTACATTAAATGTATAATATATATCATATAAGGTCAAGATAGGTGGTATGACAAGAGACCACTTTAAACATTAATGTAAATAATGATTTCATATCATAAACATTATGCAGTAAAAGACTTTATGTTTTGACGCTTTAACTATCATTAAACCTTAACTCTATGAGTCAGTCTTTTGAGAATAAAATAAAATGTAAAACTAACTTCGACGGTCCTAAGCAATAATGAATAGAGACTATCATCACATGACATCATTATCAAAGGTTAAAATTTAATGGCATTGATTAGTTTTCAGGTATTGGCATTAGTTTAGTATCCAAAAAGGAGGAAGCGGAGCATAGGGGCAGAAGGACCCTTGAAGTACTTATTCAACAATCTTTGAAGTAGGAATTACATCAAGTCTAAAGAAGTCTTCATTTAAGTCATAACTGAAGCCCATCATATCTTATAGTCTTACCAATTTATTCAGTTTCCATGTGTTTAGCTTTGCAGAAGTACATTTACCAAAGGTGGCATATAGGCTTAAACTCTATATGGGGCTCTCATAAAACACTGCAATGCTGAAAATGCTTCTATTACAAGCACACAATTGAGATAAGATTCATGAGTTTTAAAGATTCTAACTATTTTCTCCATGCTACGGTCTTTAGGATAAATTGAAGTTGTTTACAGTTGAAAACTGGGGCATATATTTTGCTGTAGTTATAAATTCAAGCATGTACTTAAAAACAAATAGGCTACATTCCAAAAAATGATTTCTTTCAACTCATGAAACATCATTATAAAGAAGTAATGGCATTTGGGATACTGGCGGTCCAAGACATAGAGGGCATGTGTATAATTTACGTAGAATGATAAAGAGAGAGTACCTATTCTTGTCGAGCTCCATGATCTTTTATTCTTCCGAACCTACTCTCAGCTTGATCACTGCTTTCTTCTTCACTCCACTGCTACGGACTCTTCTCTACACTATCTTCCCAATGCCCTTACACAAAGACTCTCACCTAGCTTATGAATGGTAAGCAATAAATAATTCCAAACCGTAACTAACTCTTATTCTTATCTATCCTTTACAACGTTATCATCTACCCATTGATCAGTTCACGTTTGGCCTAGTAGGCAATTCCTTTGCTAAAGTTTAGGGTCTCAGTTAGTTATGCCATCATGGCAAGGGAAAAAAAGGTGGCCAACTTGATCATTAATATCGATATCATCATAATGATAGCATTTACAATGCTTTTCAAGATTGAAGTCTTTATTATAATAAAACATGATAACTTTATTAACTTCCCCCGACACACATACACACACACACTATAATGCCCCTCACTTTTGCTTATGATAGATGTTAGTTTCATGACTCCTATGATAGTTCTAGTATAGATGATAGTCTTATCGTGCATGTTACAGTTCTAGATATTTTGATTTCCATGTTATGGTTGATGTTCTCCTTGATCTTGATAGACACTTGGTTATCATACGAACTAGATATGGATTTATGTTAGATGATGCTTGATTACTTGTACTTTGTGCCTTCACAATTGATGGACATATTATGGATTGATGTTACTTTTAGTTTAATATGATCATGATTATGATGTATGACTGGTATAAGTTATTTAATGATGTCTTACTTGAACAGAATAGTGTTGCATTACTCGTGTCCGAGTACCCTACCACGATGTGACTTCCATTCATTATGCTTGTGATTACATGGTTATATATGTATATATATGCACAACCTTGTTGTTCATTGTAGGATGCAGGTACCAGGCATCGACTCCACCTAAATTACCAGGTCTGAGTGTGCCCTAGCCAATGGAATTGTGGATTGGAGTTGACATGAGGTTCCCTAATTAGTCAACATCCTCAAGGAGGATGAGCTTTCAGTGTTGTGCCCTATCGTCACCGTCAGTAGGACTGTTGTCGTCATTGGTCGTTATGTCCCATGGCTTCACATGGGTCAGGTATCACCCTGTGAGTTAGGGTATATCCAATTTAAGTGTCAATTCATGCATGATTAATATTTCATTTAAATAAGGTTAAATTAAAGCTTAAATTAAATAAACATTGCTAGGGCTTATGTGTGTGGTTTATTAATTATAAATAATTAATTATTGATAATTGGTAAAACTAATATGAAAAATAGTAATTAATAAATAAACTAGATAAATAATTAGATGAGTAAAAAGAAATAATGAGTCCTAAGTTGTAAGAGGATTTAATTAAAAGAAAGTAAGATTCATATGTAAGATGATTAAAACAATTATCATTTTGATTAAATGAATTGACGGTAGTAAAAGTAATGTTTTAAAGATTAAATAATAAGGATTGCTACTCTATTCCATGTATTCGGTACTTGGGATATGCAAACAATGCAGGGTGCCGACATTTTCTAATGGGAGGAATTGGGAGTCCTTAGAAATAATTAAATTTGAACTCCTCGAGAATGTGGGCTGTGGGAAAATGGAGAGCCATGCCTCCTGCATTTAACTGAGGAGCTCAATCCTTGTTTCAAGAAAGTGGGAGGTTGAAGAGGCAGGCTTGTCTCCTGCATTTATGGGGGGAAGGAAAAAGATTTCTAGAAGAGAAAGATTTGAAGAAATTGGAGAGGGAGAAAGGGCTACCAGATTCAACAGGGCAAACTCTTGAACACTTCAATCAAGTTCCACTATTGTCTAAGACTTATCTCTGATCTCTTAATTTAGCCATGGTGAAAGTGTAGTAATTCTTCTTCTTACCGAATGATTGTTGAGTTGCCGATGCCTGTTTAAATCTATTTCATATTTAATTATGCAAACATTGTATTCCAAAGATCTCATCTCTAAGGGGATTTAACATAGGCTTGGTTGTTTGTTTTTATTTCCCCAATTTGCATTCATAGTAATCAATCTTAATACAATGACCACATTTGACAGAATTCTCTTTCCTTCATGCCATGATGAATGTCAATGTCCATGCCAAATGCGTTGCTTTTAAAAACTACCAAACACCTTTACCTGGAGAGCCTTCTTAAACCTCTTCTCTAGATCCATCCTTGTGAGTGTTCAACAATCACTGCATTCCATGGGGCATTCTCATCCAGAGGCACTCTACGGAATAGCACAGCACCTTGCCTAAGCATCCACATCCTTCCTACATGCATTGCACGACTTATGAAACAAAGCATGTTAACTGCCTCCCTAAGGAATTGATAACACACTCTTAAAAAAAAAGTAGGTTGTTACTATTTTCATTCACATGAATCTATATGATCATGCAGCTCACATTAGAAATCACATTATGCATCCACTCTTATTTCGTAAAATGATTGAGTTGAGAGACTTTGTTTCAGGACCTAAATGGGCAAATAGTGGAGCAACCTCTAGTTTTGTTGTTATTTATGCTCCTTCTTGTTGAGTCGAATGCTTTAAAAGGCTTTTTCACCAAACCTATGTTGTGCTTCATGACTATAGGAGCATCTCCTGCTATAATATCTGTCCCCTTAACCTTTATATTTAATGAATAACCTTATCTTGCCCAAAGCTCCTTAAGTCGTTGGTCGCCATTGGTCGTTATGTCCCATGGCTTCACTTGGGTCAGGTATCACCTTGTGAGTTAGGGTATATCCAATTTAAGTGTCGATTCATGCATGATTAATATTTCATTTAAATAAGGTTAAATTAAAGCTTAAATTAAATAAACATTGCTAGGGATTATGTGTGTGGTTTATTAATTATAAATAATTAATTATTCATAATTGGTAAAACTAATATGAAAAATAGTAATTAATAAATAAACTGGATAAATAATTAGATAAGTAAAAAGAAATAATGAGTCCTAAGTTGTAAGAGGATTTAATTAAAAGAAAGTAAGATTCATATGTAAGATGATTAAAATAATTATCATTTTGATTAAATGAATTGACGGTAGTAAAAGTAATGTTTTAAAGATTAAATAATAAGGATTGTTACTCTATTCCATGTATTCGGTACTTGGGATATGCAAACAATGCAGGGTGCCGACATTTGCTAATGGGAGGAATTGGGAGTCCTTGGAAATAATTAAATTTGAACTCCTCGAGAATGTGGGCTATGGGAAAATGGAGAGCCATGCCTCTTGCATTAACCCGAGGAGCTCAATCCTTGTTTCAAGAAAGTGGGAGGTTGAAGAGGTAGGCTTGTCTCCTGCATTTATGGGAGGAAGGAAAACGATTTCTGGAAGAGAAAGATCTGAAGAAATTGGAGAGGGAGAAAGGGCTACCAGATTCAACAGGGCAAACTCTCAAACACTTCAATCAGGTTCCACTGTTGTCTAAGACTTATCTCTGATCTCTTAATTTAGCCATGGTGAAAGTGTAGTAATTCTTCTTCTTGCCGAATGATTGTTGAGTTGCCGATGCCTGTTTAGATCTATTTCATATTTAATTATGCAAATATTGTATTCCAAAGATCTCATCTCTGAGGGGATTTAACATAGGCTTGGTTGTTTGTTTTTATTTCCCCAATTTGCATTCATTGTAATCAGTCTTGTTACAATGACCACATTTGACAGAATTCTCTTTCCTTCATGCCATGATGAATGTCAATGTCCATGCCAAATGCGTTGCTTTTAAAAACTACCAAACACCTTTACCTGGAGAGCCTTCTTAAACCTCTTCTCTAGATCCATCCTTGTGAGTGTTCAACAATCACTGCATTCCATGGGGCATTCTCATCTAGAGGCACTCTATAGAATAGCACAGCACCTTGCCTAAGCATCCACATCCTTCCTATATGCATTGCATGACTTATGAAACAAAGCATGTTAACTGCCTCCCTAAGGAATTGATAACACACTCTTAAAAAAAAAGTAGGTTGTTACTATTTTCATTCACATGAATCTATATGATCATGCAACTGACATTAGAAATCACATTATGCATCCACTCTTATTTCATAAAATGATTGAGTTGAGAGACATTCGTTTCAGGAACTAAATGGGCAAATAGTGGAGCAGCCTCTGGTTTTGTTGTTATTTATGCTCCTTCTTGTTGAGTCGAATGCTTTAAAAGGCCTTTTCACCAAACCTATGTTGTGCTTCATGACTATGGGAGCATCTCCTGCTATAATATCTATCCCCTTAACCTTTATATTTAATGAATAACCTTATCTTGCCCAAAGCTCCTTTCTGCAGTCGCGAGATGGTGCCTTTGAGTCATCTTCCCATCCCTAGACATCTAGTTTTTCTTTCTTCTTATGAAGGACAAGGTATACTCCTGCAAATTAGCGTCCTCCCTCAGCTCTCTAAATATGAACATTAAGTAACAGACTCCAACCCTACAGTGCAACAATACAACACTGCCTCCATGTGGAGATTATCGACAGATTGAAAGCCTTTTTGGTTCCTATTATTATTTCATTTCTTTGTCCTTTTTGAAGGCTTAGGGAGTGAAGCAAAATGCAAGGCTTGGGTGGGTGGTGTAATGGAGGGTGCAGATGAAGTCGACGTAGCCTTCCACACTCAGGTCATAGCCCTGTCTGGGATCGATAGCCCTCTCTGCAAACCATTTTGTAAATGTCCTTCAATCATCCTGTCCATTTCATGTATTGTAACTGCGACTTGTGATGTCCGTCCTACCTTGATGAATATTCATTTTTGCTCTAAGTCCGCACCTCTGACCTTGAAGGATAGCGATGGCTGTGGTCTGGTTTTTACCTGCATACAATCCTTCATCGTCCCTTTGAAGCGCCCTACAAGAATGTAGCGAGACTCATGATGTCAACAACGTGTGTGTATGAAAGTTTCTAAAACCTTCTGGCCGACTTGCCTTGTGCGTTGTCCAAATCCCATAATGGGCGATGTGTTATCATAGTCATCCACTCACCCTCTAGCATGATTCTTGCTGCGCATTTGGAATGTTTTGTTTCCCTTCTCAACGTTATCATGGCTGTATTGAGGACTGAACTCCAGTTAAGCATTCTCAATTTTAGGAAAAGTTTAAACGTATCATTTCATTTCCTGTACTTAGTAGATTTTTCTTTTCAATCTAAAACTTAGTTAGTGGTATTAAAGGGATGTGTGTGGGAAAATATCTCTGTAGGCTATTGCGCCCTCAAGTGAATAGCTCGCATAAAATGTTTAAATTAGATGTGTCATCTAATAAAATTCAGTTCCCCTACAGAAAGTCATTGCATTTGATACAATTCATAAGGTGTCCATAAATCATTAAGGGATAAGAAGGAAATAAAATATTTATATATATGTTGTCCATCGACCCATGGCATAATAATAATGGTAATATTAATATTATTCTTATTAATGTTATCAATATTATTACATCCAAGCGGAAAAGATGACATATTATTATTGTTGGTAATCTTAATAATGTTATTATTATTATTACAACATATTATTATTGTTGGTAATATTAATAATGTTATTATTATTATTATATCCAAGCGGAAAAGATGACATATTATTATCATTAGTAATATTAATATTATTGTTCTTAAATCAAAACAAAAAAGATGGTATATTGTTATTATTATTATTATTATTATTATTATTATTATTATTATTATTGATTTTTATATTGACCCCGTGATTTATTTAAATCGAATTAACAGAAATTACTGGATGAAATTAATGAGTTTAGTATGTAAATGGATTGTGATAACGAAAGACGATGAATTAGATTTGGATAAATGAATAATCATTTGTCGATTCGTAAAATGGATAAACGTAATCAACGTAGTATTTAAATTTATAACCTTCTCTTTGTTAATGACTAGTTGAATTAGATTTCGTTCGTTGTAAATATACTTTGATATTCTCATGAATGTTGTATGGGATGTGATCTGTAGGTAGTTGTAATCGTTAATTACGTAGTAGTGATTTACATTGTTCCTCTCTTGGTTATAAATTAAATCGGAATACTCAAACTTATCCGTATAAAATGAATTTAAACTTTCCTTATAATCATTTAATCAATTTGAGATTATAATACTGACAATAGAAGTTTACTTTAGTTATGACAATGATAATTGTATCATATAGATTAATGAAATGATTATTTTAATACATATTTAAACATAATTCACTTTAGTGTAAGTCTTAGGATTATCCCTTGTAAGAATACGATCAAACGACAAGCTTTATCTTGGTGATTGATATACCAATGGAACAACTTAGTCAAGTGCAAATTGCTATAGTGGAATTAGTCGTAATAAGGCATAATTTGATCATAAGTATATTTGATTCTCGTAACATGTTAATTCAATCTGTGGGTCATAAAACCGTTCTTATAGTCTTTGATTGTGTATCTTCTCATGTGGCTAGAGTTCCAGAGGCTTAGCTTGGGATGTATAGAATTCATGTGTTGTGTTGTTAGATGTCTTCAGATCATGATGTTATAAGAAGCCTTATCGTCTCTGGTTATGTATGGGCTAAATGATAATTGAGTGATAAATGCACTTCTTGTGATTGTACTGTTATCCAACTGGTTGTACTAGTCTTGTATCCCATTATGTGGTAAGATATGGGACAGGGTGACATGGAAATCTTACAGTTGTAATGAATAAGTGTTATTATCGGCAATGGGCTAGGAGTCCTGCCCTTATAATTATGTTATGGAGGGTTAATGCTTTGTATTGTTAGTTGTTATGCAAGATGGTCAATGCCTTGCATGGTTCCGTACCCTCATTGTTGTGATGTCTTGCTATGCTTGTTGTGTAGGGTTTCCTAGTTGTAGGTAAGGGAGTGGCTTCCAATGTGGGGGCCGGTGCTGAGTGGCTAGCCAGGGTAACCCACTGGGAGTTGGTAATTCAGTGATAACATAATAAAATACCTAGGGGTTGGGTAGTTTTCACATTAACAAGATAATAATATGTTTGGTTCCTCACTCATGCCTGTAGTGCTAGTTCAGACTAAGGATGAGGGGACAAGGCCGAGATTAGTAGAGCTACTTCCTTGTCATCACGAAAGGAAGGTTGATTCTGCATGCGTCATCCTATGGGGCCGGTGTCTAGAGAGAGACTGCCAGGGTAACCATAGATGGGGACTGGTGTCTAGAGAGAGACTGCTTGGGTAACCCATGTTAGGACCATGCGATGACACTCTGCTTACTACAGCCTAGCATTCCCTAGTTGTTCTCTTCCCAGTTGTTAAGTGTTGCCTCTGGATGTATTGTTGTGTTGTTGAGATATTGTCTGGTGATGTCAGAGTCATGTGTCGCCTTATTGACTACTGTCCATCTGACTGTATGTTGTAGTGGGAACCTCATGTTAACTCCTAGCTCAGGGGGTGGACCTCAGGGTTCCACATGGTCGGGTGGAAGAGCTTATTCGATTGGTTTCTTTTTTTTCCTTGCCGCTGTTCGTAAGCGAAGGGAAATGTTCCTCGTGCTTCAGACATCAGATCTTGTACCTATTTTTGAAGACACTTATTATGCTCCTATTCTTGTCGGTGAATCAGTTGATTCAAATTGTATGTATTCAAATGTAATCAGAATAGTGATGATGTAAATTACACAATGATGTACTCATTTGTATAGACTTCGAATATGTGCATGTAATTTTGATTAAGGTTGAGTACCTAATTGATGTCATGAAATGGAGATGTATATGTATATTCAATATTGTAATAGAGTTAGAATGAATTGTCGATATTAGTTGGTTATGCATGTATATTATGTTGGTTATTTGTCAAGTAGTGCAACCATGGCACCTTGGGAGACTAGATGATAGTTAATGATGTGTATTGAACTGCTAAACCTTACTTGTTATCTTATTCAAAAAAAAAAAATTGCTTTGCTTGCTTAGATATGTTGTCTTCCAAGGAGTTCGTGGCGGGGCACTACATCTGGTATCAGAGCCCAAGTTTAAACACTGGGTACCTTGGTTATATTTGAGCCCATTATGCAATCTAGTGCTTAAATTATGTAGTATGATTTAATTCATGTTGCGACCCTTTTCTTAATATAATATTTGCCCTTTTCTATGTAGGGAAGATGCCTAGATAGAGGGGCCGAGGTTGGGGTAGAGGAAGGAGTTGTGGGAGAGGTGGTGGCGGTATTCCTCCTCCCAGTTGTCCTCATGGGAGTGGCCATGAAGGCAGGGGTCAGAACATGGAAGGTCAGGGTCAGCCTGATGGAGCCCAGTTGAGACAGATTCTCAAGGAAGCCCTTGCCCATTTAGGTCCTAGACAGGTGGGTGAGCAGCCCAGAGGTGGTCAGGAGGTAAACCAGTCAAGTCCCAGAGAGAGAGAAAGGTCTCCCAGGCGTAGGGAATTGACAGCCGAGCAGGAGGGCATGCAAGCCAATCATATGAGGGACTTACAAAGAGCACGTCCTCCCATCTTTGATGGAACTGATAGAGGACTTGAGGTAGAGACTTGGTTGTTGGACCTAGGCAGATGTTTCACCATGCATCCATGTGGCAGCAATACAAAAGCCAGATGTGCTAATCTACACCTCTAAGGATTTGCTTCGACTTGGTGGAGGTTAGAGGAGCAGAAGCTGCATTTGGACATTGGAACGGTGTCTTGGGAGTTGTTTGAAGATAGATTTAAAGCTCGCTTCCTTTCTCACCATTCGAGGTAGCATCGGGCAGACAAGTTTCATGAGCTGAGGCAGTTGGCCATGATAGTTGAGCAGTATGAGCGCAAATTTTATGAGCTCAAACAGTATGCAGGTATCAGGGATGACGAGCCCATGTTGGTGTAGCATTTTATAAGGGGCTTGAATTCCCAGATTAGTGGAGGGGTTCATGTATTCGAACCTAAGACCATGGAGATTACCGTGGAGAAATCCCAGCTAGTGGAGGAGAACTTGGCTATGGCCGTCGGTGGGCGTTCAGGTGTGCGCATTGGCAGTGCACCTTCGTCAGGACATGGTTCTCGAGGTGGTCACTCTCAGGCATCAGGTTCTCATGCATCCTCAAAGGGTGGTCAGCAGTAGTAGTATTCACAGTTCAAACCGAAGAATTCTCAGCATCAGCAAGGGAATAGGTTCCAAAATAAGAAAGACTGGTCTTGGGAGCGCAACAAGCACAACTGTTATGATCAGTCAACCCAGAGTGCGCAGTCTATAGTAAGCAGGGGCAGTTTCCAACAGTCTAGTTCTTTTCAGGGTAACAGTGGATTTGGTAGTGGCACCGGGTGCTTCTCTTGCAGCTAACAGGGCCATATTGCCAGGCAGTGCCCACAGAAGGGTGCATCAGGATTTGGACATCGACTAGTGGCTTCTGAGCCGATGGTTGGTGATGCAAGCAGGTCACATCGAGTCTTTGCCATGGTAGATGACTGGCAGGCAGAATATGAGGGCACCGTGGTGGAGGCTTCTGGTCGCATGCGAGGTATTGATTTTTCTATTCTATTTGACTCTGGTGCATCTGATTGATTTATATCTCCTTCCCTTGTGGAGCATTGTGGCTTAGTGGTAGCAAAGCAAGATGTTAGGTGGTAGGTTGAGTTAGCTTCCAGGGCTAAGGTAGCAGTTGAGTCTCTAGTTTCATAGTGTAAATTGAAGATTGGCTCTCTATCTACTTCTGTGGACCTTTGCATTCTACCCCTGGGTTCATATGACATAGTTTTGGGGATGGATTGGCTGGAGGCCCATCAGGCAGTGATAGATTGTCGGCATAAAATGGTTAGATGCATGGATGACTCTATGGTTGAGGTTGAGGTCATAGGAGTTCAAAGACCTGTTTCCCTACGTATGATCTCTGCTATGCAACTCAAGAGATGTATGCGTCGGGGATGTCAGCTCTTTGCGATGACTGTTAGTGATTTAGAGATGAAGGAGAGTCAAGAGGCAACTCTTGACGATCACCCACTCTTGAGAGAGTATACGGATGTTTTTCCTTCTGATGTCCTAGGGATGCCACCTAAGCGTGACATCGATTTCAGGATTGATCTAGTTCCTAGTGCAGAGCCTATCTCACAAGCTCCATACAGGATGACCACTCAGGAGCTTAAGGAGCTTCGACTATAGTTGGAAGAGCTATTAGCCAAAGGGTTCATATGACCTAGTGTTTCCCCTTGGGGAGCACCTGTGATCTTTGTAAAGAAGAAAGATGGATCTCTACAGCTATATATCGACTATAGACAGCTCAATAAGGTAACAGTGAGAAATAGGTATCCCCTGCCGCGGATCGATGATTTGTTTGACCAGATTAAGG
The DNA here is from genome assembly GCA_027924645.1 of Cunninghamia lanceolata. Lineage (NCBI taxonomy): Eukaryota > Viridiplantae > Streptophyta > Pinopsida > Cupressales > Cupressaceae > Cunninghamia > Cunninghamia lanceolata. Next base: position 1,685,989 of record BSBN01001450.1, read on the forward strand.
GAGCGAAGGTATTCTCTAAGGATATCACCAGTTGCAGATTTTTGAGGCAGATATTCACAAAACAACTTTTCGCACCCGTTATGGACATTATGAGTTCACAGTGGTACCATTCGGGTTGACCAATGCACCTTCGGTTTTCATGAGCTTAATGAATGGCATGTTTCACACTTATCTTGACCAATTTGTTCTCATATTTCTTGATGATATATTGATCTATTCAAGGACTATGGAGGAACATGAGCAGCATTTGCGCCAGGTGTTGCAGTGTCTGAGAGGAAATCAGCTTTATGCTAATTTGTCAAAATGTTTGTTCTTCCAAATAGAGGTTAAGTATTTGGGTCATGTCATCTCTGGAGAGGGTATTGCAGTAGATCCCTCAAAGATCCAAGCTATTATGGACTGGCCCGCACCCACCAATGTTTCTGAGGTCCGTAGCTTTATGGGGTTGGCAGGTTACTATCATCACTTCGTCATGGGGTTTTCAAGAATTACTCATCCCATTACTTCTCTTCAGAGGAAGGGGCAAAAGTTTGTTTGGTCAGAGAAGTGTCAGGAAGCCTTTCAGACCCTTAAAGAGCAGCTGACCACTGCACCTATACTTGCAGTTCTTGATCCTAATAGGGACTTTGTTGTTTGTACCGATGCCTCCTTGGAGGGCTTGGGGGCAGTTCAAATGCAGGATGGTCACGTGATTACCTATGAGTCTCACAAACTCAAGGATCATGAGTTGAACTATCCCACCCATGACCTGGAGTTGGCAGCAGTCATGCATGCCTTGGTGAGATGGAGGCATTTTCTTTTAGGGCATTGATTTGAGCTACACAGTGATCATCGTAGTTTGCAATACATTTTCACGCAGCCAAACTTGAATGCCAGGCAAAGACATTGGATAGAGTTCTTGTGCAAGTATGACTTCGAGGTTAGATATATTCAGGGCAAGGAGAATGTGGTAGCAGATGCTCTTAGTCGTCGAAGGCATGAGATCTCAGCAGTCTTACTTACAGTTGATTTGAGAGGACAGATTCTCGCCGTTCTTCCTTCTGACAATTGGTGCCAAGAGGTGAGGACGGAGATTGAATCAGGTAGACCTTTAGAAGGAAGGTTCTCGGGGTACTCTTTTGAGACAGATGGTCTTTTGTGACACTTGGGTCGCATCTATGTTCCTAATTCTGAGGGTCTTCGCACCCTAGTTCTGTCAGAGGCACATCGGGCACCCTATTCCGCTCATCCGGGTGTCAAGAAGATGCATGCAGATCTGCGTCAACTGTACTTTTGGAGGGGCATGAAGTGAGATATTGCTGATTTTGTGTCGAGATGTCTTGAGTGTTAGAGGGTGAAGGTAGAGCACCAACACCCTGCAGGTCTTTTGCAGCCTCATTTGATTCCAGAGTGGAAGTGGGATATCATTTCGATAGACTTCATTGTTGGGTTGTCGATGTCCTCTCGACGACATGATGCTATTATGGTCACGGTGGATAGGCTAATGAAGGTAGCTCACTTTTCTCCTGTCCGTGCTTCTTACAATGCCTCTACGGTGGCTAGAGTGTTCATGGAGGACATCGTCAGACTTCATGGGATTCCTCATAGGATCATCTCTAACAGGGATCCAGTATTCACTTCCACTCTGTGGACATCCTTACAGTGTGCCTTGGGGACACAACTAAACTTTAGTTTAGCTTATCATCCTGAGACTGATGGTCAGACTGAGAGGGTTAATTAGGTTCTCGAGGATATGTTGAGGATGTATGTTATGGATTAGCAGAGCAGTTGGGAGGACTACCTTTACCTAGTGTAGTTTGCGTATAATAATGGCTATCATAGTTCTATTGACATGTCTCCCTTCTAGGCCTTGTATGGTCATCCTTGTAGGACCCCCTTGAGTTGGGATCGTTTGGAGGATAGAGTTCTTCTGGGTCCAAATATGCTTAGAGATATGCAGCAGCAGGTTGAGAGGATTAGAGAGCATTTGGTGGTAGCTCAGGATAGGTAGAAAAAGTATGCAGATGCTCATAGGATCGATCATTAGTTTTCCATTGGGGATCGAGTGTTCTTGCATGTGCGACCATGAAAGAGTTTGATCCACTATGGGAAGGGCTCTAAGCTAGAACCGCACTTTGTTGGACCTTTTGAGGTGTTGGAGAGGATCAGTCCAGTTGCTTATCATCTTGCCATGCCGCCTAGCCTTTCACGCATCCATGATGTGTTTCATGTTTTTGTGCTTAGACCTTACTATCCAGATACTGGTCATATTCTTGATTGGACTGCTCTACAGGTAGAGGATGGGCAGCTGGCTTTGGAGCCCATAGGCATTCTTCAGCACAGAAGACTCGCTCTTAGGGGCAGAGACATGGAGCAAGTCAAGATCCAGTGGGATCCTAATGAAGAAACTTCTGCTACCTGGGAGGATGCTACCAGAATGAGGGAGTTATATCCTCACTTATTTGTAGGCTTCCAGGAGTAAGCCTAGTTCTAAGTGGGGGAGGATGTAATGCCCCTCGCTTTTTCTTATGATAGATGTTAGTTTCATGACTACTATGATAGTTCTAGTATAGATGATAGTCTTATAGTGCATGTTACAGTTCGAGATATTTTGATTTCCATGTTATGGTTGATGTTCTCCTTGATCTTGATAGACACTTGGTTATCATACGAACTAGATATGGATTTATGTTAGATGATGCTTGATTACTTGTACTTTGTGCCTTCATAGTTGATGGACATGTTATGGATTGATGTTACTTTTAGTTTAATATGATCATGATTATGATGTATGACTGGTATAAGTTATTTAATGCTGTGTTTCTTGAACAGAATAGTGTTGCATTACTAGTGTCCACGTACCCTGCCACGCTGTGACTTCTGTTCATTATGCTTATGATTACATGGTTATATATGTATATATATGCACAACCTTGTTGTTCATTGCAAGATGCAAGTACCGGGCCTCGACTCCACCTAAATTACCAGGTCTGAGCGTGCCCTAGCCAATGGAATTGTGGATTGGAGTTGACACGAGGTTCCCCTAATTAGTCAACATCCTCAAGGAGAATGAGCTTTCAGTGTTGTGCCCTATCGTCACCGTCAGTAGGACTGTTGTTGTCATTGGTCGCCATTGGTCGTTATGTCCCATGGCTTCACTTGGGTCAGGTATCACCTTGTGAGTTAGGGTATATCCAATTTAAGTGTTGATTCATGCATGATTAATATTTCATTTAAATAAGGTTAAATTAAAGCTTAAATTAAATAAACATTGCTAGGGATTATGTGTGTGGTTTATTAATTATAAATAATTAATCATTGATAATTGGTAAAACTAATATGAAAAATAGTAATTAATAAATAAACTAGATAAATAATTAGATGAGTGAAAAGAAATAATAAGTCCTAAGTTGTAAGAGGATTTAATTAAAAGTAAGATTCATATGTAAGATGATTAAACAATTATCATTTTGATGAAATGAATTGACGGTAGTAAAAGTAATGTTTTAAAGATTAAATAATAAGGATTGTTACTCTATTCCATGTATTCGGTACTTGGGATATGCAAACAATGCAAGGTGCCGACATTTGCTAATGGGAGGAATTGGGAGTCCTTGGAAATAATTAAATTTGAATTCCTCGAGAATGTGGGCTGTGGGAAAATGGAGAGCCATGCCTCTTGCATTTACCCGAGGAACTCAAACCTTGTTTCAAGAAAGTGGGATGTTGAAGAGGTAGGCTTGTCTCCTGCATTTGTGGGGGGAAGGAAAAAGATTTCTGGAAGAGAAAGATCTGAAGAAATTGGAGAGGGAGAAAGGGCTACCAGATTCAACAGGGCAAACTCTCGAACACTTCAATCGGGTTCCACTGTTGTCTAAGACTTATCTCTGATCTCTTAATTTAGCCATGGTGAAAGTGTAGTAATTCTTCTTCTTGCTGAATGATTGTTGAGTTGCTGATGCCTATTTAAATCTATTTCATATTTAATTATGCAAACATTGTATTCCAAAGATCTCATCTCTGAGGGGATTTAACATAGGCTTGGTTGTTTGTTTTTATTTCCCCAATTTGCATTCATAGTAATCAGTTTTGTTACAATGACCACATTTGACAAAATTCTCTTTCCTTCATGCCATGATGAATGTCAATGTCCATGCCAAATGCGTTGCTTTTAAAAACTGCCAAACACCTTTACCTGGAGAGCCTTATTAAACCTCTTCTCTAGATCCATCCTTGTGAGTGTTCAACAATCACTGCATTCCATGGGGTGTTCTCATCCAGAGGCACTCTACGGAATAGCATAGTACCTTGCCTAAGCATCCACATCCTTCTTATATGCATTGCACGACTTATGAAACAAAGCATGTTAACTGCCTCCCTAAGGAATTGATAACACACTCTTGAAAAAAAGTAGGTTGTTACTATTTTCATTCACATGAATCTATATGATCATGCAGCTGACATTAGAAATCACATTATGCATCCTCTCTTATTTCGTAAAATGATTGAGTTGAGAGACATTCGTTTCAGGAACTAAATGGGCAAATAGTGGAGCAACCTCTGGTTTTGTTGTTATTTATGCTCCTTCTTGTTGATTCGAATGCTTTAAAAGGCCTTTTCAGCAAACCTATGTTGTGCTTCATGACTATGGAAGCATCTCCTACTATAATATCTGTCCCCTTAACCTTTATATTTAATGAATAACCTTATCTCGCCCAAAGCTCCTTTCTGCAGTCGTGAGACGGTGCCTTTGAGTCATCTTCCCATCCCTAGACATCCAGTTTTTCTTTCTTCTTATGAAGGACAAGGTATACTCCTGCAAATTAGCGTCCTCCCTCAGCTCTCTAAATATGCACATTAAGTAACAGACTCCAACCCTATAGTGCAACAATACAACGCTGCCTCCATGTGGAGATTATCGACAGCTTGAAAGCCTTTTTGTTTCCTATTATTATTTCATTTCTTTGTCCTTTTCGAAGGCTTAGGGAGTGAAGCAAAATGCAAGACTTGGGTGGGTGGTGTAATGGAGGGTGCAAATGAAGTTGACGTAGCCTTCCACACTCAGGTTGTAGCCCAGTTCGGGATCGATAGCCCTCTCAGCAAACCATTTTGTAAATGTCCTTCAATCATCCTGTCCATTTCGCGTATCTGTAACTGCGACTTGTGATGTCTGTCCTGGCTTGATGAATATTCATTTCTGCTCTAAGTCTACACCTCTGACCTTGAAGGATGGCGATGGCTGTGGTCTGGCTTTTACCTGCATACAATCCTTCATCGTCCCTTTGAAGTGCCCTACAAGAATGTAGCGAGACTCATGATGTCAACAACATGTGTGTATGAAAGTTTCTAAAACCTTCTGGCCGACTTGCCTTGTGCGCTGTCCAAATCCCATAATAGGTGATGTGTTATCATTGTCATCCACTCACCCTCTAGCATGATTCTCGCTGCACATTTGGAATGTTTTATTTCCCTTCTCAACGTTATCATGGGTATATTGATGACTGAACTCCAGTTAAGCATTCTTAATTTTAGGAAAAGTTTAAACATATCATTTCATTTCCTGTACTTAGTAGATTTTTCTTTTAAATCTAAAACTTAGTCAATGGTATTAAACAGATGTGTGTGGGAAAATATCTCTGTAGGCTATTGCACCCTCAAGTGAATAGCTCACATAAAATGTTTAAATTAGATGTGTCATCTAATAAAATTTAGTTCCCCTGCAGAAAGTCATTGCATTTGATACAATTCATAAGGTGTCCGTAAATCATTAAGGGATAAGAAGGAAATAAAATATTTATATATATGTTGTCCATCAACCCATGGCATAATAATAATGGTAATATTAATATTATTGTTATTAATGTTATCATTATTATTACATCCAAGCGGAAAAGATGACATATTATTATTGTTGGTAATCTTAATAATGTTATTATTATTATTATATCCAAGTGGAAAAGATGACATATTATTATCATTAGTAATATTAATATTATTGTTCTTAAATCAAAACGGAAAAGATGGTATATTGTTATTATTAGTATTAGTATTATTATTGATTTTTATATTGATCCTGTGATTTATTTAAATCGAATTAACATAAATTACAGGATCAAATTAATGAGTTTAGTATGTAAATGGATTGTGATAACGAAAGACGATGAATTAGATTTGGGATAAATGAATAATCATTTGTTGATTCGTAAAATGGATAAATGTAATCAACGTAGTATTTAAATTTATCACCTTCTCTTTGTTAATGACTAGTTGAATTAGATTTCATTCATTGTAAATATACTTTGATATTCTCATGAATGTTGTATGGGATGTGATCTGTAGGTAGTTGTAATCGTTAATTACGTAGTAGTGATTTACATTGTTCCTCTCTTGGTTATAAATTAAATCAGAATACTCAAACTTATCTGTATAAAATGAATTTAAACCTTCCTTATAATCATTTAATCAATTTGAGATTATAATACTGACAATAGAAGTTTAGTTTAGTTATGACAATGATAATTGTATCATATGGATTAATTAAATGATTATTTTAATACATATTTTAACATAATTCACTTTAATGTAAGTCTTAGGATTATCCCTTGTAAGAATACGATCAAACGACAAGCTTTATCTTGAAGATTGATATACCAATGGAACAACTTAGTCAAGTGCAAATTGCTATAGTGGAATTAGTCGTAAGAAGGCATAATTTGATCATAAGTATATTTGATTGTCGTAACATGTTAATTCAATCTGTGGGTCATAAAACCGTTCTTATAGTCTTTGATTGTGTATCTTCCCATGTGGCTAGAGTTCCAGAGGCTTAGCTTGGGATGTCTACAATTCATGTGTTGTGTTGTTACATGTCTTGAGATCACGATGTTATAAGAAGCCTTGTCATCTTTGGTTATGTATGCACTAAATGACAATTGAGTGATAAATGCACTTCTTGTGATTGTACTGTTATCCAACTGGTTGTACTAGTCTTGTATCCTGTTTTGTGGTAAGATATGGGACAGGGTGACATGGAAATCTTAGAGTTGTAATGAATAAGTGTTATTATGGGCAATGGGCTAGGAGTCCTGCCCTTATAATTATGTTATGGAGGGTTAATTCTTTGTATTGTTAGTTGTTATGCAAGATGGTCAATGCCTTGCATGGTTCTGTACCCTCGTTGTTATGATGTCTTGCTATGCTTGTTGTGTAGGGTTTCCTAGTTGTAGGTAAGGGAGTGGCTTCCAATGTACGGGCCGGTGCCAAGTGGCTAGCCAGGGTAACCCATTGGGAGTTGGTAATTCAGTGATAACATAATAAAATACCTAGGGGTTGGGTAGTTTTCACATTAACAAGATAATAATATGTTTGGTTCCTCACTCATGCCTGTAGTGCTAGTTCAGACTAAGGATGAGGGGAGAAGGCCAGGATTGGCAGAGCTACTTCCTTGTCATCACGAAAGGAAGGTTGATTCTGCATGCATCATCCTATGGGGCCGGTGTCTAGAGAGAGACTACCTAGGTAACCCATGTTAGGATCATGCGATGACACTCTCCTTACTATAGCCTAGCATTCCCTAGTTGTTCTCTTCCAAGTTGTTAAGTGTTGCCTCTAGATGTACTGTTGTGTTGTTGAGATATTGTCTGGTGATGTCAGAGTCGTGTGTCACCTTATTGACTATTGTACACCTGACTGTATGTTGTAGTGGGAACCTCATGTTAACTCCTAGCTCGAGGGATGGACCTTAGGGTTCCACATGGTCGGGTGGAAGAGCTTATTCCATTGGTTTCTCTTTTTTTTTCCTTGCCGTTGTTCGTAAGCGAAGGGAAATGTTCCTTGTGCTTCAGACATCAGATCTTGTACCTATTTTTGAAGACACTTATTATGCTCCTGTTCCTACCGGTGTATCAATTGATTCAAATTGTATGTATTCAAATGTAATCAGAATAGTGATGATGTAAATTTCACAATGATGTACTCATTTGTATAGACTTGGAATATGTGCATGTAATTTTGATTAAGGTTGAGTACCTAATTGATGTCACGAAATGGAGATATATATGTATATTCAATATTGTAATAGAGTTAGAATGAATTGTCGATATTAGTTGGTTATGCATGTATATTATGTTGGTTATTTGTTAAGTAGTGCAACCATGGCACCTTGGGAGACCAGATGATAGTTAATGATGTGTATTGAACTGCTAAACCTTACTTGTTATCCTATTCAAAAAATCTTTTTTTGCTTTGCTTGCTTAGATATGTTGTCTTCCAAGGTGTTCGTGGCGGGGCACTACACACACACACATATGAGTTGACTATAGTCAATGATATTGGCATTAAATAATCACATCGACACAATTCATTATTTAAACCTATTGAACTATAATAATGCTAATAGGAATTTTACAACATTCATCATTATTCCATATATATATATATATATATATATCATGCCTGCTAAAAGGTGTATGACAAAGATATTTTTCCATAAACTTATTGGCGTTGGAACAAATAGGGTTTAACAACACAATGGTTGATGAGCGCAACCACAATAATATTTAGGTTGAAGGTTCACAACATGCAAAGGTTTTAAACTATTTATGACAACGTTTACGATTAATGCATTGGGGTTAAGTTTTATCTCCCCTTACAAAACAATTTCAATGTTTTTCGTCGAAAAGACTTCACAAGTACATGCCATACATTACATACATAATATCTAACTATCATCCACATTTGATGATGTGAAATCAAAAGATTATGACGTAAGTGTCAAATGACGACATTTGATGCAATAAAGACATTCAAACAAATGACGTTGTTCCTTCACAATGACATGATGAAGGAGTGACTCATTCCTAATGTCATCGAGGACCCCGTCGAGGTAACTTGAATTGACCAAAGTTAAAGCTTACCTCAAGACAACTAGTCTTCACGTCTGATATTTGTACTCAGTGGCAAATAACCTTTGGTGATCCAGAGTCTATACTCTCCTTCCCTGAAGATAATTTCTCTCCCTTTTACTTCATGGAGAGTCAGTTCCACCTATTTCATGTCAAACACTCTTACATGCAAATTGTGGTTAGTGTACTGGTGTCCTAGTTAATTGATATCATAATCATAACATTTCACTTTTCTGCATTGCAAAAGACATTTTGATTCATATCATCGAATTAATCATATTTAAGAGATATAATTATGATTCCACAAATTTATTTATAATCATAACATTGTTTCTCATGAGCATATAATGTATTCACATGTCTATTTCTATCCATGAAACAAGTGAAAGTAAATAGTAAAAATAGTCCAAAAAAGGGGGATGTAACATATCTCTCCCCTAAAGAATCATCATCCTTGATGATTTATTATATCCAAAAACCTGATAAGATAGATATTATGTTTAACCTGCAAAAGTGTAAACAATGGATAAAATCTTTTCTATTAAATCATGGAAAATTTTTCTAGGTCACATTACCCTCTGCACGTTGTCCCACTGGACCTTGCAATGAGTAATCTCTCTTTTGTTTCACAAGTAGAGCTTGTCATCATCAAACATTTATAATCTCGTTCATGACCTCTCTTGGATCCCGTTCCTGTATAACATTCTAGGAATATAATGGTCATTGTTATATACCTTTCAAATACAATCTTAAGAGCATGTACCTTCTGGCAAAAATAAAATGGTTTTGTAATCAACCAGATTAATAACTTTGAGAGCTTTGAGGAGTCCCTTATACTTATGACACTCTTCTTCTCTAACTGAGAATTGTATTAGTGTATGGTTGGTATTTACTTAAGATTTCTATCTATTATTAGCTTCCACCAATCTTCCCTGATTGGTTTGTTTTGTTTATCCATTTCTGACACATTTATGGAGTTAATGCTAATCCTATCTTTTAGCTTACCCATTTTATAGGAGTTTGGCATATTCTTCTATCTAATGTTTCAAATGGAGTCATCTTGATAGCAAAATTATAGGAGTTGTTGTAACAAACTCTATAGGAGGGGATACTCTTTTCACATGTAGTAACTGTCCACTTCAATCACAGGTTTACCAAGAAATTTTTTACCAATGTTTATTAACATTATGTAGGTATGGTATCATCAGAAGATACAAAGAGAAAGGATTAAAACTCCTTATTTAGTTCAACTATCCTCCAATACTTGGCATACCACTTATGAGAGTGAAAGCATCACTCGACTGTCTTTTCCTCTGACCACAGACTTAAGCAATTTCCCTGCATCTTCCTACCCGAAAACAATCCTACATTTCAACGAATGGTTGTGTTAGAAACCCTCTCAGTTTCTACCTAAGCTCTGGTGTGTACTCCCACTTAACAAACTCTTGTCGCACTACCATGGATACCCTCCAACCAAGTACAACAACTCTAGTTAGCTAAATGTCCAGAGTACTGTGAACTGATGAGTGCACATGGTGGCAACATCACTCACTATGGCCATAGTTTTTATAAATATATGTTTCACAATGAACGTAGTCATAGTTCACCACCCTGCTTGACTTGGAGAGACTATTAATCTGGGCTTACTGGACTACCCGTCCACCCACATACAATAACACAAGATTCAAAAGATAATATTAATGTAAGACCTTCTCCCGATAGTTTACATAGTAAATATATATATCAATAACCCAAAAAGGGTTTGAAACATATTTCTTTTCACACATGGTTTCTTTCTTCTATAATGTTAAGGACATATCAGGTGCATTTTCTACAATTTACTCCCTTACACAATCCATCAGAGGCCCATCCAGGACATGATATTGATGAACATTACATAAAACATACTGAACAACCAAAACGTTATTGTATAACCACCACCATAACTTAAATCGATATCAAATTATTAACAATTTCAATTTTGGTAATTAGTCAAAAGAACAAACTCATTCCAATAATAAATCAAATTTTGACCAACTGGTCATAAAATAAGCAATATTCAAAATTAGGTGGATAGACCATTTCAAAATAATTAGAAAATATGTAAATCCTTGCAGTTATTAAAAGGAATTTTACCAAAATCCAAAGTAGTGTCAAAATCCAAAGACTCACTTATTATACTCTACGTGACTGAATAAGTCACTAACAAGGAAATAGATTGCTACACTGCAGTTGATTTTCCAAAAAACTTACAGTGAATTAGAGTTTGATAAATAAATAAGCCTCTTAAGACTTTCATCATGCTTCACAAATTTTGCAAAACAAATACATTTCCAAATCTTGTAGTATTTTTCTCAACATTTTATGCCCATATATCACTTCTTATCCTTTAATGACTCTTTTATTCCACTTGGCTCATTCCAAGCTTATCTAGGAGTTAAACTACAACCCATGTAATCTTGTATCTATGATATAATTCTAGGATTTTCCCATCCTTAAGTTCTTGATTTCATACAGATATTACTCTACTCGAGCTCTTAGTTTGATCTACAACTGACCAAGGTTTTACCTTTCTAGTCAAAGTCTCCAAAATATTTCCACTATACAAGCTTAGCAGAATTATTTTGCTCTTGGAGTTTTTAATTCCTCAATAGGTTCTTTCTTAAACATTGACTTGGTTAAGTGTTGGCAAAACAATTTTCCTGAGAGTTTCTTTTCATTTTTCCCTATGTCGTTCTGGAAACTAATTGTCAAACATTAGCAATTTTGATAGATGTTGACAAATTTCCTCGTAATGAGCTCATAGGTCCATGAGTTGAACCTGGTTACCTCTGATACCATATGTAATATCCAAAATAAATCCAACTCTATAATCAAGTTTTACCGTGAAGCAAAATTCGAAGAGGTAAAAGGTTGATAAAATTTCTTTCACTTTTTCAAACATTTAAGTTTAATCAAGAACTTATTTAATCACAAAAGGTTCCATTCATTTTCAATGAATCAACAATATGATATTTATATATATTATTCATAAGGAAAAAATTACAAAATAAAACTCACCAAGAGATCACTGCAAATCAATTGTCGACCTCCATGTCACAAGCCTCGGCTACCCTCTGGTTGAAGAGAGATAAAGCATCTTCAGAGAGCTTTACCTCCATCCACAGACCGACAGTGTCACACACACCTTCCTAATTAGAAGTGGCCCTACCCTGCATGAAGAGTAGAGACCTAGGATGCCCCTTGGTATTTGCCATCAGTTCAGGTGGTTTATCCTACGTAACACTATTGATCATACAACTCTAGATACCCTCTAGCTAAGTATGATCATCCCAATAGGTTACGTCATCTTGGATATGGTGAACTATGTTTATATTTATAGTTTATCAATTCTAATTTGCTCTTTCTATCTTCAACTGGTTTCCAAATATTGTCTAGGTTCTATAATCCTAACAAATTAACTTTCCATACAAGGATTCTCATTGCAACTTTGCAATACCCGATATCTAAGACTTATCAACAAATAATGAAGTTTAAGTCGATTCAATACAGATAAAATGGTTACCTTAACCAGGTTAAGCATCATAGGCAAGGCAATTATCTCTTTTCACAAATAAGATCAAATAAACATAACTAGGGTCCTTACCCTTTCATTTAGTTATTCTAAACACAAACTTGTCTATATAGTAATTCTATTCCAATCAATCTGACCCAGATCGATCCTTAATCTAGAAGATATTTGCAATATGAGTCCATCTTTGTATACTTACAATATCTAGGGTCCATCACCTCTTGCCTCTTTATTATCTGCCTTCATACTAGAATCCTTAATTAATTTAATAAGTTTTGACTTTTATCCAAGATTCATTTTAGGATTACTAGAATCTTTATGTCTGACCCCATGGTTACTCAGCGATATACTGTCGACCAAGGGCAATGTCATATTTAACAAACAAGCATAAATTTCTAGATCTTTCTAGTTATAATTTTAAGGTCTAGCTTCTCTAACCAGAAGCATTGAAATTCCTTTCTTTCTTGGGAAAATATCAAAACATTGAAACAAATACTTCTTGACTTCCCTCGACTTCTTGACATTGTTCTAATCCTAAATTCACAAGTCAAGATTAAGTGTGATATACGAGGTATAGCTCCTCTCATATCTTCAGGAGTGCCATCATTTCTCAAATATGGTCTTTGACTAAGATCAACCCTTCAACCATACAAGATTTGAACCATTAAAGAAAATTAAAAACAATCGACCAACTGGTCTCCTAAATCTACTAACTTTCCATTATGACTGAATACAAATGTCCATGCATATTTATCCTTGAGAATATGTCAATAAACCTTTACTAATGATCTTGAATAAAATAATCACATGGGGTTAAGTCTCGAATCTCCCAACATACCCAACTTGGTATAAATCTTAGCAATATCCAACATTGGATTAAGTTTTGTCTTTTTCATTCAATCGATACTAAGATAAGATCATAAAAACATACATTAAGATCTATAATTTCCCATCCCTTAGTATATCTATACCATTGAGTGGGTTAATCATTTGACTTAACAACAAGGGAGTAGACAATCATGTCTCCCAAATTAGTCTGAAGACTTAATCAATCCTTTCCTCGAAGTATGGGTTCTTAATATAGTTATCAACACTCTAGGTTTTTGTAATAACCACAACTAGTCCTTAAAGCTTGCATGCCAGGACATGAAATCAAGATTTGTAATTCAATTCAGAATGAAACTTCTTCCCTCTTAGCCTATTAAGTTTTATTCTTCAAATGAATTTTCTTATCACTGAGAAATAGCATTATACTATCAAGCTTGGTCTTCAATTGACATCTATTATTCTCGATATCGAGATTTAATATAACCATTATCATGAGACTAAAGAGATTATTTCCCATGGCTTATCATAAACATCTTGGTACATGAAACCCTACACATGGTTGTCTCCAAATTTGAATATTCACTATTCCATCAATTCGAGTTATTGACTCTCTTTTATCATTCACAAGGTTTGATGTATCACGTCATCATGATGCTATATTGGCTAGGGTGGAAATCTAAACTAGGCTTAAAATTTTTACATGATAAAGTCTTTAACTAACCTCTTGTCTTTAAATATATAAGAGGAAAGGTTTACCCCTTTTTAACCAAACTTACGAGTGACTCCCTTTCAAGGAACTAGCTTATCCTCATGGTGGTAGACTACATTAAATGTATAATATATATCATATAAGGTCAAGATAGGTGGTACGATGAGAGACCACTTTAAACATTAACTTAAACAATGATTTCATATCATAAACTTTATGCAGTCAAAGACTTTAGGTTTTGACCCTTTAACTATCATTAAACCATAACTCTATGAGTCGATCTTTTGACAGTAAAATAAAATGGTAAAACTAGCTTCGACGGTCCTAAGCAATAATGAACAGAGACTATCATGACATGACATCATTATCAAAGGTTAAAAGTTAATGGCATCGATTAGTTTTTAGGTATTGGCATTAGTTTAGTATCCAAAAAGGAGGAAGCAGAGCATAGGGGCATAAAGACCCTTGAAGTACTTGTTCAACAATCTTCGAAGTAGGAATTACATCAAGTCTAAATAAGTCTTCATTTAAGTCATAACTGAAGCCCATCATATCTTAAAGTCTTACCAATTTATTCAGTTTCCATGTGTTTAGCTCTGCAGAAGCACATTTACCAAAGGATGAATACATGCTTAAACTCTGTATGGGGCTCTCATAAAACAATACAATGCTAAAAATGCTTCTATTACAAGCACACAGTTGAGATAAGATTCATGAGTTTTAAAGATTCTAACTATTCTCTCCATGGTACGGTCTTTAGGACAAATTGAAGTTGTTTACAGTTGAAAACTAGGGCCTATATTTTGTTGTAGTTATAAATTCAAGCATGTACTTCGAAAATAATAGGCTACGTTCCAAAAAATGATTTCATTCAACTCATGAAACATCATTATAAAGAAGTAATGGCATTTGGGATGCTAGCGGTCCAAGACACAGAGGGCATGTATATAATTTATGCAGAATGATAAAGAGAGAGTACCTATTCCTGTCGACCTCCAAGATCTTTTATTCTTCCAAACCTACTCTCAGCTTGATCACCGCTTTCTTCTTCACTCCACTGCTACAGACTCTTCTCTACATCAGCTTCACAATGCCCTTACACAAAGACTCTCCCTTGGCTTATGGATGGTAAGCGATAACTGATTCTAAACCGTAACTAACTCTTATTCTTATCTATCGTTTACAACGTTATCATCTACCCATTGATCAGTTCACGTTCAGCCTAAGAGGCAATTCCTTTGCTAAAGTTCAGGGTTTCAATTAGTTATGCCATCGTGGCAAGGCAAAAAAAGGTGGCCAACTCGATCATTAATATCGATATCATCATAATGATAGCATTTTCAATGCTTTTCAAGACTGAAGTCTTTATTATAATAAAACATGATAACTTTATTAACTTGCCCCCAACAGACACACACACACATAGATATATATATATATATATATATATGAGTTGACTATAGTCGATGATATTGGCATTAAATAATCACATCGACACAATTCATTATTTAAACCTATTGAACTATAATAATGCTAATAGTATATATATATATATCATGCATGTTAAAAGGTTTATGACAACAATATTTTTTCGTCAACTTATTGACGTTGGAACAAATAGTGTTTAACAACACAATGGTTGACCAACACAATTGCAACAATGTGTAGGTTGAAAGTTCACAACATGCAAAGGTTTTAAATTGTTTATGATGAAGTTTATGATTAATACGTTGGGGTTAAGTTTTATCTCCCCCTACAAAATAATTTCAATATTTTTCATCGAAAAGACTTCACAAGTACGTGCCATACGTTACATACATAATATCTAACTGTCGTCCACATTTGATGACGTGAAATCAAAAGATTACGATGTAAGCATCAAATGGTGACATTCGATGCAACAACGACATTCAAAAAAATGATGGTGTTCCTTCATAATGACATGATGAAGGAGTGACTCATTCCTAAAGTCATTGATGACCCCGTCGAGACAACTTGAATTGACCAAAGTTAAAGCTTACCTCAAGACAACTAGTGTTCGCTATCTGATATCTGTACTCAATGGAAAATAACCTTTGGTGATCTAGAGTCTATACTCTCCTTCCCCGAAGATACTTTCTCTCCCTTTTGCTTCATGGAGAGTCAATTCCACTTGTTTCCTATCAAACACTCTTACATGCAAATTGTGGTCAGTGTACCGGTGTCCTGGTGAATTGATATCATAATCATAACATTTCACTTTCTGCATTGCAAAAGACATTTTGATTCATATCATTGAATTAATCATATTTAAGAGATATAATTATGATTCCACAAATTTATTTATAATCATAACATTGTTTCTCATGAGCATATAATGTATTCACATGTTTATTTCTATCCATGAAACAAGTGAAAGTAAATAGTAAAAATAGTCCAAAAAGGGGGGATGTAACACCTTGGGACAGTCAACCATAGATGGTCTAGGGTCCCTAGAAAGTCTAGGAAAGAGCCCATGTATATGAACCCAAAGATGGTGTTGTTGCCTAGTCTTGGAATCATGGAAAACGAGAGGACAGTCATGTCTAGTAAGAAGATCAATGGAGTAGTCAGGCCCATAGAGGCCTAATATCTTGTTTGCCCTGCCATCCCCTACATCCTCTTTCCTACTGAGTAGTTTGATTTGACCCTTAGTGGTGTTTGTGGTGTACTCTTTGCATCACTAAGCTAGCCACTTATGCAAGTTTGTAGAAGTGTTTCTCTCAACTACTAAGTACCTTTGCTCACCTATATATGTACATGTCTTCTCCAATCTATGTGGTGGATTTGGTTGGTCTTGCATAACATTTTCATGTTTTGTATTATTTACAATCTTCTATGCTTGTTTGTCATCTTTGAGTTATATTGGGAAACCCCACAATAAGGAATTTATAATCTATTGAAGTCCAGATCATTACAAAATGATCGTTACATTATTCTATCAAGTTACACTTGAAAGCATTGGATGCCTTACATAATTGAGAATATATGGAAATTCATAGAAAATAGACAAATGCTTCCCTATAGCCCATCCCTTATGTTCTTGTTGTTGCCTATTAGATTATTATATGGGCTTCCACCTATTATTAGATCAAAACCTCCAATCGAATGAATCATTTCATCAAGTCTTTGTTTTGTCAAATTTTGCACATCTTTTATCTCAAAGAATTTACCCTTTTGATATGTTTTTTTTCCACCAAACTTTTGAAGATAAGCTTAGTTACTTTATATTTTTTTATATACAACATAATTGAGTGGTATACCCAAACGATGCAAAGCAACTTCTGCAACCCTAGTTCTACAGAAAAAACAAAGAATATTGATCCCCTTTGGATAAATACCTACTTCAAAATAGAAAGATGGTATCCTATAATGAACAAATCAAAGTGACACATTTTCACTCTTCTTCCATTTTTACATATATGGAAGCTAGTTGACTCACTACTACATGAAAAGAATTTAAATTTTTGGTTACAAAGTCTCCATCATGCATCTTTAATGAATACAAATTTATTTTCAAAATATAGCTTATTTACAAGATAGTTTACCTCTCTATATCTCTATCTTCTTGTCTCTATATAGCCATTTGTCTCTCTCTAGCTCTCTATTTCTTTGTATCCCCCTCTTTATCTCCTTACCTCTCTCTACCTTTGTTTCTACATCTCCATCTCTCCCCTTCTATAGATTCCTCTCTCTTCCTCTCTTTATATCTCTATCTCACTACTTCTCTCTTTATATCTCTATCTCTCTCACTCTCTATTTATATCTCTATCTATCCCCCTCTCTCTTTATCACTTCTTCTCTCTTTCTATCTCTATTTTTCTCTTTATATCACTCTTTTTTGTATTTCCCCCTCTCTCTTTCTTTCACACTTTATGTTTTCAGTTGATAAACACATGAAAGGAATGGATCTAGCAGCACCCATAATTTCTATTGTCTTGCATTGTTTGGATTGTTGGTATGAAATGGCTAGTCATCTCTCTTGCTATATCTCTCTATGTCTATTCTTCTATCAGTCTCCCCCTCTCTATATATCTATCTCTCTTTTATTTCTCTCTCATGGAGTAGAATAAACATGTATACATGGTCGTAAATAAACTTGGTTGTGAATCATATTGAAACCATGTAAGGATCTCTCTCTCTCTCTCTCTCTCTCTCTCTCTCTCTCTCTCTCTCTCTCTCTCTCTCTCTCTCTCTCTCTCTCTCTCTCTCTCTCTCTCTCTCTCTCTCTCTCTCTCTCTCTCTCTCTTAAAACTATCACTTCATGTGGTTACAGTGGAGCTAGATGATGTAGATCAACCCATACCAAGTTCCACTATTTACATTGTAAAAGAACCATACTCTAATCTTTGATGTAGGGTTTTCCATTAGAATGCTTGACTATAGCCCCAAGTTTATCACAAAATGAAACACTTTTCGCTACTATGTCTGTGCAATTAAGTTTAGTTTTGTAATCCCATGATGGCCAATGATTTTGTGTTTTAGGAAATGTTTCTTCAATTGTCCTGGGTGGTGTAATGTCAAAAATTGCATACCCTTGCAATTTCATGCTATATTTTGTGACAACTCTAGTGCTTCCATCTCCTATCTACATTTTAGGCTCATGTTTGCTTCATTCTAGCTTCTTTCTCTTAATTTCATAAAATTCTATTTTAGTGCTTTGTGATTCTCCCATCCTGAAGATGATTCACAAGATTTTGAAGTAGATTCACTCGGATGCTAGTGCTTACCATATACATTTGTGCATAGCATTGGCGTCTCGCAAGCACGAAATAGTTAGTGAACTATTGTGAGACACATTGACCTATCTCATATGGCTAGCAGGATTCTTGTAACACCTCTAAGGACCTCAAATGGCTCTTTGGCTTTGCATGTTGTTTCATTCTTCCCTCTCATTCAAACATATTCTAACTTTTGAATCTATCTATCTCTCTTGGCTCTCATTCACTACAACTTTGGAAAAATATTAAAGGATTCTTTGATGAACATCATCTCTACAACAGTTATCCAAATTTCCTATGCCCTCTTGAGTTGTAGCCTAGGTCTTGGAAGATTTTTCTTCCATTTGTGTTCAGTGAGAAGGCTCTCTCTTGTTGGGGCTTTGAAGTTGTGCAACTAGATTCTAGCCCTTGAGGAATTGCAACCTCCTTCTCACTATTCAAGCTAGTAACATTGTTTTATTGTATAGTTTAATATTTCATATTTGAATCTATTCATGCATAGTGTCTTCATTTTCTTTGAAATCTTCATGGTGTAGATGACCATTTGTTTATGCTTCATAGTGTAGACCACCATTTGTGTGCTATTGGGTATTATTCCCTGTAGACTAGAGAAGCTACCTTATCTTTAATTTCATTTTTCATTACTCTTAATTCCTAGAGACACATAGGATATGAGCACAAACTCTTTATTTCTATATTCTTCATCATTCATTGCTAATGGAGGGATAAATATTAAAACCAAGGCTTGACTGAGGCAAGCTCCTTAGTAGCACAACCATTTTCCCTCTATTTGTTATAAATATTTTTGAGTGAAGACATCTCAAATGCACAAAGGTTTCTTTGGCTTCTTTTCACTTCTGCTTACATTTCATTTTGTTTCATTTCTATAGTATAATTTCTTTATTTTGATTTTTATATTAGCTAGATACCGTTGGGTGTGTTTTGTACTTGCTGTTATGTTGTGTAGACATCTTGAGGTCATACGGACTTGAGCATTTTTATTTTTATGACTTTGAGGATACCAGTGCTTAGTGCACATGTCGCTATGGAATGCTATCATCTGAGGAAGTGAGTTCCTCCCTTTGGTGATAGGTTCCTATTGAACTCTTCTCTTTCTAGTCTTGCTTTAATTTTAGTGATCTTCATTTTATATTTCTAGAAATTTTATTTTCTCTATTTTTTCTTATAGTTCTATCTTTGCATGTTGATTTAATTTATTAGTATAGAACTAAGTTAGATCTTGCTAAGTAATTATGCTCTTCCTGATTAGACAATAGCATAATCTTCTCCTTTGGAGTTGGCTTGATACTCGTGTAATGTTTAAAGTGTATCTCTAGTTAGAGTATTGTATTGATATTTGATTAGACTCAAATTTTAGACTTTACATTTTATTGTTCACCCACCATTTGAAACTCAAAACTTTTTCTTCTTTGATGAGGTTTACCATTACATTATAATGAGCCTACTATTTCTACACATTCAAAAAAATTAAATAAAAACAAAAGCTTTCTTCTTTCATCAAATTGGATTGTGTGTTAAATGAATCCTAGACTTTGTTTATGAGCTTCATGACCCAATATTAAAATTCTCTATACATTGTGCATAGGAGTCTAAGAAATCGTTCCATGGCATTTTATGTGAATCCTAACACTCCTATCTGATCAGATCCTAATTTCACTCATTCTTCTTATGATACTACTAGTACTACTCTTCCTTCTATTTCTGCTCAAACAAGTGCTCCGATGACTACCTATCATGGTGTAGATGAATCTTTTAATCATGAGGTTGACATGCATTATTTCCCACCAAATAAATTAGGATTTAGATTGCCATTTGGCTAGCTACTAGATTTTTTTGTGTTATGAGGACATACCTAAGGTCGTAGTTCTATTGATCAAATATCTTCATTGTATGTTAACTAGTCATAATCGAGGTGTGGATCTTCTATGTGGCATTGCACACACAGTGGATAGTGACACACCACCCTTGGAAATATACTTTGTCAAGCCTCAAGACTCACAATCAAACATAGATGGTAATCAGTTATTTGTTCCTCTTCCTACATTAGGAATTTGGACTTTCACATCTTCTCATATGGCTACAAGCGCTCCACAACCTGATAGTGCAAGTAGTAACTTGTCTAGAGGTGTAGTGAACCCCATAAATCAATATGGGTGTGTTCTTCCTTTGGCCTCTTTACCTTTTAATTTTCCTCCTAGTAACCTTGGAGTCTCCCATCTACTTTCACAACTTATTGCTTCTACCCCTCTTGCTCCACCCACTCATACTACTGATCCCGTGATCAACAATCTATTACAAAATGTTGGTTCTCTTCAGAAAAAAAAATGCCTCTATATCCACTTGATTTTCACAACCGCTTATTCCTACCTATTGCATGCATATCCCAATTTCACTTGTTATTCTCACCACACCTTTCCTACAATGCTTTAAGGCACCTAAGTTTTAGAAATATATTAGAAAAGGAGATCCATAAACACATGTATATCTGCTTTCACTACTCTATGCAGTGATTTTATTTTTTAGGACACTTTGTTCACAAAGTTATTCCTACAATCCTTAAAGGACACAATGTTGGACTTGTTTTGCTTGCTTCCTAACAACTCTATTTTATCTTTTGATCATTTGGTGGATCAGTTTCTTCAACATTTCCAATCTAACATTAGTCTATAGGTCGCATTCACTAATCTAGTCCACTATTGGGAAGGACCCACTGAAAAAGTAATTGACTTCATTTACTGATATTGGTCTCTATTCTCACATATACGCTATGCCCTGCTACTCTCTGATGTGTAGCAAGATTTTATGGGAAACGTATAACCACATATTAAGGATAGGATTTTTTTGATGAGATATTCATCTTTCACGTGCTTGTGCACTCCACTTCATGATTACCAATAGTTTCTCAACCAGTTTGAGGCATCTCCCTCACTAGCTCCTACTATTTAGTCTATTGCTTCTTCTTCATTTTCAAATTATAAGAAAAATAAAAATTTCTTTAAATGAAATGCATTGACAATAATTAGCACCATAGCTCTTGAAACACCTTCCTAGGCTACTTTAGCCCTCTCTTCTCTAAGATTGTCAAATAATTGTAAGTTCACTTCTTTGAAGGAGTCTCTCTACTGAGTTATGCAATAGCTCCTAAAAACTAGTTTAGTGTTTCTATCTCCTATCTATCCTCTTGACACTCATAATCAACTATCATTCTTGTATGACCCAAAGGTCTTCTACCAATTCCATAGAATACCTGGCCATGATACAGAATGATGTTTGCATCTTAAGCACTATTCGAGAATGCATCAACCAAAATATCATCCATGTCTCTAGCGTGAGTAATAGAAGTAATAAGTCAGTGGCTCCACCTAACAAACATTTATAGGTCTACATTGATCCCATGTTGCATCATAGCTCTAACTTTGTTGACCTTCATTCACCCTTCATGGTGCTAGCTTCAACTTCTAACATTCTCCCTTCTTCTTGCTATGTTAGGATGGTAGGTATGGTGGTGGTTCACTCTCACCAAACTCAAGAGTATCTTGTTCTTGATCCCATCATTTCTTTCTCTTCCTTTGATATCCCTGCCAGCACAGATGATGTATCTCTCTATATTATCACTAAGGTCAATGATAAACCTATCAAGGATGTATTAGTTGACTCTAAATGATTAGTAAATATAGTTAGGGAGGAGTTTCTCTATGTTCATGAATTGTATAAGGATGTCTATGAGAAATCAAACATCTTTATGCAATGTCATGATGGGATGTCTAGACCTACTCTAGGTTCAATTACCCTTCCTATCTAGGTGAGACCTAAAACCCTAGACATTCCTTGCTCTACCATTCCCACCTCAGATCATTTTCATTTGCAATTGAGATAGCCTTAGCTCACTTCTATCAGAGTGCTCCCCTTGCTTGTCCATAGATGTCTCAAATTTCCCCACAATGGTGTAGTGAATATGATCCACCATAGTGAATTTACACCTCTTTCCATGCAAGGAAATTTCTTCTTAGACTACTTATGGCTGGCACCTACTGAGCCATTGTGACCATGCAATGACTTTTTTCCTTTCATATAAGAAGTTGAAAGCAAGTCAAATAGCTCAAATATCTACTAGCCCTTCCTCCTCATCTTCTACAACTGCTCCCCCTTCAGTTTCTTTATCTTCAAAGGCTTCTCTTTTTCCTTCCACTACCCCTTCAATAGTCCAAGGAAAAAAACCCATATAGAGTGCACCTCCCCATTCTGATGCCCCTAGCTTGTACTCTACAATTCCACCTCTAGCTTCCTATTTGATTCCTTGAGATCCACCTAGAGTAAAACATCATACACAAAGCATTTCTAGGGATTTTGAGCCTATGTTGGTTGGCTTTGTTCCTCCTACCTCTTCAGCACAATGAGGAAACTAGGTAGTGTTGAGTGCTCCTCCTCCTCCTCCTCCTCTTGTAGTTCCCCAACCTTTTGAAACTACTTATGTTCCTAATAGGTCTTTGGTGGCATGTGGAAAACATCCCATATCAAGGAACCCTCACCCTTCCCCCATGGTTTCCCAACCTTTAGAGGTTCTTTTAGTTTCTTCATGTATCCCTATGGTAGTGGATGACATAGAACCCATGTTGGAAAACCCCCTAGCTTTGTCAATAGAATCCCTAGGCTGCACAAGATGCAACTAGATTGTGAGAGATCACAAGTGCTACCGTCATGCTATGGCCCACGAGCATGTTGCTCATGTGTAGTCTCTTATTGAGCATTCTTCTCATGCACATTCATATTTGATCCTATTTCTTTCACCCCTCAACCCTTTGCTTCTCATCCGATGTCTCTTCCATCCTTGATCCCTCATTCTCCTCTATAGTTAAATCTAGACACCCTCCAAGGGTGCAAGTTGTCTTGGCTCCTTCTATTGAGGACCCCATCCTTTTGTCTATCCCTAAAATTCCATCTTTTCTTAAATGTTTGGGTATGCCTAACATTAGTGTCCTCCCTAGTGCCACCCTCATTTCTCTTGTTCCTTTCTAGTGCACCCCTCACATTGCCTTCCTAGATATCCTCCGCCTTACCACCATTGATATAGACATTTCTCATCCGCTGCCTAAGAAAAAACTCAAGCATTACCCCACCCCACCTTTTCACAAGCCTGAGCACATGTCATTTTTCCCTCTAATCCCTTCTTCATCATTTCTTCTATCTATCATGGATGTTCCTTCGCCTGTGGCTCTTACAACTCACATTGATGTTGGTAGCATCGATGAGGCACAGTTAGTGCACTATTCAAATAATGAATCTCCTAATTCCTCTCTTATAGAGTGAATCATTGAGTCTGTCCTAGATGTATCCTCATTGTCCATGATCTTAACACAATCATTGACAATTGATGCCTCTATTGCTCCAGTGCATCCTTCTCCTATAGTCATCCATAGCCCTTAGCACTAGGAGTGTCTGCTAGTACTGCTATTGTTGTGGTCTCCTTTCCAACTCTTCCTCCATCCCCCTATACTTGTCAAGACTGGGACCAGGATGATATGATGACACCTAACTCTTGAGGGTTGTACCTTCATTTCATGTGTTCTTGTGTCTTTGTTTTCTTGACTATAATGTTTATCCTATGAATGTGTATTTATGTTTGTTAGATCTACCTAAAGGACCCATGATGCCCTTGTAGACTTGAGGATATGGGCGAGATGAAAATTTGTGTGACATTCTTCTATTTGTCCTTATATTCTTCTATTTGTTGTCTATTTGTTTCTTGTGACATTTTGGGGATGATGCAAATCATGGGAAGATTTAGCTTCCTCCTATGTTGACCCAAAAATTGCATTTTTATTTATTTTCTTGTGGCATTCTTCCTTTGTACTCATAGTTCTACATGCTTAGGGAATGATTATGATTCTATGAGTTATCCCCTAATGATTCCCTTCCCTAATGCATACTGACCATAAAGAACATAGATCCTTAGTGTGTTTGGTGTTGTTGCTTCATTTTTTGTGGCATGTGCTAGTGTTGCTCTTTTGTGTCATACTATGATTACACAAGCTTATTGTGTATCATGCCTATAGTGTTGCCTCAGTTGTCCCTCTTTGGGGGCATATGTGTTCTTTTGCAAGAAGTAGCTTTGGGCACATAATTTCCCCATAAATGCTTCCTAAATCTCTCTTCCCCTTTAATACCTTAAAACTAATTGCATACTGATGCTTTATGCAATTAGTTTAAGGTGGGGCACACTTTCCCACATTACACTTTTATAGACACCACATTGTGGTTGACTCGTGGAAAAATTTTCTCTATGAGCATTTTGTAGCTTATGGTAATAAGAAGATACACTTGCTTGTCCTGACCACACTTTTTAGCTACTCTTTAAGAACTCTTTGTGAGTCACTTAACAACGCATTTTTTTAGTCCTAGTGACCCACAAGTGTTTGTTATGGTTCCTAGCTATTGTAGTGTGCTAGCTGTAGAACCATACTTGGCATCCTTCTATCTCTCGTAGTGTGCTATGAATGCCTCTTTTGCTTTTGTTTCTTGTGTGTGTTGTGTGTGTTTGTTTTAGATAGTATTAGTTGTGCATTAGATCATATGATTTGCTAACCTTGATGTTTGGGCAAACCATATTTGATCTAATCCTTTTAGTGTGATTTTATATATGTATGATTTTGACATTACCTTTTGTGTAGCTTTATTGTCTAATATTATGGTTGTTTAGGTTCTTAGACTAAGGGCTTTATTCCTCACTAAGCAAATCATTTGTTTCCACTATAGTATCATTTTTAAGTTAAAAATGGTAATGTCATTTCTTTATCTACTTTAGCATGCATATTGACATAGTTACATAAGTCTACTAAAGTGGGGGCTAAATTTAACATCAAAAATTGGATACTTTTACAATTTCATGCTATATTTTGTGACCATTCTAGTGCTTGCATATCCTCTTTACATTTTAGGCTCATGTTTGCTTCATTCTAGCATCTTTCTCTTAATTTCATAAAATTTCATTTTAGTGCTTTATGATTCTCCCAAACTTGAGATGATTCATAAAATTCTGAGGTAGATTCACTTGGATGCTAGTGCTTAGCATGGACATTTGCATGTATCATTGACATCCTGTAAGAATGAAATGGTTAGTGAACTATTTTGGGACATGTTAAACTATATCCTATAGCTGGAAAGATTTTTTTAATGCCTCTAAGGACCTTCAATGGCTCTTTAGATTTGCATGTGGTTTCATTCTTCCCTTTCAAACAAGTACAATCTAAATTTTGAGTCTATCTATCTCTCTTGGCTCTCATTCTCTACAACTTTGGCAAAATCTTGAAGGATTCTTTGATGAAATTTATCTTTACAACAACTATCTAGATTTTGTATGCTCTCTTGAGTTCTTGTGTTATCTCTACTAGCTCTTGGAGACTTTTTCTTGTATTTATGTTTGTTGAGAAGGCTCTCTCTTGCTAAGGTTTTGGAGCAGTGCAACCAGATTCTAGCCCTTGAGGAATTGCAACCTCCTTCTCACTATTCAGTCTGGTAACATTATTCTATTGTGTAGTTTAATATTCCATATTTGAATCTATTCATGCATAGTGTATTTATTTTCTTTGAAAGCTTCATGATGTAGACTACCATTTGTGTGTTGTTGGGTATTCTTCCCTATAGACCAAGAAATCTACCTTAGCTTTAATTTCTTTTTTCATTACTCATAATTCCTAGACATGCATAGGATCTAGGAGAAATACACTCTTTATTTTTATATTCTTCATCATTCACTACTCATGGAGGTAGAAATACCAAAACCTAGACTTTACTGAGGCAAGCTCCTTAGCAGTGCAACCATTTTCCCTTTGTTTCTTATAGGTATATTTGAGTGAAGACATTTTGAATGCATGAAGGGTTTCTTGGCTTCTTTTCACTTTTCCTTACATTTCATTTTGTTTTATTTCTATAGTATAGTTGCTTTATTTTGATTTTTGTATTAGATAGATAAGTTACCTGGTGTGTTTTGTACTTGTTCTTTTTCTATGCAAACATCTTGAGGCCGTATGAACTTGAGCATTTTTGTTTCCGTGATTTTGAGGATGTGAGTGCTTAGTACAAACATCCCAATAATGTGATGTACTCTGAGACAGTGAGATCTTGCCTTTGGTGATAGGTTCTTATTTCTCTTCTCTTTGCCGTCCTTTCATTCCAGTGATCTTCATTTTAGTTTTTTAGAAAATTTACTTTCTATGTTTCTTCTTATAGTTGTAGATTTGTAAGTTGATTTAATTTCTTAGAATAGAACTAAGTAGGATCTTGCTAAAGTTATTCTACTCTTCTTGATTGGATATTAGTAGAATCTTCTCCTTTGGATTTGGCTTGACCCTTGTGTAATGGTTAAAGTTTCTCTCTAGTTAGATTACTGTATTGATCTTTGATTAGATACAAATTTTTGACTTTAGAGGTGGTAAAGGTTAAATATAAAAACAATTATTCATAGGAAGGTTATGCATGTAGTCATTTTTTGTACTTGAAATTGAAAAGTACTTTGAATCCACAAATTATTATTCAAAATTAGACATGAATAAAGATATGGTTTTCCCATACACCCTTTGGCATACTATACACATATTCAAAGTAAAATTATGATGGGCCTTGTTCAAAATATTTAAGATTCTACTAGCTACCTACAAGGTGATTAAGAAATCCAAATCCAACCAATCCTTAGAAAAATGCCATACGACTATACACTTGGCAACATCCATATCTATAATTAGTCCCATGTTGATTGTACAAACAAATTTGCTACACAGAATAAAAATAATAATAATGTCCATATTTTTCAATACTTTTTTTGGTAGTCTCTTCAATTATGGTGGGAACTTGGCTATGAAAAATAAGGAATTTATAATCTATCAAAGTCCAAATTAGGACAAAATGGAGGTTACATTATTTTTTAAAGTTACACTTGAATTCATTGCATGTCTTACATAATTCACAGTCTGTGAAAATTTATAAAAAATAGAGGAATTCTTTCCTTCTAGCTGATCCCTTGTGTTCCTGTTGTTTCATGTCAGATTATTATTGAGGCTTCCACCTATTATTAGATCAAAACCTCCAATTTAATGAATCATTTCATTAGGAGTTTCTTTCTCAAATTCTGCACATCTTCTACCTTAATAAATTTACATTTTTGATGTATCTTTTCCACCCAAATCTTGAGGATTAGCTTGCTTTTTGTCAAAAAATTTGCAGATACGACATAATTGAGTGGTATACCCAATGATGCAAAGAAAATTTTGCATGCCCAATTCTAGAGAACAAAGAAAGGATATTGACCCTCTTTGCATAAATAGGCTTCCAAACAGAAAGTTGGTATCCTATAATGAACAAATCAAAGCGATGCATTCCTCTCTTATTCCATTTTTACTTCTATGGAAGCTAGTTGACTCACTACTACATGAAAATCATTTAAATATTTGTTTATAAAGTATCCTTAATGCATCTTTAAAGAATACAAATTTCTTTTAAAAAATAGCTTGTTTACAAGATAGTTGATATAAAGCAATAATTTTATTTCATCTCTTAGAAATGTATTTAGCTAAAATGTTCATCAAGACTAAATTAGAAAGAGATAACCTAATAGTAGATATATCTCTTCTATCCAACTTCTCCCATTCATCTTGATCCATTGTTGAAGATAGAAAATTGAGCACGCAACAATTTTATTATGATCCACTAATATCTCTCCACAAAAAAGATCTCCTACATTCAATTTCAACAAATCAAAGTTTTACTACTAAACTCTCACACACTTCATCTCTATCTCTCTATCACTCTCTCTCTTTATCTCTCTTTCTATTTATCTCTATCATTAATTCATAAAAAATCACTTGTAAACATATTACAACAATATAAACTCATTGCTACATAACGATTATCATCTAATATAACCCAACTTTAATATAAAAAGGAAAGAACAACGACTAAATTCCTCCCTTGATATATTCAATTTTTGTTCATTTTATTGACTTGAGATCTTGACATTAAGATTTTGGATGAGGTGGACTATGTCATGTTGTTTTCAACCTAGTTCATAGATTGGCTCACAAGATTCAAGTTAGAAGTAAGTTGATACACAAAATAGAATTGAAAATTATGACTATATATTTTTGATATATATTCAAAACAATGTAAAACAAAGGTATAAAAATACAAGCTTACTTTTTATCCCTTATAATATGTTAAATCTTAATTTGCTAGCACATTGTAGTTTCAATGGTAGTTGAAATAAAATTGACCAAAAGTCATTTACATTTACACAGGCATACATAGTTGAGTAGGTAAAGTAACTACAACTGAAAATAAAAAATTGCAAAATCAAATTCTTTTCTTGATCATGTAACAATGTATTGACTATTTATGCATTTTTTTTATATAAGCAATGTTTTTTTTTTACCATTTCATTTGAATTAATACACATTTAATTTTAACAAAATTAAAAAATTAAACTGCAAATGTTGTTATCTAGATCGGTATGCTTTTTTTCTTATAAAACTCCTACTATATTATGAAAATATGCAAGGTGAAAGAGGGTCCAATTAAGAGGAAACAAAAAAATGTCTAGATCTATATGCTCACAATATTTTAGTTTTATTTCATGTCTTATTTGCAAGAAGAGATAGATGACACATTTCAAAATGTGAAGCACCTTACATGAAACACATAAGTGGTAGAAACAATTGTCTTCTCTCGGAAGGTTTATTTACACTTTCATAAATACCTCACACAAACAATGTAGATCCCAGAAGTTGAATGTAGTGATGTTGTGCCTAAATGTAGACTTCAACTTTAAAATGTCTAAAATCTAGTATATATAATAAGAACAATTTTTAAAATAGTTTCTTTCTATATGCTCTTTTCCTATGCTTTACTAATGAAATTTTGGTGTGTGGATTGATATGATAATGACTATATTTAGGATGGATTGACTTGAGAGCTTGACATTAGGATTTTGGATAGAGGTGAACTATGTGATAGAGACTAAGAGAGATAATGAGAAATGGACAAAATTAAAAAAATAAACTACAAATGTTGTTATCTAGATTAGTACCCTAAATTCTATGTTTTTTTCTTATAAAACTCATACTTTATTCTAAAAATATATAGAGTGAAAGGGTCTACAATTAATAGGAGACAAAAAATATTTAGACCTATATTCTTACAGTATTTTAGTTTTATTTGGTCTTCTTTGCAAGAAGATACATATGACACATTTCCATATATGAAGCACCTTGAATACAACATAGAAGTTGTAGGAACAATTATCTTGATGTTTTGCAATGTATCTAACATCACTTCCTTGTAGATTTTATGTTTGCAGAGGATATTAAGAGTTGTTGGATATGAGGTTCATGAGAATCTCTTGATATATATTTCTCTCATTCTCTATTTTCCCCATCTCTATTTGTCACATCTCTCTCTCTCCCTTACTCTGTCCACTTCTCTATTCCTCTCTCTAACTCTTTCTTCCCCCCTCTCTATATATCTCTATCACTATCTCTCTCTAACTTTCTCTCTATTCTATTATCTCTATCTCTCTCTCAAGATCTTTATTTTTTCATATCTCCCTCTCTCTCCCTCTCTATTTTGCTCTCTCTTTCTTTCCAACTTTGGATTATTAACATTAAACAGTTGATCAAAAGTTATTACCTCTTCCTTCATATCTCTTATCTTTATCTCTCTCTTCCTCTCTCTCTATTGAACTTCCTATTAATCACTACATTATAGAACTATTGTAATAATTTTGCATATTTGTTGGAGATCCATAAGGTCTTCTATAGGTACAAGTCTATTTTAAATTGAAGATGCAACAAAAATAGAGTCATAGTGCTCTAAATCTAGTTTCTAAACTACTATATTTTTTCAAAAATGGTTGAGATTAAGGGGCTCAAAAAGGGGGAGCACATAAATTGGTCCTATTTTTTTGAAGAAAACATAACATAGCATCTGGTGTGCTCCCTCTAATGTGTTAACTTTTTTTAGTGTTTCAAAAATCACTTCAGTGAGAAATTAGCTAACACCATGTAGTTTATTCCTGATTTTTTTTTATAATTTATTCATGAATAATTGATTTGTTACTAATTTTCAAAGTGGACACATCATAAAAAATAGAAAATTGAGCATGCTCCTCCCCTAAAACTTTTATAAACTAATCAAAAATTGAATTTTTTTAAATACGTGTAGAATGGAGTCTAGTTTCTAAAAATGTAATTTATTTGAAATTTTGATGAATGGTTAAAAAAAATTTCCAAAAATACCAGACACTGGTTTTTGACAAAAAAATAGATACACTAACAAAATAAATTAAAGATGAAATCCTTAACATAATCAAAATGTGAAAAAAATTATATGGTTAGAAAGCTAATATAGAGCTTAAGATTATGGTGGTATTTTTTTGACTTGTCAATGAAAAAGTGCAAACTTGATGGGGAGCACGCTCCAGATTATGTGATTTTTGTTACAATTTAGAAAAACACGCCTTTGGATGCCCTAAACATAGTCCAATCCTTTGGGTTGGAATCCCAAGGAAAATCCAAGATAAAGTCTTGGAAATTACCAAGGCAAAGCATAACACAAGTGCATTATAGCACATTTGTGTTATGGTGAAATAAAGCATGTCACTCCCTCCCTCCTTACCCCTATCTCTATTATTCTCTCTCTCCCTCCCCTCTATGTCTCTCCCTCCCCTCCTCTCTCTTTCTCATCTCTGAGTTTCCCTCCTCTCTCTCTCACTCTCTACTTCCCTCCCCTCTTTACCTCCTACCCTCTCTCTCACTCTCTAATTCTTTCCACTCTCTACCTCCTACCCTCTCTCACTCTCTACTTCTCTCTCCTCTCTACCTCCTACCATCTCTTTATGACCTATCTACCTCCTAGTTTTCCTTTTCCTATCTTTCCTAGATTTCCTTTCCTTTCCATATTCCCTTTAGATCCCACCAATTTTTCCCTATTTTACTATTTTCCACCTCTCCTCTCATCATTCCCCCCATCCAATGAACTTTCATTTTATCTTGTTTCCATTTCATCCTCCAAATTTATATCCTCATCCCTCTTTGCATTTCCTAGTTTTCTTGTTTCCATGTTCTTTGTCAATAAGGGAGAGGGAGAGAGAGAGAGAGAGAGAGAGATGATTGCTCAAGTTTAGGGTTTAGGGGCATTATTTAGGGTTTATGAGTTTAGAGTTACTCATGTTTAGGGTTTAGGGGTTTAGGGGCATTATTTAGGGTTTATGAGTTTAGAGTTTCTCAAGTTTCTGGAATATTGTTTAGGCATTAGGATTTAGAGAAATTATTTAGGGTTTATTGGTTTAGGGTTGCTCAGGTTTAAGGTTTAGAGTTTAGGGGTTAGAGGTTTAGGGTTGCTTGGGTTTAGGGTTTAGGGTTTAGAGAGAAATAAAGAGAGGGGATCAATAGAGATTGGGAGAGTTAGAGGAGATAGAGGGGAGAGATAAGGAGATAGACAGTGAGGGACATGTCTAGAGACATAGGGAGAGAGATTGATAGGTAGAGGGAAGATAGAGATAGGGAGATAGAGGAAAGATAGGGAGATGGAGGTTTAGAGTTTCTTGGGTTTAGGGTTCAGGTTTTAGGGTTGCTTGGGTTTAGGGTTTATGGGTTAGGGGTTAGGGTTTAGGGTCATTATTTAGGGTTTACAGTTTATGGTTTAGAGGTTAGGGGTTAAGGTTTAGAGGTTTAGGGTAACTTAGAGTTTAGAGAGAGAGGACCGATATATAGATATAGAGGAGACTAAGGAGAGAGATAGGGAGATGAGAGTGAGGGAAATTGCCAGAGACAGGGAGAGAGATTGAGAGGTAGAGGGGTGATAGAGACATGGAGATAGGGGAGAGATAGGGAGATAGAGGTTTAGGGTTACTTGAGTTTAGGGGTTTGGGTTTAGGGTTTAGGTGTTTAGGGTTTCTTGGGTTTATGGTTTAAGGGTTATGGGTTAAGGTTTAGAGGCATTATTTATGGTTTAGGGTTTATGGTTTAGGGGTTAGGGGTTAAGGTCTAAAGGTATAGGTTTTAGGGTTTAGAGATAGAGAGAGGACCGATAGGGATATATAGAGGAGACTGAGGGAAGAGATAGGGAGATAAAGAGTGAGGGACATGGCCAAAGACATAGGGAGAGAGATTGAAAGGTAGAGCCCGACAATAGAGATAGGTTGATAGGGAAGAGATAGGGAGATAAAGGTTTAGGGTTTCTTGGGTTTAACCCATTTAGTGTTTAGGGTTTAGGGGTTTAGGGGTTAGGGATTAGGGGAATTATTAAGGTTTAGGTTTTATGGTTTAGAGGATAATGTTTAGAGGTTTGTGGTTTAGAGAGAGAGAGATAGAGGACCAATAGGGAGTTATAAAGGTGACTGAGGGGAGAGACAGGGAGATAGAGAGTGAGGGACATGGCTAGAGACATAGGGAGAGAGATTGAGAGGTAGAGGGATGATAGAGATAGGGAGATAGGGGAGAGATAGGGAGATAGAGGCTTAGGGTTTCTTGGGTTTAGAGTTTAGGGTTCAAGTGTTTGGGTTTTAGGGTTTAAGGTTTAGGGTCTAGGGTTTTAGGGTTTCCTAGGTTTAGGGTTTAGGGGTTAGGGGTTAAGGTTTAGGGGCATTATTTAGGATTTAGGATTTATGGTTTAGGGATTAGGGGTTAAGGTCTAGAGGTATAGGGTTTAGGGTTTAAAGAGAGAGAGAGGACTGATAGGGAGATATAGGGGAGACCGAGGGGAGAGATAGGGAGATAGGTAGTGAGGGACATTGCCAAAGACATAGGGAGAGAGATTGAGAGGTAGAGGGATGATAGAGATAAAGAGATAGAGGTTTAGGGTTGCTTGGGTTTTTAGGTTTAGGGGTTAGGGGTTAGGGTTTAGGGTTACTTAGGTTTAGGGTCACATGCCAAAAGTAGTCTCTCTATCTTGATCTCTCTCTCTCCCCTCTTTAAACACATAAAACACTAAAAATACTTAAAGCACTTATAAGTTTCCATGCATGAAAGCACATAAACTTTTCATGAGTTTCAAAATGCACTCATTGCATTATAATGCAAGCACATTATAACATGAGTGCATTTTGGTGAAGTGAAAAAAATAGACAAAAAGCATGTGGGATCTGTGATTCAAACCCCACATGTCTATTATTCCCTACTTTTCATGCATGCTATCGGACAAGAAAACTCTTTTTCATGGTGTTTGACATTTTAAGAATTATTATTTGATTAATCCACTACATTGTTTTGGTTTTTCAACATAGAATAAGGAAATAGCATGTTTTTTAATAGAATTTGATTATTTAAACTAAATGTTTCATGTTTCATATTGTTTCAATGCTAATTTTCATGTATTTAGATTGAATTTGATGATATATGTTTGTTCTTTTTCATAATTTTCACTAATACTATTAGAGTTATATAGAATTCAATATTGAATACAAAGGATCTTGTTGAAAAGATCAAATTTTTAAGGATTTTGAAGCCAAATTTTGGAAGATTGGGCAACTCAAATCTCAAAATCTAAGTATGTTCCTTAAGTATTCATTTACTTCACTTTATGTTCTTTAGAACATTAACAATAACTAAAAGTGGAACTATCTAAGTTAAAAAAGTCATCATTATGTGTATTAATATAATTAGAATCAATAAAATATGATATATACATGAATTTGTTGTATTTTGATTAGTTAACCCTAAAGAATTTTAAACATTGTCAAAATTGTAAGTACACATCCCTAATTCTTCTACTTGTCAATGTGGAAGTGAACCATGACCTTGAGAAATAACATCATGACATTCAAAAATCTTTTGTACTCTCTCAATTTGAACTATGTCATTGATACCTCCCTATAACAAAGTATCATCATCATTATCTCTAATGTAACTAGTTGTATCAACATAAAATATAGTGCTATTGATGCTACAAATTCCATATAATTGGTCCTCATTTAGTAATGAGTTGTCACTATCATCCTCTTTTCCATTTACCTCTAAAATTGAGTTTTGTTTATTGGACCTATACTAGATATGCTCTTTGTTGTTTGAGTACCCTCTAAATTATTTGGACTGTCATCTCTAGGTTTCTCCAAGAAATTAGACTTGTTAGATTGCAATAAACTCTATAGTTTAGTCTTTTTGTTATCATATAACTTAGTCAAAATATCAGCAACAACTCTGTCATCATGATTAGCCTATAAATTACTCCTTTCTTGATGATTTCACCCCATTAGCTATCTTGAATAGCTAATTCAAACTATAATTGATGCTCTTTGTGTTCACCATGATTTTCTTCAAGTCATGAATCATAAAGCTAGTTTGTAATGTTAGTTAGTATTATGTCTTAAAATTTCAAACATATCTATTGAAGGCAAGCAATCTTGATTAGTGTCTTACCACTTAGACCAATCGTCACATCATTGCTAGTCAAACAGAGGATATTCTCCTAAATTTTGCAGATTACACCATTATCAACTAATGCTCATCATTGGGACTAGGTGTGCTATCATACTTAATTTCTTCTTTACTGCCAATTGCCTAATTTGTATTCACTGATTGTGATAATTCAACACTTTCAGTCCTTATAACGCTAGTATACTTAGCCTGTTTGTCATAATAGTCATCATGTTGATTATTCGTTATGCTTCTAACATCATCATTAAAGTATTCCTTGTCATGAAATCCATTGGTAATTTCTTTATTACCTTTGTGATCATTACTCCCATGACCTTGATTGAAAATAGATTGCTGATTTGAGATGACTTCATACTTATCTTCATGAGCTACTCTAACGAATTTACCACCTACAATATAAGAATTTGGGTTGTCCTAACATGCTAGTAGGTCTTGTTTTACCTTGTGAGTCTCCATATGGAATGGTTGGTCCATCACAATGTGTTTTTCATAACTCTCCTTAGTGCTAGTGACTTCTTGTATCTTGTCTTGAGTAGGTGTATCCATGGGAGATTAGGAAAGCGCATTTGAGAAGATATGTTAAGAAAATTTGAAATTAACATAGAGATTGTGCCTACCACCATTTGTAAATTAACCTTTCTTGATGATTTCACCCCTTGACTATCTTGAATAGCTAATTCAAACTATAATTGATGCTCTTTATGTTCACCATTAAATTTTCTTCAAGTATTGCATCATAAAGCTAGTTTCTAATGTTAGTTAGTATTTTGTCTCTTAACATTTATTTGGACATATCTATTGAAGGAAAGGAGTCTTGATTAGTGTCTTACCAATTAGACCAATTGTCACATCATTGCTAGTCAAACCAAGAATATTCTCCTAACTTTTGAATCTTACACAATAGTTAGGATTACACAAAAGAGCTGAAAATTTAAGAGTTTGATCATGGTAGAATATGAGATCAGCAATCAATATGTGCTCATCTATGTAATAAAGAACATCTAGGCCTAGACTTTCATTACACATTTTACTTCTAATCTAATCATGTCAAAATCAACAAGTTTGGAGTCATTTATTACACAAACCTAATCATAAAAGTCCTTTTCGTTTCCACTCTCAATAGTGACATATAAACCATTCAACTCATGCTCATCATTGGGACTAGGTGTGCTATAATACTCAATGTCTTCTTTACTACCAATTGAATGATTTACATACTCATTGATTGTGATAATTCAACACTTTTAGTCCTTATAACGGTAATATACTTAGATTGTTTGTCATAACAATCATCATACTGATTATTCGTTGTTCTTCTAACACCATAATTATCTTATTCATGATGCATATAGATATCATCATCATGCCAAGGAAATGAACAAAGATTCTAACACCAGAAGAGCGTGAAGCTGAGAATGAGAGGAAAAGATAAAGAATGAGATGAATTCGTGAAAGTAGGAAATTGTCAACCATACAACAAGACATGCCACCATTGCCAATTGAAGAGGAACATGACACATCTAATCAAGCTAAGAGAGAGACAGATGGAATTGGAAGCACAAATAGGAACATGACACATCTAATAAAGCAAAGATAAGACACTTGGAACATGAATAAGACCTCCCATAGCATTTACTCATCCACCTG